>PVIH01001015.1:98957-270256 GCA_004025045.1 Sigmodon hispidus | reverse complement strand
GAGATACCACCTAACACCTGTTAGATTGACTAAGATAAAAGGTACAGATGACAGCTTATGCTGGAGAGGATGCGGAACAAGGGGAACACTCCTCCATTGTTGGTGGGAGTGTAAGCTTGTTCAGCCACTCTGGAATACAATATGGAGGTTTCTCAAAAAATTGAGAATCAATCTCCCCAAGGACCCAGCAATACCACTTTTTTATCTTTATTTATTTATTTGCCTTGGTGTTTGCCTGGAACTGGAACTACAGACAGTTGTTAGCTGCCATGTGGGTGCTGGGAATTGAACCCGGGTCCTCTGGAAGAGCAGACAGTGCTCTTAACCACTGAGCCATCTCTCCAGCCCCTCTAGACATAGTTCTAATCCCAGTCTAGGACTCAAGGGCCTTCACAAAGAGGACTGACCAGCTGCTGCTACTAAGCAGGGCTGTGCTGGGCAGGGTTGATGGCAGAAAAAGGTCATAGCTGAGGAAGTGGAAGGAGCTGCAACATGAGACCTTGAAGCAAGGTCCAGATGGACCATGCAGGGGATTTCTTAAGTGAAATAGCACCTAGTTTGCTGGTCAAGTGCAGGGGACACAGGTAGCATGGGTTCATATGAAGCATGTGAAGCTGAAGTATACATCAGAATAAACATATATGTTCTGTGTTCTGGAACTTGCTCTGTAAATCAGGCTGGCCTCATACTTAAAGAAATCCGCCTGCCTCAGCCTTTCCAATTCTGGGATTAAAGGCAGGTGCCACAGCTGCCCACCCAGCAAGCATCGCTATTGATATTTGTAATGCTCATTATGCACACTGCCTTGCCTCAGCATCTGGCCCTGCTACCCTCTCCCCGCCTCCCCTGGCAGTGGTGTGCACTGACCTCAGAGGCAAGGTCAACACAGCTCAGACAAAGAAGCCAGTTCAATCTCTGGACTCTGGCTGGGATTTTTAAAGGCACCACAGACACCAGTGTTGAACACTGGACTTTCTATACAGGAGTTAGCCCTCGAGAGAAAGAAGGGTTTCCTCCTTCCTTTTCTTTCTGTCATTTTGGGTAATGCTCTGAATTTCTTTTGAACGATTCTAAACAGTGAGAGCTCAGGCAGGAAGGGCCAAGGCCAGAGCTGATTCTCAGTGACAGCAGTGGGAAGTTCTCAGAGGACATGGGGGGACCACCAGGATGGGTGGACAATGACAAGGTAGGGTGAGGTGCCAGCAGCTGTGTGTATAGGCCTGAGACCCAGAGGGCATGGCTTGTAAGAGAACTAAAAATCCAGAAAAGGCTAAAGAGTCACCCTCTCAGCTCCAGGAGCACAGGTGAGGCTGCAGGCCTTACACCTTTCTAGAAAGTCAAAGACTGGCTATGTGAAGGCCATGGCCACACACTGCTGCCCTTCCAGGGGTACATGGGTAAACAGTTTCCCAAAGGAAGTCCTGGAGCTTCCAAGAATATAGACAGGGGCTGGCATGGTGGTACACACCATTAATCCCAGCACTCAGGAGGCAGAGGCAGGCCATCTCTGTGAGTTTGAGGCCAGCCTGGTCTACATAGAGAGACCTTGTCTCAAATAAGAAAAGAGAGGAGGCTGGAATTTGAGCTCACAGCTAATAATACTCAAAACACTGACCACAGATGTGTACAGAGAGAGGCTGGCTCCTACGTAAGGGAGGGCCTGTGAGGACAGAGGCCAGCATGGGCCTTAGTTGCTCCTTTATAATATTGCCATGTGAATCAGGCTGATAGTACCCTCAAGGGTTAGGTAAAGTAAGAAGACAATTCCAAATGATGGCTTCTAAGCCTGGAATGAGACCTGGTGAAATATGGATAAAGTGTTATCCTTTTAACCAAGGCTGCTAATTACTCAACCTTTAATATGAATGGGTTCTCATTCAGTTCTAAATAAAAATTTCTATTTTGTAACTTGTGGCATGAACAGGTGTGTGCATACTCACATGTACTTGCATTTACGTAGGTACAAACACACACACACACAATAGACATTATCATGTACCCAGTGGGTAAGGGACACTGACCGATCCTGACTGGTAGGTGAAGGTGCGTCTCCGATGCAGGCAGCTCCTTCGGATGCATACCAGGGCTAAAAGGGCTGCCAGGATGGTGAGGCAGGTGGCAGAGATGGAGCCTACCACAGCCAGGACCAGCTGCTGATCCAGACCTTCTTCAGCTGCCCGGCTCTCTTGGACTGGGCCCTCACTCTGCAGCCCTAGACATAATGAAGGACAGACTGTGGAGATGGTCAGGGAACCCAGAGGCTATCATGGGATCCCATAGAGAGAGAGGTTGAACATCCTGGTACCATGCTATGAAGAAGCATCATAGAAACCTAGAGCTCAGGGCTTGGGCAACTAGAACTTTCTGAGGTAGGAAAGTGATGCCTTAGCTCCAAGGTTGGAGGTGAATTGGAGGGGTACATGCCGTGTTCAGTCATGGGGCCTAGGGATCCTGAGGGGCCCATTCTCTCACCATTGCCCAGAGTGGCCTCTTCAACTGTGTTGCTCCAGTCGCCGAGACCCTGTACACTGGCCCGCACACGGAAGAGATAGCGTGTGCTGGCGTTGAGGCCAGGGACAATGATGCTTGTCTCCTCAGGCTTGTCTACATCCATCCACTTTGGGTCTCCTGAGCCCCCCGCCACCTGAATCTCCACAATGTACTTGGATATAGGACCAGATGGAGTCTCAGGGTGCTGCCATGTCAGGTGGATCTCAGAGTCTGAGAGGGCCTTGGCATGGAGGTTCCGGGGAGCTGGGGGACCTGGGGAGGTGGGAAGGAAGGGATAGGTTGGACCAGGCCATTTAGCCATGGGGTCAGATGCATTTGCTCTAAAATGTAGTATTCTTTGTGGATCCTTTGGCTAGGCTCATCTCCATCTCCAGGTCACCTCCACCTCCAAGCTGCTTCTTCCCTTGGTTACCTTGCATCCCAAGTCTTCTCCATGTCCTCAATGGCGTAGGCACCCCCAAACTCCCACCAATGGCTCTATTCTCCACACGAGTCATCATTTCCTCATACATCCCCACCCCACATGCTCCTGATGGCCTGTCTCCTTGTGGTATTTTCTACCCTCCCCGTGCATCCTGGGTTCTATGTCCATCCAGTCTCTTCTAACCTCCCTTATTCCTATCCCATCATTCCCCAGTGGACCTACCACTCGGGGGGAGAAGCACGTGTGCAGTGGGTGAGGCAGGGCCCAGGAGGGTGCAATGATACAGCCGCACATCCAGCTGGTAGTGGGTGCCAGGCACAAGTCCAGTCAGGAGGGCGGTGCGGGCCTGCGGGGATGAGATGTTCTCCCGCCTCTCCTGGCCCCGGGCCCCGTCCCACAGGCGCAGCAGGAAACCATCGCCCAACAGTGGCACCGAGGGTAGGGACCAGCTCACTCGTAGCCTGTCAGGACCTTCCACATTCCAGCCCTCTAGCCACGGCTGCTGCGAAGGCTCTGTGAGCAGAATCAGGAGGGGTCAGAATCATCCAAAGGGTCCTTTGGGGCTAAACGGGATAATAATCCCCAGTGGGGAGGGCTGGAACAATCTCCAGGGGAAAGGCAGGGATCTTTGGGGTGGACTAAGACATATTCTGAGTGGGCATGGCTGTAAACCCTGGGGACTGGGAAGGGAAGACTCTTGGCTTCTTACCAGGACAGTCAGTAGTCATAAGGGTAGAAGGGCCCCAGGCTCCCTCTCCTCCTTCCCCTGGCCGGCTTAGCTGCACGCGAACATTGTATCCTGTTTTTGGCTTCAGGTTCATTATCGTCACGTTCTCACTGGGATCCACTGGGGGTGAGGTGTGCCACACACATTACCAGGTCCCAACCACCATTTCAGCCACCATTTCCCCTCAGCCTCCTTTTTGTAACATCCTCCTCCCGTTCTGTTTCCTCCCTAGCCTCCCACAATTACACATCACTGCACCCCCTAACTCGGACCCCACTCACCCACAATAGCAGACCAGGCAATCATGCTGTCCTGGGGCCGATAGTGCAGTCGGACAGAAGAGATGGGTCCATCCCCATCAAAGGGTACCAATGGGGAGACCACAAGCTGGCGGCTCTGCTTGGCCAGGAGCCGAGGAGCAGTCCGAGGCACGGGGGGTACTGCCAAAAAACTGGGGGGAGTCAGGGTTCTAGAAGAAGGGAGCACTCTGAGTTCTGGAGATTATCTAGCTTGGTGGGAGGAAACCATGTTCAGCAGATGACAAGAATGGCCAAGGTCCAGAGAAAGCAGTTCTGGTCTATGGGTCGCTTGGGCCACAAGGCCTTGACCATAAGGACATAGGTATCTTAAAAGATGCTAGGTGAGAGTGTGATGTAGCCGGACAGAGGTTGGGAAACAGCTCTCTGTCCTTGCAATACTGGGTAGAGAGAGGCTGGGATGCAAGGCAGGGACCACCCAGGTGTCATGTGCTCTCTTCCCTCCATCATTCACCAGCCTGTTGATTTATTTTAAAGACAAAATGTGCCAGTGACGAGACACCTGCTCCACACTTGATGGCTGTTATGTATAACCACTAGTTCTCATGGCCTCTGGGTCATAAGTGAAGAAATTAAGCCTCAGAGACATTGTACAACTTGCCTAAGGACACACAGGCTACCTCAAGTCAATCAGATACTCAAGGCAAGAAACACAGATGCTATCATAAAGCACTAAACGGGTTCCTTGGCTTCTTTCAGACTGACCTTCCCAGAAAGCATCAAAAGAATAAAGGAGGGGGCTGGAGAGATGGCTCAGCGGTTAAGAGCACCGTCTGCTCTTCCAGAGGACCCGGGTTCGATTCCCAGCACCCACATGGCAGCTAACAACTGTCTGTAGTTCCAGTTCCAGGCAAAACACCAAGGCAAATAATTAAGTAAATAAATAAATAAAGTTTAATTAAAAAAAAAAAAGAATAAAGGAGGGGGAGGATGGGAGGGAGGAAGACTGTGGAAGATGCAGCGTGGTGAGGTGAATGAGTGTCAGGTGGTAGCAGGTTGTCAGGGTCAGGAACAGATCTGGGGGAGATGAATGTCCAGTTCGGTTCCTAAGGAGTCCCCGGAGCCTGTAGCTCACGCAGGGGATCAGAGTCCAGGCGAAGAGGCTGGTATACAATGGACCCCTGAATCTCACACACATAAACTTCCACATTGGTTCCGGGACCAGAACATCACAGAAGATGCCCCACCTGATGGAGGTCCACTACTCAGGGTGGGCATCAGGAGAGGGTCCTGACTTCAGAACACAGTGGTACTGCCAGAGAAGGGTTGGTACCTTGGCACTACATGCCATTTTAGATAATAGCATTTGTCCTCTATATTGAGCATACCTCTGCCAACCATGGTGCTAACCACTTAAATGCACCGTGTAGCATTTAATCAAAAACTATATATATAAACGATCACGTCATAAGACTAGAGACGAGCAAGACATAATTAACTAAAAAAGATTCCAAAAATAAACCTTCAAAAAAAGAGACCAAGACAAAAAGTTGTCATTCTCTCACAAGAGTTCCCCGACCAAGTGCACAGTTCGCCCCAACTGCCCAAGAGTTCAAACATACGACATAAAAATAAAAAATCTTCCTTAAAAAGGCTCCGACGCGCTACAATCTCATCCTGTCATCTTCTCTTAAAACCAATTCTATTTTATAAACAATTTTCACCAAATAAACCCTATTTAAAACATATCTCAATTTTGTTTGCCTGAGCAACCTGGCCCCTTGTGCACAGTGAGAAACTAGCAGAGGTCTTGACACTTGCTTAAGGTGATAAATGCTTGGAATCCAAGGCAAGGGGAGGGCTGGATCGGGAAGTGGAAGAAAAGAGGAAGGAGAGAAGGAGGAGGAGAGAGATGAAGATGAGCAACAGAGGAAGCGGGAGAGTAGGGCCAGGGTGCTGCGCTGCCCAGGCTTATAGTGCTGAAGTGAAAAAAATACGGAGTCCATGGAGAGGGTGCTCTGTGCTGTGCTCCGAGTGCTTGGTAGTTCTGTCCTTATTCACCCAGCAGATTCCTGTGTATGTGTCCCTTTTGAGGAGTCAAACAGGCTTGCCTGTCCGCTGTCCCTATGTGTCCATGTGAGGTGACTCAGATAAAGAAGTAGCATCTCAGAGGTGGGGTTGAAGGGATCTCACTGGTTGCCATGGTGAACAGCACATGTATATTCAGGAGGCAGGGCAAGGCTGGAGGATATACCCAGTCTCTGATGTCTTTTCCAGGTGGGATCAAGTTGTGTTTCAGCTTTGACACTGATTGGCTGCCAGCTTTCCTTGCCTGGGACTGAGTTTTGCTCTTTGAAATCCTTGTCTTTCTTATTAGGATTCTCAGCCTGGGCAGCATCAGGTAGTGCTGAGTACCACCCATCCCCTAGAGCCTTAGAACACCACTAACCTTTGACATTGACCTTGAAGCGCCGGCTATCTTGGCCACCGGATGTGGATACACGGCATTCCCAGAATCCGCTGTCCCCAAGAGTCAAACGGGGCACCTCAAACTCAGCTGTGGTCCTGTCTGGCTCCACAATGGCCTTAGTAGACTAAGAGAGACAAGAGAAGGAGGCAGTCGATATGTATGCTCCACGAGACAGATAGGAATCAGTACTGACTATTGCTGGAACATAGACCCAGTAACATTTGCCTCCCTGGTTGGCCCACCCCATTCAAGTCATGGCCAGGCAAGGCAGAGCCTACAAGTTTTGATTGGCTTAGGGGCCCAGGGAAGAAACTGTCAAGCTGGTGAGATGGGGGAGCAGACAGTGGGTTGGGGTGACTGGGGCTGACCAGGAGCATGGTGCCATCTGGCTTGCGGAGCTCCATGCTGCCCCGTACTGGGAAGGGGTTCCCTGCAGCGGCACAGTTGATCCGAGGCATTGTCCCTACGTTGAACTCCAGCTCAGTGGCCACATTGAGGATCTGGGGGATCCGGTCTATAGGGAGAGAGAGAGAGAGAGAGAGAGAGAGAGAGAGATCCTGAACAATCCTGAGGCATCTATGTGACTACCAATGCCCTCCTTGTCCTATTTTCTGCATCTCAGAGAGGAGAGGGTCTACTGTGTGCCCTGCCACTTAAAACTGAAGCCAGCCAAGGTCTTGCATGGTTCCTTCAGGCCCTGGTGTTCCACATCCAGTCAGGTTAGGGCTCACCTCCTCCATCTTCTCCCCTCACATTCCTGAGGGTTTTCTAAGCTGCAAAGGCAGGCAGGCCCCCTGTCTCCCACCCAGCCCAAACAGTTCAGGCTGAATTCTCCTCTCCTCTCCCTCTCCTTCTGCCTCCCCCCCCTCTCCCTCTCTTTTTCTTTGTCTTACACTGTAGACTGTAGACTAAGCCGGCCTGAAACTCACTTTGTAGCACAGGCTGGCCTTGAACTCCAGACAACTGTCCTGTCTCAGTCTCCCAAGTGCTAAGATCATAGGTATGAGCCCTTATACCCGCTAACTTCTTCATTTCTGGCCTGTGGCCTCTGTACTCTGTTCACGAGGAGAAGTTCTTCCTCAAACACAAGTCTGACCATCACATGCCATCCAACAATTTCTCTTCAGCTCTTCACACTAAGTAACAGCCTTTGGCTTATATTCAAAGGCCCCATCACTTGACCCTTTCTGGCCACTCCTTCCCCCCATGTCAATGTCCTGGTACACAGCAGAGTCTCATTTCCTGGACCTTCTCCACATTCCTCCCCAGTCATCTCTCTTGCATCTTTCACATTTAATTTCAGATCTGGACTCCTCCCTAAAAGACTCTCCTCACACTGGTCAGGGTCTCCTTTAGGTCCTGTGAACCCCAAACAGTCATCCTTTACAAATGTGGGTGCCTGAATGCTAAGAATACATACCACATCCAAACTGCCTGAGGGAAGGACTTGGGTACCATCAGTGAAAGAGCAGAGATGCATTTGATAAAAGATCACCTGTCTCAAGGGGTCTCAGTGGCATATACCTGACTTCTCACAGTGGACTCCATGCCATCCAGAGGGGCAGACACAGCCGCTGAACCGGTCACAAGTACCACCATTTTGACACTGGCACTGGAGGCGACAATCAGCCCCAAAATGACCAGGAGCACATGCTAAGAATAGAAAAGGGTTAGGTAAAATGGGTAGGTCAGGCCCAGCAGGGTACAGATGGGGCATAAGCTAGCCAGCAGGCTGGTGTGGTGGGGGCACTGGTGGGAGATTGGAGGGTTTGGTGTTTAGGTCAGGGTCATAGTGAAGGGTCTGGCACACTTATGCCCATTGGAGGTGGCTTAGTCCATACCTTCCTGGCACTGGCTTCCCCTCCAGCCAGATCCACAAGAACAGCCATAGGGATCTGGGAGGCAGAAGGTGAGACCCCGGCAGCCTGCTGTGCCTGGGCACTGTTCCTGGCAGCTCTGCCCAAAACGACCCTCCCTGCAGGCTGAAAATAAGGTGTGTGGTCTAAAGACTCTGTCAGGTCTCATGCTCGAAGCTTCATTCCTATGGTTTCAGAATCTTCTAGTCAGGCAACCTCTTTCACTCAGGCCCTAGCTCTCCTACTTACCCTGCTCACAGCGGGTTCCAGTGAATCCTGGGGGGCACACACATTCACCATCATGGTCATGGCAGACACCTCCATGCAGGCAGCCTGGGCAATCCTTGACACACCCTGGCCCCCATCGTCCAGCCCCACAGCCTGGAAGAAAGAATTTGCAGTAGCTGACCTTCACCCACCTGTCCACAGGTACGGACTAGGCTGGGTGGCTCATGGATCCTGAGACCTAGAGGAAGTAATATAAGGCTCAGAGCCTCCCACACCACCTCTGTTTTCTGCTCCTCACCTCGCACGATGAGCCGAAAGAAGGCACTGCCTAGGGGGCTGACTTCTAGGTAGGTGGCGCTGTAGATGCCACTAGATGGTGGCTGCACATCTTGGAGCTGCAGTTGAAACCGCCCATCAAGGGCCTCATGCCAGTCTAGGGTATGAAAGTAGGATCCTAGGGGACACAATTAAGTCAGGGCTTCAGAATCACACAAGGGGCCGGTGTTACCTCCCTCTGCCCTGGCCACACCAATGTGACCTGTGCACGTTGATCAGAGGTGGGGAAGGGTGACCACCAAGCTAGGGACAGAAGAACATCCTCTTCATGTTCTTTGAGCCTCCAATAAATGAAGTCCTCCCTCCTCTTCATTTAATAATTCTACCCTTTTCTCGGGGCTGGAGAGATGGCTCAGCGGTTAAGAGCAACCTCTGCTCTTCCAGAGGACCCAGGTTCGATTCCCAGCACCCACATGGCAGCTAACAACTGTCTGTAGTTCCAGTTCCAGGCAAAACACCAAGGCAGATAAATAAGTAAAGTTTTAAAAAATAATAATAATTTTACCCTTTTCTCATGCCTTTTATGAGAGCTTTCTGCTTCCATGTAGCCCTATCTGCCCACCCTCCCCTGGACAGCCACTGGCTTGCTTTTATAATAGACTCATCCATACCCTACTACTCTTATAGGCTCTCAACGCTCTTCATCACAAAGGATGAAAACCAATTCTTTTGTGGTTGTTTTCATTGGTTTGGCCCTGCTCAGCTCTCCAGTCTCATACCTCACCACACCCTGCCTGACCCCTAGCCTTCTTGAATTTCTAAATTCTTGTTTGTCTTCTAGAAACATCCGGCATTTCAGACCCCCTGTCTTTGCTCTTGTCAGCCCTGTGTCCTAGAATGTTCTTTCTCTGTCTCTTTTTGTCTTTCTGGGCTCTCTCCCGGCCTCTTTATCGAACACCACAATGTTAGACAAGGGTTCGATGCCTGCCTGGCTCCCTCTTGTCTTTGCTCAGAACTCTGAACAGACTGCAAGGACTCACATTGCCTTGCTCACTTCTACACTTCCTGCTTGTTCAAAGCCTTGTGCCCAAGGAAGAAGGTCTTTTTCCTTAGAAGCCAGCAGATCCTGGGGCTGAGGCAGGCATTTGGGGGACTATCAGGAAAAAAAGAGAATCCTTCCATGGAGGGCATACATCAGGGTAGTGAGCAGGCACAGAGCTGAGACCCACATCTGTGTGGACTCCAGCACACACCTGCCTTGGGTATCAAGGATCTGAACTGGGCATGTCTTTGAGAGAGGTTAGACTTCCCTTGGCCTGTGCTAGGCACTTGTTATCAGCTTCTTCTCCCCATGGGGATCGCTGCTCTTCTTAGGTGACCGTGTGACAGCACCTGCTAACTCCCAGGGGAGAGTCAAAGATGAGAGCTTAACATAGCGCGTAAGAGGTAGCTGGCCACAGGCTCCTGGTCCTCTTAGCACAGGAAGTGAGTGAGTCTGAGCTAGAGATGAAATGGGGTCAGGTACATCCCATGGAAAGATCCCAGAGGCTGGCCAGGAGAATGATAAGTGTATCACAGTGACAAGCTGAGAATATGTGTGGCAATGGAGGTCCTGGGGTGTTAGAACCATGGGTCTATGTGTCCAGCCAAATGTTCCTCACCATTGTTCTTCCATATCACATCCGTCTGCTTTGCCTTGTGTACAAGTGCAGAAAGCACAGCTGTGTCACCTTTGTTCACAGTATGTGTGACCTTGTCTGGAAACAGATGGGCTGTGGATGAAAGGTAAGGTCAGTGATCCAGGATAGCAGCCCGCTCTTTGTCACTCCACCGCCTGGCAGGCCAGACTCACCCCCAGGGCTGTTATGTACATAGAGGACTCGAGTACGTCGTGTGCTAGCGCCACCCACACAGGAGAAGACGCCTACCAAGTCGGAGGGTTTGGAGAAGCCACGCAGCGTGACTTGGTGTGAACCATTGCGTGCCAAGTTCAAGGGCTGCCCGGGTGGGAAGGTGCGCACTATACGGTCGTCCTTCTCCAGCAGCAGGGGTGGGCCCCAGGCATCTGAGCCCCTCCCTGCCCCGGCCTCACCAGACACGCAAGTCAGGAAGAAATGCTGGGGGTCTGTGATACGCAGGTTGGCCAGCAGGGTCAAATCCACAGTTGCACCTGGAACCGGACAGCAGTGACTCCATGGTAGACCCTGCCAACTCAACAGCCCTCTAGAAGCCAGCAACTCCAAGAGTAACTCTGAGGTTAATGTTTCCCTGTGCCCTCTGAAGACTTCACTTTGTCAAGGATTTCTACCTCATTCCCTTCCCTTTGCCCTCATGGCTCTTCATCCTAAAACATGAACAAAAGCAGACATCCTTCTCTAGCTCCAGACAGATGCAGCTCTTGACAGCAGGGTTTTCACAGCGAATGATCTATGCCCCTGTCTGCCTACTCTGTTCCTGTCAGTGTCTGCCCTGACTCCTTTCTGAACTGTTTCTACCACAGCTATCCCTAAGCCACTGGTCCCTGTCCACCGTGGAGGGGCAGGTTAGAAGAGCCACTCACACTGAAGTGTCATGCCAACAGCCTTCTTGTTCCTTAAACACTGAGAACTATTTCATTGGCTGGGATCAAAGGTAGGCTAGGGGCAGAAAAGAAGTTGCTAGTCCTAGCTGGGCCAGAGGTGGGTCTAGATCCTGCCTCGAGCAGCTGGAGGACCAGACATAGATAACCCTCCCAGATGCAGGGGTAAGGAGAAATACCTAACAGGATGGGGGCCAGGGAAGGGGAGAAGACAGGAGGGGGTGTGGAGAGGGCCTTCATCCGAGGAAAAACACTGAAGGGCTTTTGAAATGTAGGCAGGGTACATGGATGAGGGGGAACAGGAGGAGAAGGTCAGGGGTAGGGAGACACCATCCTGCGAAACAGCCTGAGTAACGCACAGAATGAGAAGTGTTGTAGTGTGCGGAGACAGACTGCCCAGGGCTAGTGGAACTGGCACATAAAATCTGTATCCCACAGTGGGTAAGACCTAGGAGAAGAGCCTGACTAGCCTGCCTCAGATCTGTGACCCCAGCCCTCCCAAGGCCCCTCCTTTCCATCCTGTTAACTGTCAATCAATCAATTAATTTAAATGCCACTTAGCCTATCGGTGCATGGTCTCTGGCAGTCTATAGTAAGTAAAAGGAGCTAGCTGCCTCGAAGGTACCAAATGCCCTTTCTCTATGGCATCCTCGTGGCCTCCATTGCTTTTCTTTGCTGTAAATTACTCTCAGGCTTCCTTGGGCATGTTCATGGCTTTAACTGTCTCCTCTGAGTCAATAGCTCTGGTGTGGCCTTTCAGCTCCAAATGAATTCCCATTTGTGTTTCCTAAACCTCTCCCAAGTTCCCTGACTCAGGAGACAATGCCCATTACCTAAGACACCAGCTTCGGAGTCATCGTATATCCTCACTGCCATAATAATTAATGTTTATTGGATGTCAATTATACGTCGGGCTCTTGAGTGATGTTCTCTACCTTTCCTGGTCTGACTGTTCTGGGAGGTAGATGTTATTATTCCCATTTTATTAACAGGAAGCAAAAGCTTAGAGCTTGCCCAAGGTCATACAGTTAGAAACTAGCAGAACCAGGTTGTCCAAGTCTAAACTCATTGCTTAGCTCTCGCTCTGCCACGTATTTCCGCAGTTTTCCTCCTAGACCTTGTAGGCCATCCCTGTCTTCTGTACCACCTTTGCTCATCCACTCCCATCCCCCCCCCTTCTCCACCCCCATCTTTACTTACTCGGACCATTTCAAAAGCCACAACTTCTTTTCCAGCTCATTCTCCAAAGTGATGCCACCCAGACTCAAAAACACCCTGTGACTCATTTGCCTACAATGTCCCATGGGCCCCAGGTACCTTCAGAATGATGTGTATGATCCCGAGCACCCTTGTGGTTCACACTTGACCCCTCCAGCTTTCCCTCCAGAGCCCTGTTTTCCTATGGACTCCCATGCCTCCCAAGCTTGTACTTACGATTACTACTCTTAAGAAAATTCTTCCTCTTTTCTCCACCTCCTACTGGGGAGCATAGGCCAGGGATGAGGGCCAAACAGAGAGACATAGATAGAGTTCTTGAGGATCACTGACAAGAGAGGGCCTGAAGAACTCTATGTCTGTCTCTCTTTAGTCCTCGTCCCTGGCCTGGGACTTCTGATCAGCAGACTAATGGAATCTGCCTCCCATTTTCAGAACCTCTCCAAGCCTTTACACCAGCCCATTTAAACAGCAAACACATCCCCTTGGGAGGCCAGCTTCATTTGATTTCTGCTAGGTTTGGGAGTGGGCTCGTCTCCAGACACTCAGCTAATAGAATGCCATTGGTGCTAAATAATGTTTATTATTATTATTATTATTAGACAGACGGGGTCTCTCTATGTAGATCAGGCTGTCCTCAAACCCACAGAGATCCACCTGTCTCTGCCTTCTGAGTGCTGGGATTAAAGCCACTGTGCCCAGCTGTCCATTGATTTATTGAATAAACCCAACATAGTTGCTCCTGTGGTCCAAAACAATGTCTGTCTTCTGCCCCCACCCCACCCTCCCTAATCTTATTTTTCGGTGGCTCAAAGTCATGATGATGATGATGATAGTGATTCTGAATTCAGAGTTTCTATTTTTCCTTCCAGTTTTTAAATTGTCTCAAAATACTTATACCCTAGAATTCAAAACAATTTGTTAACATTTAATTTAGTGTTAATAAATACATTCATCATATTGTGTAAATATCACCATCCATTTCCATAGCTCTTTCTGTTTTTGGCACCGGGTCTTACTAAGTGATTAACCGACATCACTATATAATCCAGGCTGGGCTCTCAAGTGCTGGGATTAAAGGAGTATACCACCACACCCAGCTCCAGAAATTCTCTCATCTCACAGTCAAACTAAACGCTACACCCATTAACAATAACTCTCTAGTTCCCCTCCCCCAACCCATAGCCACCATATTGTGAGGTTCATTGCTATGCTTGCTAGTGCTTCTTGGGGGAGCGCTGGGATTAAAATCTGGAAATCAGGCATTGGGGAGACACCCAGGGTAGACTTACCAGCATGAGAGGCCAAGAAGAGAATGGGGAGCAGGAAAGGGGACCCCCACCAGACCATACTCCGGAGGCTGACCCAGGGCCAGCCAAGGCCAGCTGGGCCTGGGGTCAGTTGCCGTGGGTCTCAGCCTTTTCTTCTTAGTGTGCCTTGGTGCTGGGGCGGAAAAGGAAATGGTGGCTGGGGTGGGAGGGGTGGCGGGGAGAAGGGTGGGATGACTTGTCCTGTAGCCCTCTCAAGTCCAGCCCCCCAAGCCTGGGGATGGGTGTGGCTTGGAGGTCCCTGGGAGGGGGCCACTTGAGGTGTGTGTGTGTGTGTGTGTGTGTGTGTGTGTGTGTGTGTGTTAACAATGGCAGACCAGGGAATGGTTGGACTGACTGACTTCTCCCAACCCCTCCGTCCCTTCCATCTGTTTTGCAGGAGACAGGAAAGGGAGGAAGCCAGTGGCTTCCGTCTATTGAGGAGCTTTGGAGGCAGGACATTGTCCTGGGGCCTCCCCTCCTCCCAGGATCCCCCTCCAACACACACACAATAAGGGTCACATGACTCTTCATGCCTGTGCTCCAGGACACAGTCAACTAGACAGCAGGTCGCTGAAGCAAAGCATGGCACAAAGGGATGAGGAGCGTGAAGACCCTCTAGTCTATTCTATGTGCCTCTCCCATTTTACAGATGGGAAAATGGAGGCCTGTGACTCTTAGGGAATCCCCACGCTGTGACGAGGCTGGGACTTAAACTTCTGATCTGGTCATTGGTTTCTTGGTGCTGGTTGCTCCACGAGAGACATGCTGAAGCGCTGCAGGGGAGCACACAGTCTGTGGCATGGCTGTTCGTCATCCACAGCTTAGCAGCCTGCTGTCTGCCTGCTGCTATTCATTGTGTAGCTAAATCATGCCTGCTTCTGGACTCTGAGGGAGTAGAAGTCTACCCAGGAATACGCAGCCACTTTTTCTTGTTTCAAAATTGAGGCATAGTCTTGTCATGTAGTTCCGGTTAGGGTGGAATTCATTTTATAGCACAGGTTGGCACGAACTCTTGACATAGCCCAGGTGACCTCAGACTGTTGATCCTCTTTTTCCTCCCTAAGTCCTGGCATTATAGGCATGTGCATACCATAGCACATATGCTCCAGTCAGTTTGTAGGAGTCACCTCTGTCCTTCTACCATTTAGTTCCAGGGATCAAATTTAGGGCATGAGGCTTGGTGGCAGGTGCCCTTTTCTGCTGAGACATCACATAAGCTCGTACTCCTAGAGGCTGGCCACACCTGGGAGTAGTCTCTGACCCTTGGTCTGTCCTCCAGTGTCCCACTGCTACATTTCTCAGACCTGTCTCAGCATTTTAATGTCCATATCCCCACTGTCAGCTCCCAGATGGAACACGCCCTGTAGAACACGCACAGAGAGATGCTTCCATGGAGCAGGAGAAGCTATGGGATAGCCTGGGCTCATGGTTAAATCTGTGTCCATCTCATCTCCAATAATAAATGAATGGGGTTGAGAGCTAGCACCAGCTCAAGTGACTTGGAGGTTTTGAACCCTCCCTCTGGGGCTGGGATTTTGTTCTGGTGAGGGCTATATTCTTTTCTGAGCCAGCAGGAGCAAAACCACTTTTCTGGGGAAGCTGGGTCCCTAGGAGGTTTGTTTCTCAGGTTATCCCTCTTATGAAGGTGTCTGTCTGACAGAGCCCTGGATTGGCTTGACTCATAGAATAGCATGAGAAAGAATCCAGGAGGGTATCTATAGCTTTTGTTTGGCCCAGAGGGATGGCTGATGCCTTAAACTCCAGCCAGTCTTTGAATCTGGGATGAGTTAGCAGTTGGAGTATGCATTTGCCCAGCAGGATGTTGGCTCAGTATGCTTTCATGGAACTTGTCCTTACTTTTGGGAAACTTTTAGGGGTCCTGATGTCATTGTGGAGAAGAATGAAGAACACTTTAAAATTTTTTTATTTTATGTGTATGGGGGTTTTGCCTCTATGTATGTTTGGGCACCAGTGGCAGCAGATGTCAGAAGAGAGAGTCAGATGCCCTTGGGATTGGAGTTACAGATGGTTGAGGCCATTGTATGGGTGCTAGGGATTGAACTCAGGTCCTCTGGAAGGGCAACAGTGCTTTTAACCATTGAGCCATCTCTCCAGCCCCCAAGAACAATTGAAAATGACAGATATAATTACAGGTGTCTTTCTGAGTGAGCAACTTTGAGAAATTGTGACATAAGCATATTCAAAGCTCCAAGTCCTTTGTCCTCCTCATTTTCAATTGGGAAACAAAAGCATGGTTGTAGTTGTCTGTAGATCAACAAAAGGCAAACGTTGCAGAGTTCACACACAAGCCTTTGCATTACAAAACAGTGGCCCATGAATGTAAACATGTTTTTACATATGTTGAAGTAGTTTAAATACCACCAGTTTACAAACAACAAGTGTCAAATAAAATACCATCCCAGAAACAAATGTTGAGTGGGTTGTGCGTACATCTGCTGCTTCAATAGGAATATTGAAACTGCAAGGCATAGTCTAAACTTTCAGTCCCTGGAAAATTAGAGGTCCCAAATATAAAGTGAGTGGAAATAAGCATTCTATTTATCGTCAGGTTAACTCCATAACCGGAGCAAGACACACTAACAAGAGAGCGAAACTAAACATCATTTTCCAAAAGCAAGGCATGGTCACTTCCACATCAGGCAGATAATTCACTCTAGTACAGCTGTTCTTTCTCAGACTGTAGAAAATCTGAAAGCTGTGGGCACAGAGACACCTGGGGGGGGATTGATGTCATTGTGGAGATACTTTTCTGGGTTGCAAAAGCCAGGGAGAGCTGGGTTTCCTGGCTGAACACTGGCGTGGAGTTTTTGGCACACTCTTTTTGCAGGGACTAGGTCTTCCTTGAAGATGAATTTGTTTCCACAATTTCAGGAAGAGATGTTCCCCTCCTCCAGGATCCAGCACAGTGGCAGCTTGAAATAGAAGTGGACTTTTTCCAGGTGGAGACTAATGGTGTGACTGTTTCTGGAGATTCTAGCTGGAGAGCCAGGAAAGTCATTAGACCGGGGTTGGGGTGGTCGAAGTCAGGACTTTGAAGTCTTGGAAAGGACCTTTATCTCCTTGACTGGGTAATGGGGAAGCAAGAAATACCCTCTAAAGGTTGAACAGTTTAACATAGGTTTTCTGTTTACATTGACCAAGCCATGGGTCCTATCATGCATCCTGAATAGGCAGTTTCTGCCACCTATCACTTCTTGTGTGAATTAAATTCTTATTTATTTGTGCGTGCGTGCGTGCGTGTGTGTGTGTGTGTGTGTGTGTGTGTGTGTGTGTGTGTGTGCGTGTGCGTGTGCGTGTGCGTGTGCGTGTGTGTGTGTGTGTGTGTGTGTGTGTGTGTGTGTGTGTGTGTGTGTAGGGTATGAGGTACCTGCTCTATCACTCTCTGCCTTATTGAGATAGACTCTCTCACTGAACCTACAGCTAGGCTAGTGGCCAGCAAGCCCCAGTCACACTCTTGTCTTCTCTATCTCTCACAGTGCTTGGGTTACAAGCACATGTGTAGGCACACGGGGCTCATGTAGATGCTGTGGACACATCATAGGTTTCTCATGCTTTGCCACAAGTGCTGATCACCAAACTTTTTCTCTTTAGCCCTCTTGTATGATTTCTTTCTTCTTAAATTAAAAAAAAAAATGATGCCATGGATGCCAGAAGAGGGTCTCAGATCCCCTGGAATGGTAGGTACAGACAGACATGAACTGCCATGTGCATGCTAGGAATCAAACCTGGTCCTCTGGAGGAGTAACTGCTGTTCTTAACCACCGAATCATCTCCCAAATCACACTGTGAGTGATTTTGACTCTGAGTTGTGACAAAACTGTCTTGCTAGACCTGTGATTTATTTATTTGTTTGTTTATAAGTAGAACAAACAGAGTTATTAAGAAAAAGCCAGGAAGACCGCCCGAGCGTGGGAGGGAGCTTTGTGGGTGAATACCTACTCATCTGAACCCGATCCTGCTCCCCTGAGCTTTGGAGACAAGATTTCTCTGTAGCCCTGACTGTCCTGGAACTCACTCTGTAGATCAGGCCAGCCTTGAACTCACAGAGATCCACCTTCCTCTGTCTTCCAATGCTGGGATTAAAGATATGCACCACCATGTCTAGCCAGATTGAAATCCTTAAATATCTGGTTTTGTCTGAATATTTGCTGATCATGGTTTGTGTGATTCTGCTGATCACACATTTGAATGTTGCAGTAAGAGGCAAATATTTTTTTAAAAGATTTATCCACCCATTATGTATACTGTATACAGAAGAAGGGATGTCATTACAGATGGTTGTGAGCCATCCTGTGGTTACTGGGACCCGAACCCAGGACCTCTGAAATAACAGTCAGTGCTCTCAATCTCTGAGCCATTTCTCTAGCCCTCCATAAGCTTCTTGGAGCTTATTCTCAGTCCATCTTTGTAAGTTTCCAGACTGGGACAAGATCTCAAATGGCATTCTGAGTGGTATTTATCTAACAGGATTATAGTCAGAGGGTTGTGGGATAGAGAAGACTGAAGTCACAGCTGAGCTTTAAATTTGCTTTTGGAGAGTCTCTATTGTGTTGTGAATGTGTGGGTAATTTCAACAGGCCTTCCTGGCATGCACCAGTGTTTACAGTAACACAGGAGACCCTTAACCCCCCAGGATGGAGTTATGTGCATCCTATGGTCTGATTTCAAATTCTAGGTGGTGATAGGAAGGACAGACGTCCCCAGAAATTCAAAGGCTGTAGTTTTGGCTTCCTTTGTTGAATGTAACTGTTTTCTGTCCTGGACTCTGGAATACTTGGAAGGCCCAGATCATGGGAGATCTGCTGTGTGCTTGTTTATTTGTGGCTGGGCCTACTTTGCTTCATATTAAACCATCCTCCATTTTTCACCCAGTCATCTCGACCCTCCTTTCTTAGCAACTGGGGGCTGGGGAGAAGGAGAACCAGAGGACCACCCTGAAGCTGGGAGAAGCTCATGCTGGAGGGATGAGGGATGGTTGGCAAAGGCCCATTGAGTTTGTGTGTCAGGTGGAGGGGAGACAGCGTCTCTCAGGTTTACCTGGTTTTTATTCTGATACTTGTGTAGATGTCAAGAATGAGGCTGGTTTCTCCTGGCTGTGTTTCCTCACTCCCAGGGCAATGGGCCAATGGAAATGCAGCAATGGCTGGCACTCCTAATGGCCACAACCTACCAGCTCTGTTGTAGTAGGTTTTTTTTTGGCCTGTTTGGAGCTGGAGGTTTTGTAACTTGGCGTGTGGTGGCTTTTGTCTCTTAAAGAAATGAATTATATGTTCATATTTTTTAAATTGTTTGGCCTATGTCTTATGTCTATTATTAGTTAGTTTTTTATTTTAAATTAATTTATTTTTATTTTTCTTTTTACCACGTGGCCCACAGTCCGTGGCTCACTTGAATTTTTATATGTTGCTTTTTTGGGGGATGGATGGAGATTGGCTTAACTCCACCCTTCTTCTCCTACCTGGCTGCCTTTGATTCTCCACCCACTTCTACAGTGCTGTGCCTAGACCAAAACAGTTTTTTATTTACAACACACAGAGAATATTCCCACCACAGAGCTCCTGTGAATTTCATCCTTAGCTTGAAGAAATAGCACTTTAAGAAAAGATTTTATTTGGGGTGAGAAAGATGGCTGAGTGGGTAAGAGTGCTTACTCCTCTTGCAGAGACCTGGGTTTGGTTCCTAATGGCTCACAACTGCTTGAAACTCCGATTCCAAAACACCCAACGCCCTCCTCTGGCCTCTGCAGACTTCTGTAGCCCACAGTGCACGTATACTCATGCAGACTCACACACATGCACATTAAAAAATCTTTTCAAAATAGAAAATAAAATGCTATTTTTAAAATAGTTTTAGATGGTACAGAGATCCTACGTCCAGATTGTCCTATCAATTTCACCTAATATTAATGTAGCACACTTCTCAAAACTATGAACCATTGTTGACATTCCATTGTTAAAGACTATTGTTTATCCAGATTTCACCCATTTTCCCTGTGTCTCTTTTAGCCCCCTCCCCCCCACTCCATTTAGCTGTCATGCTCCTTTGGGCTCCTCTCAGTTATAAATTCCTCAGGATTTCCTTGCTCAGGTGACCTTGACAATTTTAAGGAGACCTGCTTTAATATTTTATAGGATGTCTCTCTACTGGAATTTTCCTGGTTGTTTTGGTCATATTTAGACCGGATCTTTGAGTTTCTGAGAGTGAAGTGGTCATGTCGTATCAAAGGTGCATAGTATCAACACAGGGCTTATTAATGACCTTGATCTCTTGGTTGAGGCAGTATTTGTCAAGTTTTAATAGAAAATAGCATTTCTTGGGGCTGGAGAGATGGCTTAGTGGTTAAGAGCACCGTCTGCTCTTCCAGAGGACCCGGGTTCGATTCCCAGCACCCACATGGCAGCTAATAACTGTCTGTAGTTCCAGTTCCAGGCAAAACACCAAGGCAAATAAAAAACAAAAACAACAACAACAACAAAAAACACAACAGAAAATAGCATTTCTTCTTTCCTACCGTACTATACTTACCTAAGGAGTGGGAATTTGTGCATTTCTTCCTGGAGGGTGAAGTATTTACATACATTATTTAGAATTCTTTTTAAAATTATTACTTTATTTATTGGCATTTATGTGTACATATACACACATATGAGAGAGAGAGACAGAGAGAGAGAGAGAGTGAACGAGCATGCCAGGACCCATGTGTGTAGGTCAGATAATAACTTTTTTTTTGAATGCTTCTGATAATTTATTAGCATCAACAGTTATGTAACAGCAAGATAATTACATAAAGTTTTCCATTCTGTAAATTGATGCAATACAATTAATACTTATTAGAAGTCAATAACTACTGTAGTTTGGGACTTTTCTCCTTTAACTTTTAAGTATCGATCAGAATGACCATTACAAGACTTGCGTAACGATCACTATATCCATATATTTCACAAAGCATGGGGTCAGATAATAACTTCTTAAAAAATAATTTATTAATTCTTATTTTATGTACATTAGTGTCTTGCTTGCATGTATGTCTGTGTGAGGGGGTCAGATCTTGGAATTACAGACAATTGTGAGCTGCCATGTGGGTGCTGGGAATTGAACCAGGGTCCTCTTATAGAACAATTCATGCTCTTAGCCACTGAACCATCTCTCCAGCCCCAGATAATAACTTTTTATGAGTCAGTTCTGTCCTCTATTTGTGTGGGCCCTGGGGATAAAACTTGGGTCATTAGTCTCAGAAGCAAATATCTTTGCTTCTTGAGTATTTCATTAGCCTTAGAATTTTTTTTCTATCTATTTGGGTAGTTAATATATCATTTATTTACAGCACTATGAATCCCCAGGTATTTAGTTCATATTTGGGACTGCAGTCCATCACTATGTGATTGTTCCAGCTTTAACCTTTGGTTAAAGTGAGAGAGTCTTTCACACTCTTTCTCAGATGCTGAATGTGATATTGCTCGCTGCTCATTCTTCAGTACTTGCACAATTTCTGACAATAACAAGGCACTGACTTCAGAGTCACCTAGTGTGTTCCCACTGGAGCCTGGAGCCTTGGAATCAGCCCCATAGAGAGGCTGGAGCAGAGGGTCAGTGAAAGAAAGAGCATGCACTGAGCATGTGCGGCTCTAGGTCCAACCCCTGGAACCCTCCTTCAAAATAAAAGATGGCGGAACTAGAACTAAATAAGCCTAATGAAATAAGAAAAGGTAGACATATAATTATCAGTGGGTCTCCTCAAAAAGTGTCAACTTTTGAGAAAGGCTACTTAAAAGCCAAGTTTCTCCTGAGGAGACTAGCCAGGATGGGGAGAGATAGCTCAGAGGGTGGGTGCATGTTCTTCTGGGCTGGGGAGGCAGGTGGCTCACAGGTCAAATGTGTGACCTCTCTTGGAGAGGAGTGGAGTTTGGTTCTCAGCATCCTTATTGAGTGACTGTGAACTGGTAACTTCAGTTTCAGGGGATCCAGTGCCCTTCTCTGGCCTCCGAGGGGACCTATAGTCACATGCACACACACTTACATAGACAGTATGTATACACACATGATCTTTTTTTTTTTTTTAAACTTTATTCATTTATTTATTTATTTGCCTTGGTGTTTGCCTGGAACTGGAAGTACAGACAGCTGTTAGCTGCCATGTGGGTGCTGGGAATCGAACCCGGGTACTCTGGAAGAGCAGACGGTGCTCTTAACCGCTGAGCCATCTCTCCAGCCCCCATGATCTTTTAAAATATTTAAAAAAGAAAAAAAGGTTATCCAGAAAACTCTGAGAGAGCACTATATAGTGTGCTTCATCACTATCAGAAACTAAGATGTCACAGATTTTACTTGCCTGACAAATGTTCCTTTTACAACATATCTTGACCTTTGTCCCACTGACATGTGGAGTCATGCCTCTTCTTGGGCTTGGATGAGATTATGACTCACTTATAATCAGAAGAATGTAAACAGTGGCTAGGAGACGGCTCATCTGGTAAAGCACTTGCTACAAAGGCGTGGGGACCCGGGTTAGGATCTCCAGCCCTGTGGAAAGATGTGTCTGTGATTCCAACACGGAGGAGGTGGAAACAGGCAGAGCCCTGGAGCACACTGGCTGACAGCCTAGACCAGTCAGTAGGCACCAGGTTCAGTGAGAGATCCTGACTCCAGAAATAAGATGGAGGGGCTGGAGGGATGGCTGAGCAGTTGAGTCCTTACTATTCTTGGAGAAGACTTGAGGTTGATGTTCCCAGTACCCACATGGCAGCTCATAATTACCCGTGACTCCAGCTCTAGAGGATCTTATTCCTTCTTCTGGCCTTTGAGAGCATCAGGCATGAATGTGCTGCACATGTATACATGCAGGCAAAACATAAATACACATAAATAATAAAGTAAACAAATCTTAAAAAAACAGAGACAATCTCAGAAGGCATTTAAAAATGAGGCGGGAAGCTTTTAAGGAAGATACATGATGCTATCTCTAGCCTTCATGTGTACCTGTGTGCACTTGTGCATACAAACCACAAACATGTACACACACATCGATGTAGTCAGCATGATATGTCAGAAAAGGTAAGGCATCTTTGTTCACGGAAGCACTTCACTGTAACCTGGAACTGCTATGTCAACAGTCTGAAGCCACCATACTGTGAGAAACCCCAGAGAGGAAAGGGGGGGAGGGAGGGGAGAGGGGGGAGAGGAGAGGGGGGAGGGAAGAATGAATAGTCTCACTCTCAGCTGTGCTCTGACAAGGTCAGCTAATAGTGTGCCAGAATGAACCCTCTGAGACCTTCTGAATTCCTGATGCTAAGATACTATTCAACAATAGTCAGAGTGAGGCTTGGCAGCGCAGAACCACAGCAAGAGAGAGCTTCATAAATCCAAGACCTTCCTGAGCTGTAGAAAGAGCTGAAGGTCAGCCTGGGTAATGTAAAGGAACCCTGTATCAAAAACTTGAAAGTTTGTTTGTTTTGAGACAGGTTTCTCTGCGTAACAGCCCTGGCTGTCCTGGAACTCCCTCTGTAGACCAAACTGGTCTCAAACTCAGAGATCCACCTGCCTCTGCTCCCAAGTGTTGGGATTAAAGGTGTGCATTGGCCACTACCCAGCAAAACTTTGAAAGTTAAAAAAAGACTGGGGATGTAGCTGAGGGGTAAGGTACTCACAAGGCATACACAACACCTGGGGTCTATCATCAGTACTGCCAACATCCAAAACCAAAACAAACAATAAATTGAAGAAGCAAAACAACTTCTGGGCTTGGTAGATCATGCTTATAATCTCAGCATTTAGGGACAAGGGCAGGGGGATTGGTATAAATTCAAGTCCAGCCTGGGCTATACACATAGTCCCATCCTAGCCAAACAATGGTTGCTGTGACTAAGTGACTTGCTTCTGAAGTGTTTCCCATCAATATTTCTGGAACATAAAAGATATCTAAAGTCTTAATTAGGATAACTTGATGCTGGCACACAAATAGATAGATGGATAGAGCCAAAGAGAGAATCTAGGAAATGAACATCAATAAAGACAGAAACTTAGTATTCAAAACAATGTGACATCCTCAACCAGAGGGGAAAGCTGAGCTTTTTAACAAAGGTGTCACAACATCCTGGCAAGTCTCAAAAAGGAAAACAAACAACCGACAACAATAACAAAACCCCCCAAAAACTTTATATCAGCTAGTAAGAGAAAGCTCAAGTGTGTTAAAAATGTAAACATATAAAAGAAAATCCAATAAAGAACTAGAAGAAAACTGGTCAATTCTCTTATGACTTTAGGCTGGGTTGATCTTTCCAAGTAAAATTTATAATTTACCAGTCTTCAATTTACTTCAAATTGTAGCAGAATATTTAGCTATGTAAAGATGTGTTGCATTTGTTTACCTCGCCTGCTAAAGGCACCTGACTGGTTTAATAAAAAGCAAAACAACCAATAGCTGGGCAGGAGGTAAATAAGAGACTTCTTCCTGGGAAGAGAGAGTAAGAAGAAGGAGGAATTTAGGCTCAGAAAAAAGAAAGAAGAAAGAAAAAGAGATGCCAGGAAGACACTAGGGAGAGGCCATCGGCTGGACAGCCAGTCAGACATGGAGGAAGCCGGAAGCAGCATATACAGAATGAAAGGTAGATAAAGACGTGAATGAAAGCCCCAAGCTAAAACATAAATGATTAGAAACAGGTTAAATTAAGTTAAAAGAGCTAATGGGACATAAGCTAAGGCTGAGGATTTATAATTAGTCTTTATTTGGGAGCTGGTTGGCAGCCCAAAGAAAATTCCAACTACAAAAAATTTAAAAACATGAAAGGCAAAAATAAGAGATAAATATACATGCACACACACACAAACAAATATCTTCTATTTTCTGCTTGATAACGCATTTCACCTACATGAGAACAGAGGGAAAATTAGCATAGCCACCACTCTTCTTCTCCTGTTTATTTTCTTAAGAAAAGGAAAGATGTGTCCGCTCTATGTGGGAACACCGAGGCATGCTGGCTGTAAGATTTAGTTTTATTTTGGAGCATTATTTTCTTGATTCTTTTTCCTTTTAGTTTATAAAAGCAAAAGGCCATTGATTGGGTCCACTGTTTCTCATGTGACTAGGGTTCATAGGGACAGAGGACGCCCAGAGCTACAATTCCACTCCTCTCTGTGAACACACAGAGTGATGCAGCATGGTCTCCTGCCAACCTTCGTTTTGTTGTTGCCTTTAGAGTTGTTTCAGTTTTTTTTTTTAAATTCCTGTGTGTGGTGTGTGTGTGTGTATATGTGTGTGCAGGTGATCATGGAGGCAGATGAGTGTCAGATCACTTGAAGCTGAAGTCATCAGATGAGAGTGCTGGGAACCGAACCCTGGCCCCATGGAAGAACTCTTAACTTCTGTGCTATCTCTCCACCCACTGTGCACCTTCCTGGATCGTCCTTAGGACCTTAGCCTGCTTTTAAGTATACAAGGGAATATTTCCCATGTAGAAAAGACACTCAGTTTTCCTAGTGGTTGAACTGAGAGCCCTTTGGGTGAAGTTGTTATGCAAATTATTCAGAAAAATAGACTATTGGATTTTGAGCTGGAGACTATCAGGGAGAATGAATAGTTCTGTCCAAACTACCATCCCAAATTGACATCCAAAGGCTTGGGGATATGGTTCAGTTAAGCTCACCGCGGGGTGAGAGCTTGGGTCCCATCCTCAGCACCCCCAAAACAAAGCAAGATTGACAGCAATGCTTCTTCTGAACTGGAGCCAGATTGATTTTCTTTGTTAATGGAGACGCCTCCCAGGCAAACCTGCCAGGCTAGGGTGGCTCACCCAGGCATCTGTGCAATTCATTTTAATAAGAAATGGAGCAAGAGTCACCATGTCTTTATTTCTGGGAGGTGCTAAGGTGCACTGACTGTGAAGTCAGTGTGGGAAGCTGAATGCTGCTTTCTTCTGCCCCGTGATTTTCAAGGACATGGATAGTTCCCAGGGTCTTCTCTCTCCCCAGTTAAATTCTTATTCTCTTCTAAAGCATGCCCTTGTGTTTCAGCTTCTAGAGTATTTTATTTAAGATATTTGTCGTTATGTACAAACCCAAAGTTGATGTTTTTTAATAGTCCATCCTTGAACTCACAGCTTTTCTCTGGCCTGGCTGTAGTGGGCAAACATCTTTAATCTCAGCACTCAGAGGCAGAGGCAGGTGGATCTATGAGTTTGAGGCCAATCTGGTCTACAGAACAAGTTGCAGGACAGTCAAGGCTACAAAAAGAAACCCTGTCTCAAAAACAAAATTCTCTGTGTGTACTGATTGCCACAACTAGAGTGTGTGTGTGTGTGTGTGTGTGTGTGTGAGAGAGAGAGAGAGAGAGAGAGAGAGAGAGAGAGAGAGAGAGAGAGAGAGAGAATTTGGTCTAGGGAGGAAAGCTGTGCTGGAGGCTGAACCCAGGACTTCATGCATGCCATGTAGTGCTCTGTCTCTATGTTAATTACATTCCCAGTCCCACAATTGATTTTTATTTATTTATTTATTTTTTTGTGGTTCTTGCTGTCTGGGAACTTAATATGTAAACCAGCAGACTGGTCTTGAATTCACCGAGAACCCTCTGCCTCTGCCTCCTGAGTGCTAGGATTAAAGGCCACCAATGCCTGACCCACAACTGCATTTTAAAAAGCCAAGTAAATGTTGCCCAAACAACTTTATGAAATTAACTTTAAGGTTGCAATAATAAGCAATGTGTTAGCCAGATACTTAAATGTTGTCTTTGCTTGAAAAGTCAACTTTACCAATAAAGTACCTTTCATTGCAAAGAAAAGAAGAAACATTCTTGTGAAATGAGAAGAAAAAGTAATTTCAAGGTTTTTTTTTTAAAAAATTAATTATTGATTAATATTGAAAGTGGAACTCTCCCTTAATCTCAAGAAGCAACTGAAGATGTGTCATCAGTGGAAAATGAGTTTTGTTTTTCTTCCAGGAAATAACTAGAGAGAGAGGAAGTTTGTCCGCAGATGTTCTTGGGACACCAGGATGAGGCTGTGTCCTGAGGTTAGCAAGGCTGTGGGTGTGGGGTGAGTTGTGTGTGTTGTCGTCATTCTGGGCTGAAAAGATGAGGCAGGTGTTTGTGACAAGCTGTGATAAGGACCTTAGATTACTTGAATCCATTGTGTGCTTTGGGGTGAGGGGGCAAGAAAGCTAAAAACAAGCCTTTATTTAAAGGAAGCCCCAGTTAATTCAACAAGGCATTGAATGAAGTCCCCATTGTACAGAGTGCTTGACAAAGGCTATGAGCCAGAGACTGAAATCAACACCCATGACAGGGTTCTGATAGTTTGAATCTCAGAACCAATTCACAGTGCTGGGCATTAAACCTGAGGCTCACGCCTATGAAGTGTGCGTACCTACTTACAGACATAGCATTTGTGTTTACAAAGTGCATGAGCTATCTCTGGGCTTCATTCATCCTTAGCTTTTGAGCTCTTTGAGATAGAACCTCCGTATGTATACAAGGCTAGCCTCAAACTTTGGATTTCCTGACTTGTCTGCCTGAGAGCTGGGAATATATACCAGTCCAATGTAAAGTGTAATATGATTTTACTGACCTTGGTAGCAATGACGTTTACCCAGTAATACAAACAATCTAACATTGGAACATCGACAAACCTCAGGTGCCACAGCTAACAGGTTCTAAATGTTTACAGTGGTCAGCATGACCTTCTGGCAGGAAAAAAGGCATTCCAAAGAGATTCCCGTCCCCCCCCCACACACCTTTAGCTACTGTCTACCAAAATTTTTCCTCCAGGAATCCCATGGTAGCAGGGTAAAGAAGGGTAAAGCCAAAGTATAAGCCAGAGGAAGATTTGCCTCCCAGAGACTTCACACATCTTAATTAATTTTTTTTTCTTTTTAATCGGGGCTGAAAGATGGCTTAGTGGCTGAGAGCATCTGGTGCTCTTGCAGAGGACCTGGGTTTTGTCACCAGCACTTACAGGGTAGGTGCTCGACACTGTAACTGAAGTTCAATGAGTATGGTGTACTCTCTTCCTGCTTCAGCAGCCACTGTACACACAGTACAATTGTATACATGTAGGCAACACACACACACACACACAAACTCAAAAAAATAAAATAACTTTGGGCTAGAGAGTTGGCTCTGTGATTAAGAGCATCTGCTGCTTTTTCAGAAGACCTGGGTTCAATTCTCAGCACCCCCACAGTCAGGCCTAAGAAGGCACCAAGTATGTATGTGGTGCACAGACATATACATGGGACACAGACATACACATGCAGGAAAAAACACCAATACACATAAAAGTAAAATTTAAAACTTGTATTTAATTTATTGTTGCTATTGTTATTATTATTATTGTGTGTGATGTATGTGTGAGTGTGGGCATGGCACATGTGTGTAGGTCAGAGGGTAAATCTGGGGAGTTGATCTCTCCTTCCACTGTGGCTTTTGGGGATGGAGGTTGGGCTTGCAAGGCAAGCACTTTTACTCCCTGGACCATCTCATCGGGCCCAAGAATTCGTGAAGTTCTGACAATTTTTTTTTAAACTATTTATTTATTTATTTGCCTTGGTGTTTGCCTGGAACTGGAACTACAGACAGTTGTTAGCTGCCATGTGGGTGCTGGGAATCAAACCCAGGTCCTCTGGAAGAGTAGACGGTGCTCTTAACCGCTGAGCCATCTCTCTAGCCTGAAGTTCTGACAATTTACTGGACCACCTTGTGGGACAGACTGGAGCTGAGATAATGACAATGTCAAGACCACACCTTGACCTTGACCTTGATTCTACACACCTCTTACCTCTGCTTAAACCTAAACCTCACTGCCTGCACACAGGAGGCATCCTCCATTTTTCTCCCCAATGTGGCATCCTGGGATAAAACTTTCTCTGCTTTCATTTTATTGTGTCTTTAATTGGAGTGTTAGGGACTGGTGGCTGTGGCTATCTTTTTGGGACTGCCAAAGCTCAGACTTGTACCTTGAAACTCCAGTATCACTGGGAAAAGGTGGTGTCTACATGCCGAGGACTCTCAATCATCTGAGGTGGGTTTCATTTTTTTATTTCTCAAGTGAGGAAACAGATGGTCCTCAGGTTAGTTATTTACTGGAACTCAGTTTTGACCCCAGTGGTTAAATCAACTGCTAGAGACTGTAACCATGTAGCAGGCCCAATAGACTGCTCCCTTCAGAGGAGGCAGGCTAAAAGTCTCTGCCAGCACTCACAGGAAGGCTACTTACTGCCTTCTATATGGATCACTCCCCACCACAGCCCACAAGGACTTCAGAAAACCAATTCCTATAGACTCAGAAAGCAAGGGAAATTTTATTTTATTTTATTTTTTGTGTGTGTTTCAATAAAACTTTATTTACAGAAGTAGGAGACAGGTTGAATTTGCCTTATGAACTGTCTTTGCCAATGCTTATTTTAGACCAGGGTTTCATAAACCTTTTCCATTTGTGGCCTCTTTTCTCCTAAGAAATTTTTATGTGACACTGATTATTCAGTCAACAGAAGTCTTTCCAGGGAAATTTTATTTTTAAAACAACAACAAAAGCAATGAATTCAGCTCTGGCAGGGTGGAGTGAGTCCCTCGAGAAGGCAAAGGGCAGACCTGGAGAGATGGACTGACAGGAGCTTTAAGGACATCTTGCCTCTGAGTTATACCAGGTCACTTTGAAAACCTAGAATGAATAGCACCCCAAGGCACATGACACAAGTGACCTATTGTCCTTTTATCTGAAACAACAGCAAGTCTACTTAGCATGCAAAGCTCATTTAGTGAGAGAATACTGCCACCAGGCCCACAACCAGCCCCTTGCAGGATCTGTATGCTGGAGTGCGTTCTGGCCATTCACTTACTTGATCTTGATATGTTGGTTTATGGCAAGAGGTGGTGGCCGAGACCACTGGGTTCATGGCGGTGATGGGGGGAGATACAGAACAGGTTGAAGGCAGCTTCCAGCATCCCACCCTTTCCTTATTTTCTTTTCCCTGTAGACATGCAATGCTTTGTCACCTGGCCTTTGCTCCTGTCGTGCAGAGGGACACCTGCTCAAAGTGGACACCCACTGTGCATGGTTGCAACCTCATACAGTCTGGACTTCCTGCACTTCAGGGGAGACCACCTCCTTCTTGGTGTTGGTGTTGCCTACCACTAGAGGCTTTCAGATTGTGAGCTATTCTAATACTAGTGAGGCTTTAGGTAGACACACACTTCTCTCCTTTCCCAACATATTCTCCATGATTACAAGAATGTGGCAGACGTGATTGGCCCTACTACACACAAGCCAGGGAGTCAGGGCTGGTGTGTGTGTGTGTGTGTGTGTGTGTGTGTGTGTGTGTGTGTGTGAGAGAGAGAGAGAGAGAGAGAGAGAGAGAGAGAGAGAGAGAGAGATATGCTAGCAGCTATGTCTAGCTGGTTTAGTAAATGTGGCCATTTATATGGGTTCTTCCCTCAGGGATGGAGGTGGGGCAATTCTCACAGGATGGTTGAATTCTTCTGCCTTCACTATCACTAAGTTTGACTATTGTAAAGGTAACTTAACCAAGGGGTGTGTGTGGGTGGGTGGGGGTGTCAAGAAATACTATACGGGTTACACTGTGCACATTAAAGGTTGATAATTAATCTCTTTTATCAACTTGCTAACATTTAGAATCAGCATGGAAACAAATCCCTGAGTTTATCTGTGAAGACTCACATCAGCTCTGGGTGGCCCTATTCCCTTGGCTGGGGGTCCAGGATTGGATCAAGAGAGGAATGAACTGTGTGGAAGCTCTGCTTTCTGACTGGATACTGTGTGACAAACCACCTTCTCTTCCTGTGACCATGCCTTCCCTGCCAGAAGGGACCAAACTCCCCAGAACTGTGAGGCAGAAGAAGCCCCTCCTTCTTTAAGGCACTTTTGTTGGGTACTTTGTAGCATCAACAGAGGTCACTAATACCATGTGTGCTGTTTAGTTCTTTTTCCACATCAGATGTGACAAGTGGAGTCAGTGACTCTGGATGGAATTATCTCACCACCCTGGGTGATGAATCTGCTGTGGTAAGGCCAGGAGATAATTTTACTGGAGTTTCTGGGTAGTATGGCTGGGGACTTCTGGGGCTTAGCAAACCCTTCCTCAGTACTTCCTGGAACAACATGGCCCTGGGCTTTGATGAAGAAGAAAGCCCCAAAAGCTGTGGCCTTGGAATGTTGCCCTGGACTCTGCTCTCTTAGAGACTTCACTGGGGAAAGATCCTTTCAGTTACCTCAGGCTTTGATTTCTTAGTGATAGCAGAGTCCAAAGATTCTGGCTTGCTCTCTTAAGGCTCTATTACCCTGACTGGTTGACCTGAACTCTTGAGATCCTCCTGCCTCATCTTCCCAGATGCTGATATTATGGGGTATGCTGTCATACCTGGCAGGGGTCTCGTTTTTTTTTTTTTTTTTTTTTTTTTGCCCAGCTTCAAGCTCGGTCCTCAGTGGCACTTCAGTAACACTGAATGCTGGGATCTGCACAGGATGTTGGCAATAGCAGATCAGAATAGGAATGGGGGAAGGGCAGCCTCCTCAGAAAATCCTCGGGTAATCTAAGTTGTTCCTAAGTCCCAGGAAGGCTGGAAGGGACTGGACGCTGGAAGTGGGCAGCTGCCTTCCAACAGCTTCACACATCATTCCAGAGCAGCACCTCTTTAAAGTAGAGTCAAGCAAACGAGTGGAAACTTCAAACACCAATTGTTTTGTTTTTTTTAACCTGTAGCCAGCAAGTGAGTCCTATGGAATTCTAGCTATGTGTTCATCTAACAGGTTAGCCCTGAGCCCCCACCAGTGCCAGGCTGCTGTGTATGCCTGTGGCAGATCATTCACACTCACTATTCTGCATTACCACCTCTTTAAAGGTCCCTGTCAGCCAGACAAGGTAGTTCGAACCTGTTTTCCTAGCACTTGGCTGGTGGAGGCAAGGAGATCAGGAATTCAAGTCAGCCTCGGCTATATAGTGAATTTGAAGCCAGCGTGTCTGGGATCCTGTTTCTAAACAGACAGACAAACAAAAACCTAGAAACAAACAAGGGGCTTGTATAGATACTTCAGGCCTAAGACTCCTGGATTAGAAGTCATGCTGTTGCAATCAGGGGTCAGGTCTAAAGAGAAGGGAGCCAGTGTTAAGTGGGGTGCAGGGCTTTCCACCTTTTGTATGCTAAGCATCCATATTTACTTTGGAAAGCACTCTGAACTTCCTTTAGGAAATATGATCACCCCTTTGAAAAGAAGCAATTGCGATCTGTCACTTAGAATGGCTGTGTGGAATTGAACATCATGGTGGGAGGCTAGGATGTCTAATTCATCAGTGCAGAGAGAGGAATCTGGGATGTAACTAGAAAAGTACTGTACAGAGGGTCAGGTGCCTGGGTATGAACTCCAGCTATTATTGATTAGAGGTGTGTTTAGAAGGCTCTCCTTAGATGTGTGGTTCAGAAGGTTAACCACATGCTTCAGATAAGAGTAGATCCACCATTGTTCTGCAGGCCTCACCTCAGGACCACATCCAGTGCAATCAAGAACTGCATCTCAGAGTAACCCTGATTTCTGGGTGCTACCATCCGCCCACCTTTTCCTGTCTCATCAGTGACTGACCCTGAAGTCAAAGGCTCTCCCCACCTTCTCGGTCCTCCCCACCCTCCTCCCTCTGTACCCTGAGCAGATCTCCTGCCCGCAGTGGCCACTCCCCTGGTGCAGCTCCTACCTTTCCCCTGTCTCACTTTGTCTCCTTTGCCTGGCAAATTCCCAGGCCTGGCTCAGGCCCTTTCTTCATCTTCAACTCACCTGCTCTCGAAATGACAGAAGAATCAACACAATCACCCTGTGGTAACCTTCGCTGTCAACTTGACTGGATTAGAACCACCTGGGTGCGAACGCTAAATGAGGCTTGTTTTGTGAGGCTAGGGGGGTTAACTGAGGTGGGAGGTGGGAAGACCCACCTAGAAAGTAGATGGCATCATCCCATAGGCTGGTGTCTGACTAAGAATTCTGGGAGAAGGGAGATGGTAGGTGGATCTCACCCCTCTGCTGCATGACTGTGGACTATGTGACCAGAACACAATATAACCAATGGCTGTTATGCTCCACTACCATGCCTTCCCACCATGATGGGCTGTGTCTTTACACTGTGACTCTAAAGTCTCCTCCTCTGTAAGCTGCTCTTGTCAGGCATTTGGTTACCACAATGAGAGAAATAGTTAAAGCAGCAACATTAAACCACTCACTCAGTGAACCTGTTCTCTCTCCCTTCCCTGGGTTGATACATTCTCACCCTTCTCTCCTCCAGCCCAGTCTCCCCTCCCCGCCCTTTCTTCACATTGCTTCCTATTGCATTGGGAAAACAGGCCCCAACAAAAAAGAACTTCCTGGAACTTGCACCTCAGCCCAGGTGTATTTATCTGTACAGCCCTGGTGACCTATCTATCTATACAGGGCACCTTCCTCTTGTGACTCAGAGGGACTTTTTCCAAAGCTAGTTCTACACACCTGACACACCTTCCCAGATGACTCCTCATCAGGTTCTTTCCTGTGTCCTCTGCATTATTCTGATCACCATACACACATGGTCCTTCAGCTCTTGGTCTTAGAAAGTGACAGCTTTGCCTCCAGCGTCAGCCCCTTCTCCAGCAACTGCTGTTTCTCTGCTCTGTACAGCAGAATTCCCTAATTTGTTTCTGATTTGCTGTTTGTGGACCCTCCAATCAAGTTTTTATTCCCAACACACCAGGAAAGCTGCTCTGGCTAAAGGTTTCAGACTCTCACTTGCCAGTTTCAAAGGTCAAAGTGCAGCCCATAACCTTATTGACTTATTTGCAGCATTTTACAGAACTAAACAATCCCTCACACTTTGAACGCTTTGTTCTCTGGCCCGGACACCTGTTGCAGGTTTATCTCTTACCATGCCAGCCACTCCCTCACTCCCTAGTCTCCTGCCTGCTTCTTCTCCCTCCTTGACCTCTACCCCTGGCACATTCTAGATTTCCCTCTCGCCTGCTTCTTGCCCAGACACAAGACCTTTCTGCTGGTTCCACATGTTTGTTGGCTATCACTCATACATGTTCAGAACTGTAACATCCAGGCTAGTCGGTGCTATACATACTGTATGTGTTACTAGGACATCTGTCATTCATCCACTGTGCCCCAAACCAAGGGTCCTGTGAGGACAGCTTCTTATCCTGCCCACTTTAGTCTTCCTGCTTTGGAAATGGCAACTCTAATCTTCAGGATGAAACGCTTTATTTCTGTTACTTTGTCAAATCCAAAATCCAATATGCAAATCTTATTGACCTTATTTATCTTCAGCTATGCCTATCTGTAATCTGATCCTTTTCTCTATTTCCTTCTGGCTTCCATGAGGCTACCACGTCTACTCTTGTTCAAATGCTTGCATCAGTGTTCAATCTGGCCTCCTCAGGCCCAAACAGCAATGAAGGGGTCACCTTCACTTCAGGAGGAATAGTTTCTCTGAGGCAGTGCCGTTTATTTTTCTCACCTTTGTTACCATGCTCCATCCAGGAGCATCCTTCCTGTTGCTTGAGCTAGGCAGCCATGCTCTCTGTGGCATGGTACCTACCCTGGCTGCTTCTTCTTCCCCCAGATATTGACATGATCATGATCTCATTTTAACTAACCTTCTCTCTCTAGTGAGTGTTATGTCTTGAATCTGAAATGTCTCCCACAGGCTTGTGTTTTGAATGCTTGCTCTGCAGCTGGTGGTGATATTTGGGGGAATTCTCAAAACTTTGAGGAGGTGGGACCTAACTGGTAGGCTACTGGGTTACTGGTTCTGAAGAGTCTGTTATCCCCACTTACTTCCCGACTTGCTTGTTGATCTGTCTGCTGTGCTGACAGCCTCTGCTATCCATGCCTTTGCTGCTTCATTTGCAGGGAAAAGTGGCCAGTGAAGGAAACCCACCCTGGCTCTGAAACCAGTTAGTGAAAGAAACCCACCCTGGTTCTGAGACCAGAGCCAGTGAAAGAAATCTTACCTTGGGTCTGGACCCAGAGCTAGTGAAAGAAAATACTTTACCCTGAACCCAGAACCAAAAAGAAATGTGCCCTGACTCTGAAACCAGCACCAAAGAAACACACTTTGGCCCTAGAATCAGAGCCAGGGAAAGAAATGTGTCCTAGCCTTGAAATTAGAGCCCCAAATCCCCAAAGAGCCAGTCATAGAAACACACTTTGGCCCTGAAACTAAAACCAAATTAGGGTAAAAAGAAAGGGAAAAGTTCTGACCAATCCCTGCCCTGGAAGTCTCCCTAGAAAGCTCTTGCCACCCCCCATCCCCCAAGCCGTAAGTCCTGAGCCCAGAGCTCTTTCCCTGCTGTCTTCTCCCACCTCAGGCTGAGGCAGCCACACTCATTTGGATCCTTCCCTCCCAATAAATCTCTTGAATGAGGTTTGAGTGAAGCTCATTCACTGGAGTAGCAGCAGTGGAGCCTGGACAGAGATTAGCTGAGGGAGTGAAGCTGTAACACTCTCCCAGGCCAGGGGACCTTTCCCGGCTGGGCTGAGTTGTTACATTGCCTGAACAGAGAGCAGCAAGCAGAAGCCTTCCACCAGCCACTGCAGCAACTTTGCCCTGGAGGTCCTCCCTTGCTGGAACAGAGCTGGAACACTGGGGAAGCCTTTCCCTGAAGCAGGGCTGTAAGCTGCTGCCTAGGCTTACTGTGGCCTGTGGTGTTCATTGGCTCCCGACTGCCTGAATCCTTTCCATTTGAGCTGCAGTGCTCAGTATGCCTGGGCTCCTGACTGCCAGGATCTCTTTCCATCTGGGCTGCACTGAGCTGCACAAATATTTACAACATTCTGGTAAAGGATTTGTCTATATTTTCCCTGTATTCTGAAAAATTGAGTAAGGCTCAGTTCATAGATAATGGACTAATTAATTTGGCAGAGAAAATTTCAAGGTAGAATAACATTCAGGCTGTGGCATGGTTATTGCTGATTCACTTCAGTTAAGTTTACAGTGAGAATTGGGAACAAATAGCAGAGGGGAATGGGGGAGTGAAGACTTGTACTTTCCTCCCCCCTCAAAGGAGCTTATTTAGAGTTGTGAGTAAGGAAACTGTTATTATTAGAGAGATCAGCACCATTAAAAAGAAGCTGTGGCCAGACATGGTGTTGCACACCCTTAATCCCAGTTAGGGGGCAGAGGTACAAGGATCTTTGTGAGACCAGGACTTCCTGGTCTACATAGCAAGTTCTAGGACAGCTAGGGTTATATAGAGAAATCCTGGGGATGGGGGTGGAGAGCTGTGAATGCCTAGAAACAGAGACCTAGGAGACCTTTCAGGAACTGGTGAACCCTACCTTTGCTTTGAAAATACAGTGCCTCCATGTGCTCTACTCTATTGGGTTCATCTAAAGAATTGTTTTTCCAGGTTTGGCCACCCAGATACTCTGATGCAACCATCCAATGGGGCATAGAAACTGCTCAAACTGGCAGAATTTGGTATCATAAATGCAGTGCTGAGTTTTGGAGTTGTATAATCATCCTTAAAGATTCCAGAGAAGAGCCTGTGACATCCGGCAATGTGTAGAGGACTGCGGTCCCAACAACCTGTCCAGGAACCTGTGAAGGTGAATTCCAAGTTCTAGTGGAGACACTAGGTGTCTGAGATGCCAGGAATGTAGATGTCTGCTGAGAAGAGCTGCAGGTACAGAGAGGGTGGGGGGAGAAGAGAGGTCATAAATGCTATGAACAGCAAAAGCCATGGACACAGGTTTGTCAGAGCTCATGTTGTGACACCTTGTCCCCAGAAGTTGGACGTGGAGCTATAGGGTTTAATGTTTGTCTTCCTGGCCTTGCTTTATTTCTCCTCTTTTTTTCTTATACAAGTGTTCCTTTATTTTTGAAATGGAATGTTTACTCTGTACTGTTCTACACTGGAAATTCATAGCCTTCTCTTTTACTTTACAGGGACTAACAGCTAAGAGATTACTTTGAGTTTCTCTCAGTTAAGACTTCAGACAGACTTTAGGATAATGTTGGAAATGTTAAAACGGTGTGGATGCTTGAAGTTGGACAAGATTTTTACATCATAAGATTTTGTATCATAAGCCTTTGGGGGCTGGGGTGAATTATGGTTTGGATGTGAAATGTCTCTCATAGGCTTTTGTATTAAATGCTTGGTTCCCAGCTGCTGGTGTTAGTTGGAAATGTTCTCCAAAGTTCAGGAGGTGGAGTTTACTTGGAGGAAGGTTTTATGGCAGGTCCTTGAGGGTATGTTATCCCTGACTACTTCCTACCTTGATGTCTGTTCCTGGGTCCACCTGGAACTGCCTCCACCCCGCCTCACCTGGCTCCAGTGGAGCTGAACTATTGGCATACCTTCCCCAACATGAAACATTGAAACCATCTGAAACAGTGAGACCTTCCCCCTTGAGCTGTTTCTGCCAAGCGTCCTGGTCTGAACATTACTGTAAAGTAATACAGTGAGTCACCTCTTTTCCTGATCTTCTGAAGTCACAGCCTCTTGTCATGGTCACATGATACCATTGCATGAAGCTCTTTTTTTTATTTTTAGTACTTATTTTATTCATGTGTATGGTGTTTTGCCTGCAAGTATGCTTGTGTACTAGGTGCATGTCTGGTCCCGTGGAGGTCAGAAGAGGTGTCAGATCCCGTGGAACTGGAGTTATGGATGGTTGTGCATTACCACATAAACAATGGGAATTGAATCCAATCCCTCTGCAAGGGTTCTGAACAACTGAGCCATCTCTCCAGCTCCCGATTACTTTCCTCATAGCACTCACCATTATCTGAAACAATCTTATTTCTTTGCTGGTCTATTGTCTGTCAACTGCTATGAAAATATGATGGCGCTAACTTGCACAGAGTTACCCCTTGCATGGCAGGCTGTCTATAGAAGAATGTACTGCATCAGAGCTCTGGCTGAAGAGTCAGTGAGGTTGCTATGTATTTTGCTGATTGAGTGGTGGTGCTTCTGTGAGTATATTCAATAATTATTCTTGGAATAAAGGACTCGTGGTATGTGGACCATTTGTTTGTTTGTTTGCTTGCTTTTATTTATTGCCAGGACCCCATATCAATTCCTTTCTTAGAGTCTCATTTTCTTCATTTGTCAAGGAGATAATTAACATCTACCTAATAGGATTGTCATGAGAACCTCATGAATTAGTCCTTTCAAGAGTTGGCACAGAGCTGGGTGTGGTGGTGGCATGCACCTTTAATTCCAGCACTCGGGAGGCAGAGGCAGGTGGATCTCTGTGAGTTTGAGGCCAGTTAGGGCTACATAGTAAGATCCTGTCTAAATTAAATAAATAAATGTATGTGGTACAGATATTATTATATCTATACAAAATATCCAGAAAAGGCAAGTCCATAGAGGCTGAGAGATCAGAGTCTGCTGAAACCTGGGTCAGGGGCACAAGAGTGACTGCTTACTGAGGACAGGATGTCCTTCGATGTGAGAAAAATACACTGAGCTGCACAGCATTTTGAGCCTAAATGCTCCAAAATTCCATGCTTGAGAATGGCTACCCGGATGAGTTTGAGTTCCTGAGAACTGGGTTATGTTACAGAATTATCTCCATTTAGAAACAAATGTGTGGCACAGGTCGGCAAGCAAACACACACAGAGCACCTGAAACACCATAGTGTTGATTAGGTATCAGTGAATGTGTTGGTTTTGAGTGTGGGAAGACACACACACACACACACACACACCAGGGCCACACGAGAGTTTATTCAGGAGAGTTGCCAGAGAAGTAGAAGAGAGACGAGATAGACTGCAACATGGCATCTCCTTTTAAGAGAAAGAGTGGGCACAGATTTACGTATCCACACTTAGGGGCATGCTCTCTGTACTTGGCGTGTTCTGCCATCTCCATGTTGGCTTCACCATGTGGCCAATACATGCCAGGAATTCTTATTTCACCCATCGCCATATTGGGTTCACCACGTGGTGTGCCAGGAATCCTTACAGAATGACTTTTTTTTTTTTTTCCTCAAAAATAAAGCCCGCTTTTCCTGGTACCTCATTGCCACCTATGATGACACTCATTTCCTTCTTCATTTCTCCTCTCGGGCTTTCTTCCTTTTCCCCTGTCTTCATTTTCATGGGATCCTTGCTCTTCTTCAAGCTGCACCTCATTAACTGCCCACACCTGCCTCCATCTCATGAGTCATTCCTCCAGGATCCTCACCTGTCAGGTCTGGACTCATCAATTGATTTCAGAAATATTCACTGTTATCATTACAGATATGGGGGATATGCTGATAACGAGATAGATACAGGTATCATATCAAAGCTTACAGCTACTGAAGGTTCCAAAAAGAAAACCCCAGCACTGGGCTATGGGTGCAAAGGGTCAGGACAATAGAGAGGGGAGGGGGCTGCGTCCCCCAGATTAGTGGGTGGCAGGGGAGTCTGGTCTAAAGAGCTCCCAAGCTGGGACCCTAGAAGTGAGGAGCCTCGGAGAAATAATTTTCTATGGAAAAGCTGGAGATAGATTTTGGGCAGGAGTTGAAAGTGTCAGTTGGGAAGCTGGGGTCACAGTGTGCAGAGTTGGGGAAGAGGGATCACTGCGGGGTCTGGGCATAGGAAGAAGGTGAGCATAGATGGATCACAGTGTAAAGGGAGAAGGGGAAGAGTGATACCGGAAGACCTGTTCCTGGGACTCCATCCTAGGATACTCCTGGTCCTGCATATAGATGTCTATCTTCCAGACAGTTTTACCACACCCCTGCAGAAACAAAGCAAAACAATGAAAAACTCTTTGACAGGCTGAGAGTAGTGGCACATGCCTTTAACCACAACACTTAAGAAGCAGAAACAGGTGGATCTCTGTGAGTTCGAGACCAGCCTCCACTCGTAATGGGTTCTAAGGGCAGCCTAGGTCACATAGAAAGACCCTGTTCAAAATAAAATTACCCCCCCCCAACAAAACAGCAGCAACAAAAATATTATGGGACCAAGAAATCTTGGAAAGGAAACAGCTGAGTGACCATTACAGGTGCTAGCACCAAAGGATCTATGACAAGTTGCCACACCCCCTACCAGTGGCCCCCAACCTTGCTAGGAAGCTAAGAAGATGGGTATGTGTGGAAGAACCTGTGTGAATTAAAAAACAAAAACAACAAAAAACCCAACCTACCCCCCAAAAAACCCAACAACAACAAAAAACCACAGTACTTCGTAATGAAGGTTAAGACAGGCATTTCATTTAAGGGTTGAACCCTCACTGGCTGTAGGCAAGAGGAGAGGGCTATTACTCCCAAGTGGAAGAGGCTTTGGGACAGGTGGGTTGTCTGCGTGGAGAAGTATCCATCGCATCCGGATAAGCTAGGCTATAAGCAGGATGCCTGCCACTCAATGGCTTTACACATATTCAAGAAGGTAAAACAGACATTTCCTCTTGTAGGCCTGTAACCTGTAACTTATTAACCCTCTCCACTTCTGCTTCCCTCCCTCCCTCCCTCCCTCCTTTATGGCCTCAACCCTCAGAACTTTTTCTTTATCATCTACTTTGCAGCTCCTCTGGGCTGCCCTCTCTCCAGTTGTGCCCTGCTGATGTGGATCCTGGCACACTTATTCCCGAGCATCAGTAACACAGGCAATCCTTTCTGAGTTATCTATTTATTGATCCTGTCCAGCCTCAGGTTAGTATTTGTTAGCTGCCATGTGGGTGCTGGGAAGCGAACCCGGGTCCTCTGGAAGAGCAGACGGTGCTCTTAACCGCTGAGCCATCTCTCCAGCCTCTCAGGTTAGTATTTGATACAAAAAGGCCAGAGCACCCCAGAGACTGTCTTCCACCCTGGGAGAACATCCGGGTAATAGAGGAGGCAACCTAGACAGGAATAAGCACAAGAAGATCCTGAGAAACTCTGGTACCAAGGGTGTCGTGGGTTGTGCTGGCCAGCAGAGTTGTATCTTGGAAGACAATGGGGCATCAGGGGCACCAGTCCTAAGGATCAAGGCGAAGCAAAGAGAAAAGCTAAGGGCCTGACAGGTGGGGCCTAGGGAGCCATGGGAACCAGATGAAGGTTTGGACCCCCTGTGTTGTGTTAGCGCTTTGCAGGGAAGTTCGGAACATGTTCTGTTCCTCAGGCTCTGCCTGGGAAGATCGCCCATTGCTCCCTCCCCTGATGGTCCCATCTGGCTCATTGCCTTTGCAGGCCTGGAAACCTCCCAGCTTCAACTTTGGACTTTGTACCGGAGGCACTAGAAATCCATTTGTTTATTAGGGCTGGTAGCAGTCCCTTCGGGGACAGCCTGGGCCCCTTCTGCATTCCAGTTGCACTAATCCACAATATTGGGGAGGGAGTCAGCCTGCTCCCTCTGGATCTTTGGTGAGGCCTGAGATGAGACTTCCCTGCTGAGGGCGCTGCAAATCCTGGTTGCTGGCCCCGCCTTCTTTTCCACCTGCACTTCCGCCCCGCCCACCCCACTGCAGTTCCAGGTGAGTCAAACTTCTGCTCTGGCCCGCCCACCTGCCCAGGTTCTGCAGTCTCAGCCGGAAGCCGCCTCCGCGGACTGTGCACAGTGTCTGAAGGTGGGAGCGGAGATGGGGGAGGCTTTGGGGGTGTGGGAGCGGCTACTCCGGTCTCTCCTGATCCTTAAGGGCTCCTGTGTGCAGCAGAGAAACTAGATCCAGTTGGGTGTGTGTGTGTCTGTGCAGAGCAGGAGAGGCGTGTATTATTGTGTTGTGGGTTGAGAAGAGACAGTTGGGAAGGGGGGGGGGCAGGCAAGGACGGGCTGTGAGTTCAGGGGCATTTGGAAAGTGACTTTGTGTTTGTCTCCGGAGAGAACTTACAGAGCAGGGCAGGGGAGGAAGGGAACAGGTGTAAACCCTTTGAAAAGTCTACTTGAACTCACTTCAAGGTGTCCTCTTGTTTCCTGAGTACTGAGTGCCTGCTGAGAGATCCCCAGAAGGCAACCAGAGATTGCTTGCGAGTGAATGAATTAAGTATGTCTCCTTTCTGAGGCTCGCCTTCCCTTCGGTCACTTGTCTTCCCACCACACCTTCACCCACTTTACAAGCTGTGCTGGGGAGCACCGTTTCTCCCTGCCCCCATCTTGTGCCTTAGGGAAGTGTGTGGCTGGTGATGGCCAGTTCTGACTGGATGTTGATGAGCCAGAGGTCACCTGTGGACTCTGGAGTAACCTCACCAGCAGGGAGGGCTGACCTGGCACTGAGGGATGAAAACTCAGAGAGCTGAGGGGTGGATGGGGTGCGTTCTAGCCTGTGTGGGTGGGTGTGGGCGCCAGTGGGGGGTTCTGTACCAGGAAGGAGAGCTTGCTAAGGGCTTCACGCTGGAGTTTGAGAACAGGACATAGTTGGCATATAGGGAGCAGTGGAAAGAGTTTCCTCAGGTGATAGGCTCAGAGTAGGCTCTGGGTAGTAGATTAGAGGTGGTTAGGCACCTGTTAGGAGATCTTGGGTGGGGGCTGTGGCTATAAGGACAAAGTGTAGGTAGCTTGGACATGGCAGAGGGTGGGAAGGAGGGCTGAGTTACTGGAGGACACTGAGGACATATACAACCCTAAGCTGGCTGCTTCAGTCCCTTGCCTGGCCACTCTGCCCTGAGATTGCCCTGACTCTCCCATCCTCCTTCAGACTCTACCTTGCCTCAGCTGCCTTGTTCTTCCTTCTCTGACCATGCCTTGGGATCACGTGTGTCTCCCCGTAGACTGTCGACCTTCTTCTGAGGTGTTCAAGCCTAATCCTATACATGTGATCTCCAGCTACTCCCTTGCCTTAGATGCTCCTCCCCCAGGGTTTCCCAGCCCTGAGCACCATGACCCTCAATGTGAGCCTTTTCTCCTCAGGGGGTCCTCTCCAATAGTTCCCTAGTATAAGCTCCACTGTGGTGGCGGAGTGTGTGCCCGGTGGGTAGAGGTGAGTAGACAGAGGCTGCTGGAGGGATCGGGGTGTATGATGGGGAGGATCCTGAGGCAGGATCTGAGAACAACCTCCTGTCCCTGTTCTAGCCACAGCTGGAGAGCTTCAGGAATTGCTATTGAACTGCTTCTGTCCTCTATCAGCTTGCCAAGGAGGTACCAGACTACTGTCTGGCATCAGAGACCTGAGTTCAAAATCTGGGGCCTCAGTTGAATCATTTTCCACTTGGGGACCTCTGTGCTCTCATCAGTAAGGCAGGGATAGCATTTATATTTACGTAATGAGAATTTGTGAGCACAGTGTTTGCTAGTGCTTAAATCCTAAGGTGTGCTTATAAAGGCTTTAGAGCTGCCCCTTCTGGAGCTGAACTCCATGCAGCTGCTTCTCTTCATAGACCAGTGGTGTGGGCAATGATCCTGTCCTCAGCACTCTATCTAACCCTGACCCCTGCACCTCTGTTTTTCAGGACTTGTGGCCCAGGGCTGCCTGGAGCCTGGGGTGTCCCTGGAGCCAGGACTCACCAATGTCATCAAGCTTCTCCATGAATGAAACAAACCAAAGTGAGTGGCAGAGAGTTATGATGGTTGAGGATGGATTGAGTTCCTCAGTTTCCCCTGGGAGCTCCACGTGGGAACCTCTTGTAACACTGTCTCTTTTCCGTGCAGCCGAGTTCGTATCGAACCACACATCACCAACAATAGTCCCTGGACCGGGCACCGGAGGCCGGGCATGGCCTGTGCTGGTAGGGGTTGTGCTGGGGGCGGTGGTCCTCTCCATACTCATTGCGCTTGCTGCCAAATGCCGCATCTGCCGCCGGTACCACGCCAGCTATCGGCATCGTCCGCTGTCCGGAGCAGGGGGTGGGAACGGCCCACAGGTGTGTGAAGATGAAGATGATGATGGCTTCATTGAGGACAATTACATTCAGCCTGGTGCCAGTGAGATGGAGACAGCCAGCAGCCGGGACCACTTCTCCCTGTGAGCGCATGCGCGCCATCTTTGGACACTCCTCACGTCTCTGCATGCCTGGCACTTTAAAGACAGTGGTGCCTCATGCCTCAGGGTCAGAAGTGGCTAGTACTTGAAGTTTGTTTTCTAATGCTAGTCACCAAAGTGACACTTCTGTTTCTCAGTGACTCTCCGTGGCTCCCCGCTGTCCCTGACAGTGTCTGAGGGGAAAGGCCCCTGTGAGCTGGCCTCTTGATTTCCTTGTCTTGCCTCCCTCCCTTTACTAATAGTTGTTACCATAGTCACCACCTGCCTGGGCCACTTTGTCCTTCATCGTGATGGCAGCCCTGACTTACAAGTCCAGGATTTCACACATGACCCAGCAGGAGAAGACTGTGCCAAATTTCTTACTGAAAAAAAATTTTCTTATCAAAATAAAGAATGTGACTTGGTTGTAATATATCATGTTTTTCACAGGAATTAATAAATCTATTTTCATTTTGGATTAACATACAAGTTGTTCCTTTTATATTTTCTCTGATCTAAAACACATTGCTCATAGCTGGAAGATGCTGCCCAGACCCCCTCTCCTCCAGGGTACCTTCTATAAATATCTCTCTGGTCACAGTTTATTATATTAAAATAATCCCCATGCTCCAAGACAGGCTTTCCCTTTGTAACCCTGGTTGTCCTAGTCACTCATCCTGCTGGCCTCAAACTCACAGAGATCCCTCTGCCTCTGCCTCCCTAGTGCTGGGATTAAAGATTTGTACCCACCACACAGTTTAAAAAAATTTTCACTGGGCCAGTGAAATGGCTGAGAAGATAAGGGGTTTGCTGCCAAAGTGGGCAAACTGAGTTCGAGCCCCAGGGTCCACATGGCAGAAGGGGAGAAGTGACTGACTGCAAACATTGTCTTCTGACTTTCACACAGGTGTGGTGGCTCACTTACGCATATGCTCAAATATAAAAAAGCATAAATGTAATTGACAATTTCATACATGTATGTCATGCATTTTGGTCATATTCACCCCTATTCTCTCTTACCTATTCCCTCTGATATCCTTCCTCCATCACATCACCTTCCCATTTTTATCCTTTTAAAAGAACCCAATGGTTTTAACTAGGGTTGTTTGTATGTGTATAGAGTAGGATCACTAGCTGGATCTTGGGTGTCCTCATAGCAACTACACCCCTGAAGATAAGCCCTAGCAACTCTCCCTCCCCAGTACCACTTTAATTCTTAGACAGAGAGCCACAGACCATGAGCTCTCTGAGGTCCCAGTCTGTGCCTTCCACCGTAATCTCAGATTCTCACTCAAGGTGATGCTGAATAAACACACTGAGCTCTTTGTATCCAAGGGTTTTGCATTCACAGATCAGCCAACCTTGAAGGAAAATACTTGGTGAAGTTGTCCACAGAGATCCAAACAATTAAGCTTTAAATTTGCCATGTACCGCTGTTCTGTGAAAAATGTTGTTATGTGAAGGCATTCTAGTAAGACTCAAAGAAGGGCTGAAGAGATGATTCAGTGGTTAAGACTACCTACTGCTCTTACAGAGGACCCAGGTTCAGTTCTCAGCACCCGCAAGGCAGCTCACAACCATGTGGAACTCCAGTTTCAGGGGATCCAACACTCACTTCTGTCCTTTTCTAGAAATGCATGCACACATGGTGCACAGACTTATACAGGCAAAGCACCCATACATACAAAATTAAAATTAAAGCCAACAGAGGTTGCTGCTCAAGCCTTTAATCCCAGCATTTGGAAGGCAGACTCAGTGGATCTCTGAGTTAGAGGCCAGCTTGGTCTACAGAGCGAGTTCTAAGACAACCAGAGCTACACAGAGAAACCCTGTCTCAAAAAAACCAAAAAACTTAAAAGAAGAACAATTACTTCAAAGATGATTTAAAGCAGATGAAAGAATATGCAGAGGGTATATGCAAATATTGTACCATTATGTATAAAGTACTTATGAATGTGGATTTTAGTTTCTGTGGTACAGGGTTCAAGGGACAGTGGCATTTGTTGAATGACTGAGGAGTCAGTGCGGAATGAGGAAGCAGAGAATTTCATCAAGAGTCTAAGTGATGGAAAGGCTGGGTGTGGTGACACACAGCTTTTAATTCCAAAATTTTGGACTCAGAGGCTGGTGGGTCTCTGACTTTGAGGCTAGTGAGTTCCAGGAAAGCTAGGGCTAATGTAAAAAGACCCTGTCTCAAAAAGAAAGAAAAGAAAAAGAAAAATGTGAGGCCCACAAAATGGCCTAGAAGGGAAGTGCCTGCTGTGTGAGCCTGGCAACTGTGAGTTTGGTTCCTGTTCAGGTCTAGGGCACTGATTCTTAACCTTCCTGGTGCTGCGATCCTTTACTACAGTTCCTCATGCTGTGGTGGCACCCACACACACACACACCATGAAATTATTTTGTTGCTACTTCATAGCTGTAATCTTGCTGCTGTTATGAATAATAGTGTAAATAACTGGTATGGAACGCCAAAGGGTAGCGACCCACAGGTTGAGAACCTGGGGGAAAGCTGTCTTCAAAGAGGCCACCTTGAGATGGGAGGGGCTTGAGTAAGCTTCTTTCATTATAAGCAGTAGAAAGGAGTTTGGGGAAGAATCCGGCCTTTGCAAAGAAGCAAAGAATCATCTGATTTAGGAGGCAGGAAGCAGGTTGTCTTAGCCTTGTGCCTGGTGGCTGACACTGCACCTCTGATGCTCTGTCATTTAGATGGACATCAATGTGACTCTCCTTTCCGAGAACTTCCAACACCTTGAGTCTAAGTTCTAAGCAATTAGGCAAGACACGGGTCCAACTTGGTTCATAAATTCACCACGGATCTAACCAGCCAAGACTTAGGGGATGCAAGGGGCAGAGTCCTGAGGCACAGGTGAGACTGGGGGTGGGGAGGTGTTGTCTGTTTGTTCCAGATCCTTCCCAGACAAGGGGCCAAGCTCACAAGCCAGGCAGCTCCCTGCTTGTGTCTGCTCAGTGTCAGCCTTTGAAGGAAAAGTCCACGGAGAAGAAAATGGGGTGGAGGAAGTGGCTGATCCAGGGAGGGGCCTGAGAAGAACAAGGCCCTCAAAGGACAACAGTGAGGTGTCTGAGAGGCCCCATCCATCAGCTGTGAAGCTGGAGCAGATGGGAAATACTGGTTAGGGCTTCAGAAGCTCAGAGAGAGAGAGAGAGAGAAAGAGAGAAAGAGAGAGAGAGAGAGAGAGAGAGAGAGAGCTCATACTCCAGCTGAAAACAGCCGAGTTTCATCTGTCTCTTTTTTCCTTCTTCAAAGTGATAGAGCTATGATAGAAAAGCCCTTGTAAGCCTAGGGAGGTGGCAGAGCAGGTAAAAGCACTTGCCGTAAACAAGCAGGATGTAAGCCTGATGATGACATGAGTTCAAACCCTGGAACCCACATAAAGGTGAAAGGGGAGAATGGACTCCACAGAATTGTCTCACCTGTACATGTGTGCTGTGTACATGCACATACACGGACAAACTGATGATAAATAATTTAAGCCATTGTGATTACAGTGCAGAGAGGGAGCAGGCTCAATAACAGATGGGCGATAAGACCTATGGTCTTTTAGAAACAGGAAAGGGGCAGAGGTGCCAGAAATTTCTGACCCTGCATCTGGGGAGCCACTCTGGTTTCTGGCTTGGCATCTGGGTACAGTAACAGGAGAGCAGGTTGGGGAATGGCCATTCCACGCCAGAGGAAGACTCTCCAGGGGGCACTCAGGACAGAGTTTGTATGAGAGCTGTTCAGCCTGGGGACTGGGGTTTGGAGGTGTCAGCAATGTGGCTCTAGAAAGTAGCAATGTATAAAAATGCCAGAGAGGGCAACTGAGAGAAGAAGCTGGAGGGTCTGGCCTGGAGATGCCGGGAGAGGGCTGGAGGGGAGAAGTCTGAGTTTCCAGCTGTTCCCGAGTTCAGAGATGGTTTGACTCTTGAAAACTTGGGAAGAACAAAGCTTCTGCAGCCTGAGATCCTGAAGGGAGGGCCTAACATGGTGTGACCTGTTTCCTGTCCTCAGCCTCCACTGAGGAGCCACTGACCTGAGTGTAGTTTGGGACCTGAGAGTCGGTTAACTACCCACATCTGTACATGTGCTTCAGGACAGGGGTTGGAATCTCCGAGAACCCAGGAGACATGAAGAGCCTGATTCAGAATGAGCAGTTGTTTTACCTGCTCGCAGCACCCCGGTTCCACAAGCCTGCCTTCCTCTCAGAACCTTGCCAAGGTGAGCAGGACCTTGAACCCTGTCCTAGGGCCTCATTTATTTCTCTGGGGCAATCTGTTCCTGTGTTCCACATGCTTGGTTCCAGGTACATACAGGGAGGAAACGACCTGGGTCATAGGCTTTGGGGACAAAGGTGCTGGACCATGGAGGAGGAGAACAATGCCCTTAACCTGATCCCCTCTCTCCCACCTGGCCTCTCCTGAGAAGCTTCAGGTCCCTGCCCCCACCTTGCCACTTCCCACTCCATCACCAGTGCCCATCACTTGCTGTGCTCCAGAGAAGAACCTTGCTTCTTGGCTGTCTTCAAAGGCATGACCATGTCTCTTATACTCTAGAGAGCAAATGTGCGGTGGGAATCGTGAAAGCTATAGACGTAATGTGTGAGACACTTCCAGGCTGGGGACACAGCTTATTCAGTAGAGCTTGCTACACAAACACAAAGACCTCATTGGTCAGTTCACATCTCAGAAAACATAAAAAAAAAAAAGCTGGGCGTGGTGGCACATGCTTGCAGTCCCAGCACTGGAGAGGCAGAGACTGTCTCATAGTGAATGGTTGAGGACCCTTGAGATTAACCTCTGGCCCCTGCACACATGTACACCCTTGCATACATGAACACACACACACACACACACACACACACACACACACACACACACACACACACACACACTTTACCCCATCCTAGCTGTGATGTGAAAGAGCACAGGCTAATTCAAATCCCAGTTCTGACTCTGGCATGCTGTGTGACCTTAGGCAAGTTATTGAACTTATCTGTTCCAATTTCTCAGCAAAATAGATATTGTAATGGTATTCACTTCATATTGTTGTTATATATGTAAAGGAGAGAGTGAGTACTAACTAGACCCCTAAGGATTGGTACTTCACAATAGTTCCCCACAATAGGTAGTTGATGGTTACTCTGGGGGAGGAGCTTGCTTATCTCCTCCCTTGTCATTCACTTCTTGCTGGAGATTTGAAAGGCATCTTCCCAGGACTCAGAAGGACTTGAATGAAAACCTCAGACACCATAAAAACAGTAAAATGAACAGCAAGAACAGCATCAGTATTGTACTTCTGACAATACTGTACAGACCAACAGGCGAAGGCTCAAGCATCTTAGTTGTTACTTGCTGGCTGCGCTCAGCAACCGATGCCATAATCTGTAATCTCACCTGGAAGCGGGAATAAGCAGACTCAGAGTACTGGTGAGGAGAGCATCCCTAGCTGGCCTGAGCTGACTGCCTTCTCCACTTGGCCAGTACCTGAAGGTGCAGGAGATTCAGGGTGTAAACTCCAGGCTGGGACAACAGGACAGCATGAGAGAACTGGCAAGCCTCTATGGGGGCAACTTCTAGGATTACATGCAGGGCACTGAGCCTGAGAGCATTCGTGCATGTGTGTGTGTGTGTGTGTGTGTGTGTGTGTGTGTGTGTGTGTGAAGAAAGCTCCTCTAGGGAGACCAGGCAGTCTGGGGTCTTGTGGAGACTGTCAAGAGAACAATTCAAGAGAATTTAAGAATTCTTAAAGTATCCAAATGCCTAGGAAACATGCCTGAGGATGTAGCACTTGACTATAGCCTCAGCAGAGAGAGTAACACGTTTCTCTCTCTCTCTCTCTCTCTCTCTCTCTCTCTCTCTCTCTCTCTCTCTCTCTCTCTCTCTCTCCTCTCTCATTTGCTCAATGTGTTCTGCTCAATGTCAGTTTGGATATTTACTTATTTATTTAGAGACAGGGTGTTACTATGTAGCCTTGACTGGCCTGGAACTTGCTATGTAGATCAGGTAGACCTTGCATTTACAGAGATCTGCCTGTCTCTGCACCCTGCCTCTACTCCCTTTGATCCTTTGTCCCCAAGTTTGAACTTTGAGGTCCATCATGTCAACCTCTCCCCCAGTACTTCAGTTTTCTTGCCCCATCATCTCACCAATGAATGTCCCAGCAAAACTCCAGCCCGCAGCCAACCGCTCCCCATGCCTGATGATGCTTTAAGTGGCCTCTCAGACCTTCTAGGGATCTTGGCATCTTCTTGGTCATGTTACACAGAGGCCTCCAGTTTCTGCTGGTTTCAACCCCCAAAGCAATCTCTAGTCTTGTGCTCCAGAAAGAGAATTTCAACAGGACCAGGTAACACGGAGCCATGGAATGCCATCATAGCAAGCAAGGAAACAAGATTACATTCTTCAGAAAGGGGGCAGAGATGAACAGCCACATCCCAGATCCCAGCAAGCAATGGTGTGGTGATATATTTTATACTTAATAAAATCAGCCTGGAATATCAGAGGACAGAATCACCCACAGTCAAGTATCGAGGGTCAGAAAATGATGTCTCACATCTTTAATCCCAGCATAGAAATGACCTACCCTTTAATTAATCAGAATGATTTAATTCCATAACTACCCATAATTACCTTTAATCCTATAACTCAGGAGACAGAGATCTTTCTGTGATTATGTGAGTTCAAGGCCTAACAATCAAACAGTAGTAGCTCACACCTTTAATTCTCACTCTGGGATTATGATGCAGAGTTGAACCTGGAAGTGAAACAACTGGGCGAAGAAGATATTTAAGGCAGACAGTGAGGGATTCTGTAGAAGCGACAAGCCAGGCTGAGGACTCTTGAAGAAAGCATTACCCTGAGAAGCTGGCTGGGTGAGACTTGACTGTGGTCTGTTTCCTCTCTCTGATACTCAGGGCTGACTTTAGTAAATATAAAATATGTCACCACACAATGGTGCTCATATTCCTCCACTTCCTCTCCTGTGCCTCCCCCAGGCCTGGAACGTCTAAGAAATGGGTGTTATTTCCCTCACAAGCCCAATTTACCCAGAATTCAGTCTATTCTAAAAATATTAAGACGCAGGAATATGCATAGGGATTTAAGCATTCCCCAAAGTTGCAAAGTTTACTAGGTGAAAAGGTAATAGTTGCATTGACAAGGAAGTCCCTCAGGCTGGAGAGACCAACACCATATAGTCCTTATATCCTGCTTTGGGGGCTCTGAGCTGGCCCAGCTGGAGCGTCTATTGTTCTTTATGTCCTGCCATGGAACAGTGGTCAGTCCCTCCTAGAGCAAACCTTCTGCCTAACAGCCATAGTCTCCTCCCTCCTCCACAGCAGCCTCCACCTGGCAAGGAGAATGGCCATTGGTTAGTGATTCCCTCAGTTTTCTGCTTCAAACCCACAAACTCACCTTCAGCACATTCTTCCTTATTTTTTACCATGCCAGGTCCATCCACCTTGTGCCCCGGGGCTGCCTGCCTTCCCTGCTCCATGGCTGACTTCTACTTTGCTTAATCAACTACCTCTCTCCCTTCTGGGCTCCTCTGTGAGTCCTACTTTCCCAGCATGCCTTGCATCCAGGAGCTTTATCGGAGCAGCCCCATTTCTTGACATCTGGACTGTGCCTTGATTTCTCAACGGTTCCCTAGCTGCACTTCCGCTCTTTGTAATCCACTGTGGAAGATATATTTGCTCACCAGGAACACACAGTTCTGACCAGGCCATTTCTCCACTTAAAATCCTCACTACAGCTGGGGAGATTCCTTCAGCATAAGGCGATTGCCAAGCAGGGCTAAGTTTGGGTCCCCAGCGCTCAGAGGAGGCAGGCAGTCTCCAAGTCAAACCGCCAACCAGACTAGCCAAAACAGCAAGCTCCAGGCTCAGGGGTAGACCCTTCCTCAACTTATAAGGTGGAGAGCAATGGAGGAAGACACGCAGTGTTAACCTACTATCCCCGCATTCACGTGTGCACATGTACACATGTGCCCATTCATACATGAATGCAAAGCACACAGACATGCAAAGCACTACCAGACTTAGAAACAACCTTTCTTCCCTTCCTCTTGGCCATAAGAAAGCGGCCCACCTGTTAAGAGACCCCTGAAGCCCTCCCTGGCACCCCCTTTTCTAGCCTTCCTTCTAACCTTTCCTCAGCTTCATACACGCCTCTGCTGCCTCTAAATTCTCAAAGACCTTTGCCTTCCTTTCTCTGAGCTCTTCTTCTTACCCTCATCCCTCAGGATCAGCTGAGACCTCAGCTCAGCATTTCTGGGATGTTTAACCATTCCATCTTTCCTCCTAAGGCTAATCTCTACCCCCACAGAGGAGGAGCCAAGCCCTCTAACCTTAGCCACAGTCCTCCCTGGATTAAAATCTTTTCATGTTTTTCAGTGTTTTGAGGACAAAGTCTAAATTCCTCCCTGGGCTCACAGAGGGGACAGAGCAAGAATGCCTCTTTCAGTGTGTTTGTGTAGCCGCAGGGGGCTGAGTTAGCTGTGCGGACTGGGGCGGTGGGAGGAGCATGGGGCAGATTTCTCTGAGGACTGTTTAGTGCAGGGTGTTGGGTGGGGTAGGAGGTAGGGGTAGGGGCAGCGAAGGCAAGGGGAGGGGATTCATCTGTGGAGGAGGTTTTGCTGAGAGCAAAGGCAGGACTCAGGGGTAGAGGAACCTGACTAAGGGCAGGCGTGGGCCACAGAGTCTTAACCAAGGGAGGTGGGGAATGTCTTCGAGAAGACAGAGATAGCTTTGGAGAGAGCAGAGAGGCTAGTGGGCTGCTGTTGCTGATGTGAATGAAGCAGAGGGGGTGGATGAAATGTTTGGAACAAGGCAGTGGCATGCAAGAATGGGCTGCAGGCCAGCTTTAGGGATGGAGGGCATAGATAGACTGCTGGCTCCATTACCTGCCTCACATTAAGGTTGAGTGGGTTGATGGCCAGTCGACTTTTACAGCCTTATGGAGCAGGCTACTTGGGGCGAGTGCTCTATTCTCTCTCCCAGCCTTTCCTGGGAGCCCACACCATTGCCATACACTTAGTGAGATGTCTAATCTACGTGTCCTCTTCCTGTTTTTCAAAACTCCGTTTCTGAATTCCTTCTGTTTCTAAAGAAAAAAATAAAAATAAAAAAGGGACCCTTCAGGTGGAAGGATGCTCTGTGGTCCCTTGCCTCCCAGGAGTTGGTCTGAGACTGCATCTCTTAGGGTGCAGGGAGAGTGAGGATTTCTCAGTGAGAGTTGAGGGCCTCGGGAGGGAAGAACTCAGAGTCAGGCATGCACAGGCCTAACTTTCCTTCCTGGCTAACGTTGGGTCTCGCTGTCCCTTGCACATATATTACCATCTGCCCAAGCTGCAGTACTTTGGTCTCCACTAAAGCACTTGCGCACATTAGGTCCATGTTAGGACCGAGGGGTACGCAGCCAACCAAAACACACTCTGCAGGGGTGAGTTTGCACATCATCTGCAGCTGAGGGTGCTGTGGGTACCAAAAAAAAAGATCAAGTAGCCTGTGTAAGGGAGAGGGCCAGGGAGGACCCTCAGAGAATGAGGGATCAGGATAAACAGCAGGACAAAGGCTGGGATAAATGAGAGAATGTTGACAGTAGTGTATGGAAATAGTCTGGTGTGGCTGGTCCATGAGGCTGAGGATAAGACCATATAGCATTAGGAATAATTTTAAGGTAGGTTTTTTATGATGCTATCTCTGGCTCACGTGTATGTCTGTGACAGAAGGTGAACTTGAGGACAAAAAACAAGACCAGAGGAGTATGGGTGCAGCTTTGCAATTGGGACAAACACAAAGAGGGCCCCTGTGAAGAGCGCAGACGTGTGTTGTCAGGCACGTGTCTACGAGGCCCCCCCCCCCCCCCCCCCGGAGATGCATTGTTATTGGTCTTGGGAAAGGAGACAGTGAACATACCTCCAGTGTCTGGGACCACGCTGAGGTCTGACTGGGATGCAGAGTGACTGGCAGCACCTTCAGAGCTGATGTAGACAGCAGCAATAGCATTTTGAATGTGTGGAGGGATGAAGCTCCATGGAACATTCGGAAAACTGGTTTCTGTTGTTCTGGGCATTCTGGGACATGTGCTGGCTTCCTCCCCTGGCCCCGCCCACCTTGCCCTTCTCAGTTTGCAGCCCCCGTTGTGTAAATTAATATTTCCCCAGCAAGTTTACTAACAAATCCTTTACAGCAGTGGTTCTCAACCTTCCTAATGCTGCGACCCTTTAATACATGCTCCTCATGTTGTGGTGATACACGCCCCCCAAATTATTTCTTTGCTACTTCATAACTGTAATTTTGCTAGTTACAAATCATGATATAAATATTTGACATGTAGGATATCTGATATGTGACCCCTGTGAAAAGTTTGTTTGACTCCCCCAATGGGTCACGACCCACAGGTTGAGAAATGCTGCTTTAAAGCATCGCTTTTACTATTTTTAAGTTTCTTTCATCAGCATCTTTTAAGAGATAGGTCTCTTGTGTCTTCATATGGTCTTCACCTTGTGTAGCAGGACGTGGCAAGAGCTACTAGTAACCTACGTTCTTAATGCATACCACAGAAAAAGAGATCCCTTCCACAGTGACTCTAAGCAGGAAGTGATTTCCTGCCTCAGAGGGGCTAGAATATCTATCCTCCTGGGCCTGGAACCCAGGAGCGGGGCAACTAGTATGGTGACCACATGGATTGCAGGCTGTCCCTGTTTCACAGGAATGAATGAGACATATTCTCCAAGCCATCCCTCAGGGAATCCACAGAAGGAAGACTATATAGGACAGGGACACATTTCTAGAGAAACAGTCACCAATACCTGTGGTTAAATCTCCCCTTTAATTAGCAAGTGAACACATGTGAAGGACTGGGTCCCCCACTCTCTCTGGGACCAGAAACCTATGTAACCCTCTTCCCCTCCTGAATGAGTGGGCTGTGGAGTTGGGGAATGAGAGGCCCTGAGATGAAGACAATTGTAGTCACCTTTTTATTGCACATTTGCCAAGAGTTCAGTCATCTCATTCAGGATGCCATTTAATCCGAACAATCAATGGCCACACTGTCCTAATAACCGAGGCAAGAGAGGCTAAGTCATCTCACGAGGCTCCAGCTGCTAGGTTCCGAGCTCAAAGGCATTTCCAGCCCAGCTTCATCTCATCAGGAAGCCATTGTCCTCTGCTTTGCCAAGAGTCTCTCTCTCTCTGAAGAGCAATCACTGGTGTATTCATGGGTAGTCAATGGTCACTTCTGCAAAGACCCTTGATGATGTCATAGGGCAAAGCTGGAGTTGTAGGGTCTTGGAAATATAAGACAAGTCTTCAGGAATTCCAGATGTGCCTAGAGACCCTAGAACCAGGCAGAGAGCATGACAGTCCATGGACACAAGCATTCATCTCCAAGGAGGCATCCATCACTCACCTTCTCAAGGTGTGGATATGTGGGCACACACAAGCTCCTAATCACATACTATGCAATCCCAGGCAGGGAGCACACATATATGCATGCACCTGTGCATGCCACAAGTCCTGGGGACACTGAGTCAGGTCACAGGAAGATGGGCTCCATCTCTGTCAGATGAGGCTGGCAATGCTGGAAGTGGTCTCATGACGCTGGCCAGAGGACAATTGTCCTGAGATGCTGAAGATGCTGCTGTTACCTCTGTTGCCATTTTGGTTGGAGGGTGTAGCTGTGCAGATCAGCGGGCAGTATCCACTCACACCCACCTGATACAGCAGCAAACCCAGCAGCAAAATTGAACCTAAGGAAGCCAGGGTAATGCCTACCGACAGCATGGCAGCCAGTGGCCGAGCTGGGGCCGGGGCAGCAGCTAGCCCAGCCAGGGTCAGGCCAGTGACCAGTAGCACAAAGCCACTGAGTAACACTACAACAGCATCAGCACCTCCACCACTGCGCAGCAAGGCCACGTGCTGGGCCTGGCGTATGCAGTTCATATCCTGCACAGCAGAGCTCATCAGCTGCTTCACCAGGACCATTAAGGCCAACAGACAGAGCACAGTGCCCACGGCTAGTCGCCACTCACCAGAGCGGCTGCTGGTAGAGGACAGCAGTGCTACACCACCTGCCCCACAGCCAGCCACAAGGCCCACAGCCACAGAGAAACAGAGCAAAGAGCGCCGGGGCTGCTGGGACCACCATAGCTCAACCTGTTCCGTCAGCACATCCGGGGGCAGCGCCCTGTCCACTGAGGCTTGTTGGGACATGACTTCGTTAGGTAGGGTCAGGTTAGAAGATCAATGTCAGGGCTCAGTGGGTGTTTATAACGGCTTGGTGTCCCCATCATCTGGTTGGCAGCCAGAGCCTCAGGCTCTTCCTCTCAGTCTGGACTATGGTTACCATCACCTGCAGAACAGGACTACATGTTACTTCCCACCCCTCTGGCCCTCACAGTCTTACCTGGGTGTCTTAGGAAAGAGCCCTGAGAATTTTCCCCAGGGTCCACAAGCCCTGCTCCTGAAAGGGGCAGCTCCACCATTGCACCTAGGGAAAGTACCTTCCCTAACCCCAGCTGAGTTCACTTCACCACAGAGCTCCCCTTTCCCTTCACGGAACCCCCCTGCCCAGCCCCTGACCTCTCCAGCTCTGGCTGTCTCCATCCAGGCTGTCGGAGAAAGCTGGTGCCACAGTGGATGACGGGATGAAGAGTCAAGAGATAAAGCCTCATTCAGGATCAGACTCACATGGCCTCAGCTGTCACTGCTGTGGGGAGGGGTGGCTAGTGATTTAACCCTTCTGTCACCAGCAGGCTGTATCCTTCCTTCCTGACCCCTAACACACTTCTTCCTCTAATCCTACCCCATCTCGGTCTGGCAAGAAAAGACACAAGTTCCACATCTGTCTTTCCGGTGCAGATCTTCCTGCTGGGCCAAATTCAGCTCTGATGCAACAGGGCCCAACCCGAGTTCCTCATCTTACCCTAACCTGTTCCTGCTGTGTTGCTTCCTCAAGATGTTACCACCACCCCTCAGTCTGTCCCAGGGCTCCCCGACTCTCTCTGCAGTTTCCAATCTGTGCCCTCAGGGGCTGCCTCTTGCCTCTGAACATATCTCCATCCAGCCCCGTCCTCGGTTCTGGCCCAGAACCTGCCTCCTTCCCTTTACTAACCTGACTGCTCCGCGGTGGTCTACCTCCTGCTACTACCCCTCCACGTGTTCTCTAAGGCAGCTGCAAAGGAGGGCTCTGGATTTGAACCTCAGCTTAGTCCTTCCCACCGTGGGAATGTGGGGAGGGATCTAACAGCGTTACTCATTTAACCTGTTCCCTAGAGGACAGACAGTGTGACTCACAGCAGGTAAAAATAAAGCTCTCGCTGCCGCCGGCCAGGAGCCCAGCTTCCTGCAGCAGGAGAGACAGATCCTGTAGGTGTCAGCTGCGGGTCCAGGAGGGGCTTGAGTGGGACAGGGAAGCCCCAGTTCATGTCTTAGAGCCCTTATCTGAAAAGTGAGGACAGAGGGTTTTATTTTGAGGAAGCGAAGGAGTTATCTGATGCCTTCCTTTCAGACTTCCCATACGGCAAAGACACTCAGGGTAAACCAGAAGGCCACACGCCCGAGAATGGGATTCCTCTCCAAAGAGACAGAGCTGTCTTCCATTAACCGCTCGGTCCTCTGCAGGGGTTGCCCAGCAGGCAAAGTGGGCGTGGTAGATGCTCACGCCCCCAAGGATGATGGGGGAGGGGCCATGGGCGGAGTCGATCCCAGCATTTCTCCCCCGCCCCCCAACAGTGGCTTGCTAGTCCTATGTAGGCACAGGCCTACGGGGGGACGATCCCAGGGTAAGTGGAGGTTCCCAGTAGTAGAGCCAGCGGGAAAGGTGGGGGTGGGGCACTCACGGGAAGCCTGGCTGGGCTGGATCCGATTTGAGAAGGCAGGACTCAGCAGGTGGGGCGTTCTAGCTCCGTTTCCGGGGAGACGCTTCACCTGCCTAACCTGCATCCAGGTGGGCTGGAAGGAGGGGGATTAACAGGTGCTGCTTCCAGGGCAGGGCCAGAGCCAATTGGCTGACGTGGCCCGGCGTCTTCTGTGGGGCTGAGACATTCCTGGGAAGGGAGGGGCTCCGGTCTGCTGCTGTTCAGTCTGAAACAATATGCAGGCTGGGTCAGCAGGAGAAAGAATGCTGTCCCTCTGCCCCGATCTGAGCCCCAACCCACCTCCCCCAAACCCAACCGCACCTTAACTTTAGCCCCTCCCTGAATACATACCGCCATGCCTGCACGTAATTACAGTTCAGGCCTGTAAACTGCACTCTGAGAGGCTGAGGCAGGAGGATAGCCAGCGGGAAGCCCCACACCTGGCCTGAAACCTCCTCAGCTCTAACTTCTCACTCCAGCTGATTCTGGACTTTAATTTTAAATCCCAACGGTACCCTCAGCCCCAGCTTTGACTTTTATCCTTGAGCCTAGACCCTCAAAATCTGGCTCTGCCTCAGGGTCAGCCTCAGCACCCTATCCCCATATCAGTGATACTCCAAACCCTACTCCGCTATGGAAATCTTGAATTTTCCCCCAGTAAGTCCTTCGTTTGTTTTCCTTGAGGCCTCAGTGGGTGGCAGGGTCAGCCTGCCCGATGGGTGGGGAGTGGCCTTTCAGGTAGACAGCGGAAGCTCCCAGAGTAAGCACTTCTTGGTAACTTCCATTCCCTTTCCAGGAGCAGGAATTCCTGTTCCTCCAGCCAGTGTCCTCCACCTGCCTGCCAGTCAAGCAGCAGAGATGTCCCATTTGACTGGCTGATTTGGCTGCACTTCCGGTCTGTGCGTCCCCCACCTTCATCCACAACCGCTCTTCTTGTTCTTAATTGTCCTTAGTTTTCACCTACCCCTAACCCCCCACCCCCGCCAGATGTGTGCTTTCACTTACCACACCCCCAGATGTGTATCACCAGCCAGCTCAGGGATATCGACCAGTTTATTAACCACTGTGTTCTCAGCAGCCGGCACTCCACTGCCGGTCCATGCAGGACAATCGATAAACATCTGATGAAAGGTCTGGAGAAATGACTCAGAGCTTAAAAGCACAGGCTGCTCTTCCAGAGGACCAGGGTTCAGTTCCCAGCAACCACAGGGCAGGTCCCAACTGCCTGTAAGCTCCAGTTCCAGGGGATCTGGTACCTTCACGGGCAATGTATACCAGTGTACATAAAATAAATAAAACAGGGCTGGAGAGATGGCTCAGGGGTTAAGAGCACTGACTGTTCTTCCGGAGGACCTGCGCTCGATTCCCAGCATCCACACAGCAGCTAACAACTGTCTGTAATTCCAAGATCTGACACCCTTACACAGTTATACATGCACGCAAAACATCAATTCAAATAAAACAAAAATAAATATTTAAAAATAAATAAATAAATAAAACAAAGTTTGTTGAGTAGTTGGCTAAGTAAAAGTATGAACTGGTATCCCAGCACCCATGTGGTGGCTCACTACTGTCTGCAATTCCAGTTCCAGGGGATCTGACACCCTCACACAGACACTTGCAGGCAAAACACCAATGCACATAAAATTAAAAAAAAAAAAACAAAAAAACAAAACCAAAGCAGTTTGAGGCTAGCCTGGTATACAGAGCGAGTTCCAGGGCTACACAGAGAAACCTTGTCTTAAAAAACCAAGGGTGTGTGTGTGTGTGTGTGTGTGTGTGTGTGTGTGTGTGTGTACCAACAGGTGACTATTTAAAGTCTTGAGTATCTGGGATGAAACCAGAGAGACAAGTCGGGCCCAGGCTGCAGGGGCCTTGGATGCCTTAGGGATGCATGTGGACAGTGCAGGGTATCCACAACATGAAACAGCTCTGCTTCTAATCAGCAAGTCTGGTTCTCAAATATCGTGCCCAAGTGGTCAGAGCTGCCTGGCTGGAGAGTGTGACCATCACAGATACTCTGTCTACCCCATCTACTCTAAAATATACGGCATTATGTTCTCTTCTCTTCTTTTGATGGGTTTAAACAACCTAGACAATCAAAAAACACCAAAACAACAACAAAATGAAATCCAAGTTATCTCTTCCCATAATCTGTTTGCCAGGCTTGGCTTCCTCTTTGCTTTGTCCTGTGTAGATAACCCAGAGCCTATAACTCCAGAACCGTGTGCTCTGTGCATATATGTATGAGCGTTCTTATGTAATTTAAACCTTTCTGATAGCCTGTTTCAAAAAAAACAAGAAAAATTAACACATTATAATGAATGTATTTGCTGGGCTGTGGATATGACCCTATGGGTTGGTCAGTACTAGGTTCCATCCCCAGCACTGCAAAAATATATGTATTTGAATTCTAAAATACATTTTATTATAGAAGGTATTAGCATGCTCTTTGAAAGTCTTTTATTATACATACAGACTGTATCTCAGTTCAAATTAGCTATACATCAGGTACCCAGGAACCACCTCTGCCCATGGCTGTGTCCTTACTGGGGAACACTTGGAATATCCTGGTCCCTGGGAAGTCCAGTCTCATGTTGGCTGACTCAATGTCCCACTGTCCTAGACACAGCCAGGCCCGGGGGGAATCTCTGGGCATCTCCTTCCTCTTTCTCTTTTGGAGTCTGTAGAAGAGGAAACAGCCTAAATCTTCCTCAGTTTAAACACTGGTGTGTGTGTGGGGGGGTGTCAGTGGTTTCAGGTTAGTGTTGAGTTCTGCTTCTAAAGCAGAGATTGTGGAGTCAGTTCACAGGGACAGGAATGGCCGGTCAGGAGGTAGAGGAGGCAAGCGGGAGGAAGTGTATGTCTTAGAGGGGAGTAGAGGGGAAGAACGGATGGCTAGAAGGGCCAGCTCCCTGCTTCTGCGGAGGTCCCTCCTTCTCTGATGCTCAGGCAAAGGATGAAGTGAGCCTGTTACAGGAATGATGTCATGGCCTGCTTGAGTCCCTCTCATAATCAGCCTGGGTCCTTCCATGATCTTTGAGGCCTTCTTTGATATGATCCCCCTGCCTCAGAACCTGTGTGCATAGATGGCTCCCTTTGCTTTCCTTTCACATGGCTTCCTCCTTCCCTCCAGGAATGAGCTGAAATGTCACCTTTGGTTGTTAAAATCTGTTCTCAGGGGGAGAGTTTCTCTCTGGAAATTGATGAGGTTATTGGGATTACTTCTAGAGCATAGATGAAGGGTTAGTTATTAGAATATGGGTGCTTCCCATCAAAAGGCCACACTGGAAAGTCTTTACCCAGCAGGGATGGAGTTCCTGTAATAGGGCCCCAGACCTTAGCACAGCTGACTCCATGATGGAAGAATCATTCAGACCATAAAACTCAGCACATAGACAACAGCGCCTGCCAAAACAGAGACCTAATCCACTTAAGTCCATAGTTCAGGGACCCTGGGAAGGTCTTTAACCTTGCCTTTTGGCTTCTGTAGTTCCACTTATGGCTGTTCTTGTTAACTGAAGTATGTCAACCTAGAACATATTTTTTATGCTTAAAAGCTCATCCTGAGAAAGTTTGAGGGATACACTGGAATCCCAAACACCTAGTGTAGTCAGTGATCTTCTAATAAAGACTTTCTATTGTCTTAATCCTCTGTCTGAGCGGTCTTCTGTGGTGGATACCCCCACAACATCTTCACTAGCCTTCCTCGGCTTATATACTCTAGCCCTTCCCAAAGGCCACATGAAATCAGGGCAGAGATGCCCACATGCTACAGAGGTGGTATGGAGTGGCTGATACTCAGGTGAGGGCCCCTGTGACCTTCTCTGCTCCCCTATGAAGAGCTGTAAACAGTTAACAAGCCCAGCTGGGATGATATTTTCCAAGTGGCTTTATGTGAACTCCCAAAGAAGGTAGCTGTAGGGTTCCAAGGATAGTCACGTATAACCCTTCTCAGAAGGTTTCTTCTCTGCCTAAAATCACCACCACTACCCCCCAGCATTTCTATTGCCTTTATTCCCCAGTCCCTCCCTTTAACACCCCCCCACATTGTAAGTATTCCTGGCACTCCACGTGGTTGAGCCAATATAGCTCTGGTGGGATGCACCTTGTACGGAGGCACGCCCCTGAACCTGACTACGTAAACCCATGCACACTCTTTCTCTTAAAAAGAGACACCATGTTTTGGTCACTCTCTCCTCCTGTCCTGCTTCGCTGCTTCTGTACCCGCCTGGGAACTCTCTTAAATAAACCCTTGTGTGGCCTTGATAGTGTGAGTGTGCATCTCTTCTCATGTGTGAAACCAACACACATCACTGTTGGTCTCCCTCTGGATGTATGATGGTTGTAAGGAAGGATTCACTTCCACTGTTATGTTTCCAGCCCCTAGAACAGTAAGTGTGCAACTCAAGGTTGTTGAACAACTGAGTGGATTGTGGTTTTGGAGCTAGGTTGATCTTGAGGGGTCAAGTCCCAGCTCTAGTTACGTAATTTTAGAAAACCTGCTAGGGCTGTATTGCTATGTTGAACACCATGACCAAAGGCATCATGGGGAGCGAAGAGTTTATTTCAATTACTCTTCCACATCACAGTCCATCACTGAAGGTAGTCAGGGCAGGAACCTGGATGCAGGAGCTGATGCAGAGGCCATGGAGGAGTATTGCTTCTTAGGGCTTGCTTAGCCTGTCTGCAATAACGCTAGCCCAGGGATGGAACCACCCACACAGTGCTGGCCCTCCTGAATCAATCAAGAAATACCCTGTTGACTTGCCTATGGCCAATGGGTAAGGACATTTTCTCAACTGAGGTTCCCGCTTTTCTTTTTCTTTTTTTTTAAAAAAATTTTATTTTATGTGAATTGGTGTTTTGCCTACATGTATAACCATGTAAGGGTGTCAGATCTTGGAATTACAGACAGCTGTTAGCTGCCATGTGGATGCTGGGAATCGAACTCAGATCCTCCGGAAGGACAGTCAGTGCTCTTAAACGCTGAGCCATCTCTCTAGCCCAAGGTTCCTGCTTTTCAAATGATTCCAGCTTGTGTCATATTGACAAGAACGAAAACCACCAAAAGCCTAACCAGGACATGCTTGGTGGGTCTGCATCTCTTTCTTTGTGAAGTAAGAAGGCTTAGTGAATAGTTATAAGAGGATTAAATGATAGAATCCACTCACTCAGCAAAAGTTAGTATACCCCTCCTGTGGACCAGGTATTGTGCAGGGACACACGTGAGTGAGCTGGGAACTAATGTTCCTGTCATCTGGGAGGAAAGGCTAGGAGAAAAAACAATACACAGCACAGGGCAGCTGTAGGGCATCAGTGGGTCCGTACCTCTGCGTGGTGACTGACCATCCCTCTAGGTAGACATATTTGGGGGGAGGCATAGGTCCCACTTATGATGTTCACCTTCTTTCCAGATAAGAGCTCTAGAAACTAGGATTATATTTTATGATTTACCCCTGTGTCTACAGTTGACTGAATAACCCCAGACTCAGACTAGGCCCCAAAGTCTCACTTCAAGCAATTTAAGCTTGAGCTAGAGGGGCTGAGGAGGTGACTCAGTGGTCAAGAGCATACACTGTTCTTGCAGAGGACCTGTGTTTGGTGCCCAGGCCACATCAAGCAGCTTGATTGCTCAAATTCCTTCCCTGAGGGAAAAGTAAACAATGTCTATCTCTGCAGCTCTCAATGACAAGCGGAGGTATAATTTTATCAGAGTTACCCCTGGGGAACCAATACGTTTATTAGGCTTCCTTATAGAGCAGTGGAGTCACAGGTGGGAGTGTGGGTGGCCTTAAAACAGCCGCACTGGAAAGACTGAACCCAGAATAACTCCTTCATGGATTCATAGATGGAACTGTTCTCCTTCATCCTTCTACTGATATACAGTAAATCCCACCCCCACCCCCAGACCATCTGATTAGGCCAAAACTCTATATACCTTGTTGGGAGGTGCAGCTGGATCCAAAGTGGTCCTCTGAACCTCTGGCACAGCTGTTGGGCTGAGCAAGTAGGCCTAGCTGAACTCAAGAAGGTAGCCGTGGTTTGTTTCAGAGGAAAGTCCTGGACAAAAGGTTCATAAATGCCTGCAACTCCAGATCCAGAGGATCTGATGGGGTCTTCTGGACTTCATGAGAACCTACACTCACTCACACACACACACACACACACACACACACACACACACACACACACACACAGATACACACACACAGCTGATAAACCTTTAGAAAATAGACTGGAGGTTTCACTCCTGCTTGGGGCTTCTGGGGAGCGGTATTAAAGGCCTTCTGCTAACTGAACTTGTGACAGAATTCCTGTTTGCACACAGGGTCCTGGACAAGAGACAGGGTGGTCTCCAGCTGTCTCCCAGGCCCTGGCTCAGGTTCTTCTTGAGGCTTGGATGCTTCTCTGCTAAAAGAAAGTCTGTGAGACCCCAGAGGAGCCAGAAAACAAATCCCCCCCCCCCCCCGCCCCAGCCTCTTTGCTTAAGCTGTCTGGAATTGTAGCCAAAGCAGGGCACCTGCAGCCTTCTGCCAGAGTTCACGGTCCCGGTCTTAATGTCTACTACATAATACACTCAGTATGTGCCTAGGACATTCTTGTTCACACTTGATGCCCCTGCCCTGTTCTACCATGTGACACTTAATAGATAAGCAATAAATACCAGTTCTTGTAAACCTACCAGCCACAGCTGGTAATCAGTAATGCTGCCCCCTCCTGTTGCCCGGTACAAGACAAGGTTATGTCCTTATAAATATGTCTCCCAGTGTGACTCCATTTATGGCTGCATTTCAGACATCAGCAAAGTATAACCACTCTCTTGAATCTTTGATGGTCTTGGGGATCTCAGGGAGGATGCGCCCTTCTCCTGATCCTGAGATATCAGTTCTCTTTTCTTTCTGAATCCAGAGCAATAATTGTAATTGTATCACCTGGCCATACAGCTATCCCATAGACTGTGCCCCTCAGAACCTCTTGGGAACAGCCGGTGAGTAGTGGCTGATGCACAATGGTTGGTCGTGCTTTGTGGAAGGAGTAGGGAAGGTAGACTTTGATGCCAAGGCAGACTGTGGGGTGGAGCCTTTTGTGTTAAGAGAACAGGATGGCAGAGAAGGCACATCTGAGATCTCAGCAATTTGTACTTCCTGGCCTTAAATGATGCTAGGATTCTAGAAGAACTGTGGGTGGGCTGGACATTGGATATTCGATGCATAGAGAGAAAAGAATAATTCTGAAGGTTCTTAGACTAGGATGATAGGCTTCTCCCGAAGCCACTAGCTGTCACACTCATTGAATGAGTCTCCAGAACTCAATGATGGATTTCAATCAGAAGAGCAAGAGCTGAGTTCATGTGCCAGTGGGTGACTGGCTCAGCCTCTACAGCTGCTGTGGGGGATGGGGCATGAGTGCAAGGTTCAGTCTACCAGTGAGCGGTCAACCCGCTGAGGACACCTCAAGGAGAAGGTGATCGTCATGAAGCAGGACCTCCTGCCTCCCCATGGAGTCAAGATAGGCAGAGGGGAGGGCTGTCTGAGATACAGCAGCCAGGGAACCAGGGCCTCCCAGCAGGTAGGAAGAAGAGCATGGAAGAGCATGTAAAGAGCTAAAGAGAGTGAGCCTCTAACCTCAGACTCGGAAGCTATGTTCATTCCCCTGCAGCTGAGAAAACAATCACTGAACCAGGCACTAGCTGGGGGTCTTCCTTCCCTCATTCACTGGGCAGCAGCCACATAAAGCTTCTGCATAAGTTAACTCATTTGGGGCATTTTCCATCCCTTTCCTTCTTAAGATTCTTAGGGAGTCACATTCTGATCTCCCTGCCCCCCAGCTATCTGGCTTGTGACGTTTGTACAGGCACCTCTCCAGCACAGTATATGAAACAGGCTTTGGAGGCCACTGTGCAGCCGGGTCACAATCATGGTCCCAACTGTGTGACTGTGTGCCGGTCCCTCTCAAAGCATCTCGTGAGAGGAAAAGTGGTATCTTGATGAAGGACATTTCCTGGTGATGTGCATGGCATTTGAATGCCAACCTCAGTGAATTGGTTTCTAGTCATCAGAGCTCCATTTTCCTCCTGCCCAGGCCATGCTTCCTCTCCTTTGGCTAACTCCCACCAGTTCTGAAGCTGGAAGAATTCATTCCTTTCCGTTTCCTCAGCCATCTTCCTGGGCCAAGCAACTAACCTCTCACATTGGTACCCCTCCACACACTTCTCCCTAACCAGACCGCCTGCTTCTACTATTGAATCCTCTCTGTCGATGCCACACATCACACCCGAGTGAGCGTTAGACCCGGGGATAGCACCTCCCATGGAACTCACCAGCGGGAGAGGCAGATATGAAACAGCAAGAGAGATGAGGCACAGTGAGGGAATGAAAACAGTATGGCAGGTGTGACTTAGATGGCAGCGGGAGAAACCCTCAAGGGCTACTTTCTGAGGAAGCTCAGGTTGTGGGGGCACTGACATCTCAGGCAAAGGAAGTAGAGTGCAGAAATGGAGATCCAGGAAGACTGGCCTGTTATGGGAACTGGAGAGAGGGCAGTGTGGAAAGGGCCTGGGAAGACGTGGGTAGTGATTCCAGCCTCCTGACACTGACCTCTGGACTCTTGCCAGTCTCTTTCATGTGTCCTCAAGGTCAGGCAGGATCTGGCCCTGCAGACACCTGTCCCTCCTGCTCTATCCCCATCTCATGTCAAACCATTCTGTCCTGCAAAGGTCATGACAAGGTGTTCATCTGGGTCAGACAAGCTTGGTTTGCCGAGGATCCCAGTGGGCAAGGGACGGGATGGCTGTCACTGGTGTGGAGGTGAGAAACTGGATGTATCGATAGCATGTGGGCTGAGTGGGGAAGTGTCCAGCAGAGACAGAGCCCCAGGGAGCATCTTTGCTGTGTACCTTCCAGCTTGAAAATAGGACAGCAGGGTTTCCGAACTGGCTGTGAAAACACCCAGGAGCAGTGCCAACAGTGTTGGCAAAGCAGCTTGGGGAAACCGAAGAGCCTGAGAAATGGCAGGCTTCATGCAGCTGGTGGGGCCCACTAGGGGCCAGGAGGGACTACGTATTTAAATATCTATATAGATATCTCTTTTCTGCAAGCAGAAGCCAGGGACACTTGAATTACATGCCTTTGCTCATTGTTGCATAAAGGAGTCTCTTTCCTGGTACTCCTGGTATGTGGCTAGGCTCCTGGGATGGAGACCTAGGGGCATTACTAGAGAGAAAAGAGTAAAGTGTCCCCAGAAATGAAGGAACCATTAAAGTCACACTGGACACAGATGTGAGGGCAAGAGAAAAAATGACAGGAAGTCTCTCATATTTCATAAGGAAGAAACTGTGAGGAGACTCTGTTTGGTCCTGACTTGGGTTGGGAGAGATGAAAGCCAGGAGGGAAGCTTAAGATGTGAGGAGATGGCCATCTTAGCCCAGGTCACGGCAGGAAGCTGACCCCAGGTCCGCCCTAGCTCTGTAGTGCGGGCTGCCCGGTTCCCATAACAGGAGATAACAACATCTTTGGAAATCCCATAGTCCCCAGTCCTCAGGCTCTTCTCCCCACCTAAGCAGAAGGTGGACAAGAACGTAAGCAAAAACCTTTATTCTGACCCTGCCCCCAACTCTCCGGGATGAAAGAGATTGGTGGGACTCAAGTCGAAGTCTGGCTTGTGACAGAAACGTGGCACTCCAGGCTGTGGCTGGAAATGTCTCACCAGCGGTCACTTGGTGTGTACTTCAAAATCCACATCTGAGTCGATGAGAGAAGGGAGCCGGACTCCAGCGATGGTGTGGAAGCCGGGGACCTGCTCCTGTTCTTGGATCTGGTCTCTGAGGCGGCGGATTTCTAGGCGCTGCATTTCGATGATTCTCCCAGTTTCCTCCTGTTCATTCAGTCTCATAGTAGGACTGATGCCGGCCATGTCCTTGCTGAGTGCTGTAAGGGGAAGGGCTGTAGGATCACTTTGGCCTATTTCTATATCCCTGCAATCTCCATCCCCTCCAAAAACCCACAGAGCATCCACACTGGGAGAAATAAACAGACGTCGTCCACGTGGTCAGTCTGACCTGCCCGTGCCCCTGTGCCTCAATGAGGTCAAGTGCAACTCCCCTGGGACAATGGTGGAATCTAAGTCACCAGTTGTCTGGTAGAGATGGTACTGCTGGATACAGACTCCTCTCCTTGCTTTGTATGTTCTAAGAATCTTGCTCCAAACTGTAACTTTTAGGCCCTGCAGGATGTTCAATCACTGAGTAAGGTCATTGGATCTCAGAGGTGGGCAGTGGCAGGCTCTCCCCAGAGGCAAGGAAGGGCCAGCAGACCCACAGCTACAGGTTGGAGGCTGACTCAGAGCGGCCACCTTCTGAAAGATGTCTGGTTTGGGTCGTGTTGTCCCAGGAATGTTTCTAGGGGTGCAACATGTGGAAGACGGCCCAGTGGGTTCCATGTGGGGTTTTGTCATGTCTCTTGCTCTGTCTCCCATTCTGGCTTGTGAGCATCTCAAGGGGCTGGGCTGTCCTTTTCCTGTCCTTCCCCCCCCCCACACACACACTAGTCTCTTTCCATTCTTTCTGACAGCAAATTGCCTGTTCACCAGACTGTGGTTCAGTCTTAAGGGGCCCCCTTCTTTGGTGTATGAACCCCTGCCCCTCCCACAGTTATTGAGAAGCCAGCTCTCACCATGAGGCTCCATCTACCCTCAGGCCCCTCCTCACATCCCCAGTCTCAGAACCTGCTGCCTTCCAGACCTGGTCAGTGTCTCTCTCTGCTCCTCACAGGCTTCCTTCCATAGACAGATACATTTGCATAATTAACTTGTCACTACTATTTTTATCTGTGGTGTGGCGGACTGAATGCAGGGGCCACATACATATGGTAGAGATTCACCAGTGAGTTACATCCTCAGCCCCACATCTGACTTCAAAGGATGGAAATTAAGAAAATGGTCAGGGAGTCAGGGAGTCAGGGACACACTCTAATCTCCTTTTAGACTCTGTATCTTCTTTCTTTCCTTCTTTCTTTCTCTCATTTTTTCTTTTCTTTTTTTCAAAATTTGCTCTAATTTCTCTTCGTTGGTTTGGAAGGCTTTTTCTTTCTTTCTCCCCCGATCTCTTTTCTATTATCCCTCTAGTTTATAAAAAGTTGAATATTTTTATACAACATAGAGAGTGCAAGTAGGGATGGCTGAGTTAGAATCTCCAAAACCTACCTACATGAAGCACATTATGGTAGCATGTGTGTGTGCATGTGCGTGCACGTGTGCGTGTGCGTGTGTGTGTGTGTGTGTGTGTGTGTGTGTGTGTGTGCGCGCGTGCGCGCGCGCGCGCGCGCGAATCTCAGAACTACAGGGAGATGGAACTCTCTCAGGAGAGTCCCTGAGAGTTTGGGGTGAGCCAGCCTGCCACACAAGGTGTGTGGGGGCACGAGTTACCCTGTCTCACACAAAGACGGTGGGAACCGGTAACTGAGTTCTCCTCTTACCCTGCCGGCTTCACATGTAGTCCAGACACACAAAATGGTTCTCTTGTTGTGGAACAGTCAGAGTCATAGGATGGTTTGGTTCCGGACCCCCAATGCTTCTGCCCAGTATTTTAGTTCTGATTCACTATTTGGAACCACAATTCAGCTGTTGTGTTTCCCATGTCAGAGCATTACTGGTGCCTTGTTTCCCTGGTGATACATAACTAGGGGATAGCCAGTGAGCTAGCTTCAGCACTCTGAAAGGACTGTGTCACCATTTCTGGCCCTCACTGTTGCCCCTGAGAAGTCACTTGTTGCCTGGCATTGTCACTCCTGTGTGCCAGCCCCGCTGTTTCCTCTGATTGCACTAAACTCCTTGTCTGTGGTGTTCTGTGGTTTTGACTTAGGTTGACTGTTAATTACCCTTTCAGGAATCGTTAGGATTCCTGGAGCTGATGGTCGCCATCTTTTACTGATTCTGAAAAACTCTGGTATTCTTTGTGGTAGCATCCATCTTCTAAAGACTGCATTTAGACAGCCATTGCCTTATTCCACTCCGTCCCTGGCTCTCAGTCTATCTTGTCCCTCTGGGCTAAAACCTGGCTTCATTCTTCTGGTTCACATATTCTCTTCAGACAGGTGTGTCCACCATTTGTCATTGAGTTTCTGATTATAATAATTATAGTTCTCATTTCTACTAGTTTTTTGTGGTTTTTAAATATAATTTGTCTGTAAAATTTTAGAAGACTCTTGCTTTATATATATATATACATATATATATATATATATATATGTATATATATATAAAATCAAAGCCAGGCTATGGTGGCTCATACCTTTAACCCAGCACTTGGGAGGCAGAGGCAGGTGGATTTGAGGATAGTCTGGTCTATAGAGTGAGTTCCAGGACAGCCAGGGCTACACAGAGAAACTCTGTCTCTAAAACCCAATCATAAAGGTAAAATAAAAATTAAAATTCCTCTTTTTTATTTCCTTAAACACATAAGGCATTAAATGGTTTGTTGTATCTTACACATCTGTTTCTTCGTGTGGTGTGTACATGTGTGTGTACACTGAGTCCGTGCGCACAGCTCCAGTGATGTGTCAAGGACCCAAGAGAGAACAGGGAAGGAAAGCTAGGATGGGGGTGGGGACTGGGCTGTCTGATGGAGTTCAGTGTCGTTACTGTACAGCTGAACAGAGAGCCTGAATTATTAGACACTTAACAAGGAGCAGCCTCTGTGGGGAGCGCTCTTCAGGCCGTGACTATTCTGCTGGGGATGGGGGGAAGAAAAGTACAATGGACATTTTTTTTTTTCACACTATCAACGTTTGTATTTGGACCGGGAGGGAAGGTTTTTTTTGTTTTTTTTTTTTTGTTTTTTTTTTTTTTTTTTTACCATTTCCCATTGTGCTGTCCACATGGATGCAGCCCTTGACATGATCGATGACATGTCCATGTCAACAGCACATACTCACTCACTTACTCAGTGCTTCCTCCACTCTGTGTGTGTGTGTTTCCGTGCATGCCACCACACACAATAGAGGTCAGAGGTCAACTCTCTCCTTCCCCCATGAATCCTGAAGATCCAGCTCAGGTCAGTTTTACCATTTTGTGGGTCTATTTTAATACTCTGACTTTCCAGTCTTTGTTGGCTTTCTCCTATAGTTTTTAGCAAGTGTTAGTTTTTCCCTACGGCCTCCATTTTCAGTTTAGGATTTAGTTCCCTGGGCCTATGAAGTCAGGGCTACTCATCTGCCCCCTGCCCAGCATCTTTTCCAGTCATCCCTTCCTTCCTTCTGTGCCCTCTCTGTTCTCACAATGTATTTATACCATTTCAGTTGGTTTGAATGGCCACCTTTAGAAGTAAATTCTAGTGATGTGGTTTTAGTAATTTAAAAACAAGCAGGTGTATCTGCTAGATCAGTTAGTGTTAGTTGTCTTGCAAATTTGAAAACAATATAGATGTTGTTAACACTAAAGTAGTAGTTAGGGACCAACAATACTCTTGTTAAAGGAATCTTAAACACCAGCTGAAGAGCCAGCTTCCCAAGCAACGTGAAGAATGTGTATTTTGCGCTGACTTGTCTGGGGAAGGGGGTGGGTACACATTCCAAAATCCAAGGTCAGACTTAGATTTTACATAATCCTAATATCAGGTTGACAACTGGTATAACTTGTCACCAATCGTCACAAGTGAATGCTCCTTGAATAAAGCTGTAGCAGATGAAGGATATGATTGGTTTGCTTTCAAACAGTTCATGGTATGAGTGTTGGGTTGGGGTGTCCAGGGACCAGATATTGAAGATACAAGAGTGGCAGGAATTGATGTTTCCTGGAGTTGGAAAAATGGATTCGTGCAAATTCAGCAGATTTTGCTCTCAACCTTTTGTATGTCTGGATATCTCTATTTTAACGATATAAAGAACTGCCGGAGAAGCAGGGGGGGGGAGGAGTGAGTTGGGGTGATGGGAGGGTCCCAACTAAGGAATTTTCAGGATGCTCTGTGGAATTTGTAGTATTTTCTCCCATTTCTGGCCTCTGCTCTCCTCTTCAGTCCTTCCTCCTGCCCAACCTCCCTCTTTCCTTCCCTGCTGTGGGCACAGGTGCACATGTAGAGGCCACAGGAAGAACCCGATGGCTTCCTCTAACAGGTCTCCACCTGTTTCCTTGAGAAAGCCCTCAGCGAGCCTGGAGATGCTTGTTCTTTGGCTAAACTGATATCCGGTAATCCTCAGGGACCTTCCTGCCTTCTTGCTCATCGCTCACAAAAGTTAAACCTTCCATTTCTGTCCCTTCAAGTGCTGGGGTTACAGATGTGTGCCGCTCGACACAGTGACACAGTGATTGTGGTGACTGCAGTCTTTTTTTCTTCTCTTCTTTCCTTTCTTTCTAATTTTTTTTTCCAGCTGGCTGTCCTGGAACTCACTCTGTAGACCAGGCTTGTCTTGAACTCACAGAGATCCACCTGCCTATGCTTCCTGAGTGCTGGGATTAAAAATATGTTTCATCATACCGGGCCAGGTTTTATAACATTTTAAAGAGAAGTTTTTGCAGTTGTTCATAGCATATCTGGGCTTTATTCCCCCCAAAGAAGGTAGCCTCAGCTCTCAGAAATCTGTAGCTCACACTTCAGGACATATGCTGTGTTCTCATGTCCATGCTGAGGACCAAAGATGGAGACTTTAGGTGCCACTAAGAGTATTTACTCAGGTCCCAGCTGTTATACTAACTCAAAGGGACCGCAATACAATACAATTGTACACATACATATGTACATAATGATTAATGACAAAAATACATGTATTCCAGGAGCTGTGACTCACTAGGCGATCTCATCTTTGTGAGATCACTGGACAGTACCCTTATACTAAGATGGCCATAGGACAAGGCACCACAATTATATGTGTAGTTCATCACAGACCTCACGTAGTCATATCACACAGGGATGTACATAGAGTGCAAGAACAGCAGACAGTTCCCCTGGCATCCAAAATCTCAAGGCATTTGTTCTGGGATGCTCTAGCTTATTGGGTTTTTATTGTTGAATAGCAACCACCTGGACAAGAGGCGCATCAGCTTCACTGGGTTGGTCTTCATAGAGATGCCTTATATTCTTGGCTTGCACTGAAAATCAGGTATGATGATGACTTTGGAAATATATCTTTATTGCTTGAAAGCCTGTGGAGACTGCAGGCCTTTGGTCAACCTTCCTTTCTTAGAGAGCTGAGTGATACCTTCCTCATTGATTCTAGTGCCAGGAAAAAGTTTATTTTCCCAGAACAAAAACCAAACAATCCATCCCCCTTCTTTCTGGCATACACTGAGAATTTTGTAAACTACACTCCTTTTTGTTTTGAGTCAGCATCTCACACTGTAGCCCAGGCTGACCTTTAGCTCATGGCAATGCTTCTGTCTCGGTCTCTGAAGTGTGGGGATTCACACTTATACAACTTCCCTTTTTGCCTGGGCTATCAGACATCCAGGGGTCCTTTAATGTGTTACTGCAGTCACAAACTTATTGAACATTTCTTATGTAATTTCTCTCTCTCCTTAAATAGTCTCTCATCTTTTTGTCTTCATTTTAATCATACAGGTCCCTTACCCACAATTCTAAAATATAAAAAAAAAAAGATTTAAAAATGGAACACTTTTAAATTCATGAAGCTTGGTTTGAATATTCACATGTCAGTGCAGAATACTAATGTGCTGGAGTTCAGGGCACTGCCCCAGACCCCGTGGGGATGTTACATAATATACAGTATGTTCTTTCTAAACCCTCCAAGATTCTGAGTTCTGAGTTATAGCTAACCCTGAGGATTTCAGACAGGAGCCTGTGGCCCTGTAAGTGAGAGCACGGATGTAGTCAGGTCCTCAAAGATACTCTGGAGAGGCGGCATGTGCCATGGAGGAGCTCTGAAATGTGACCTGATATGGAAAGAAGCCAAAGGAAGACCATTCATGATGCCCAGCTCCCAGGGGCGTTACCTGTCTCTGGGACTTCTTGTGGTCTCGTTTTCTTGGACAGTTTCAGGGCTGATTCGAGGTCATAGATCTGGGATCGGGTTAACTTCAGCTCCCTTCGGAGCTCATTAATCTCCTTGATCAGAGAGACATTCTCCTTTAGGAAAGAAAGGAAGTCTCTGAGTGTGATGCGCAAGTGCTCTGTGTGTGCCCTCCTGGGCTTGGGGACCAGGAACCTGGGCCTGGCTAGTCTCTGGATCTGCACTGGCAGTGAGTCTCTGTCCTGCCCATTGCACAGCTTTTCAAGGTACCAGCTATTTCTGTGAGCTTGCACTGCTTCTACCCTTCACTGTTCTTTCAAACATTCATGCTTTGCTAGGCACGCAATCTGTTTTAATGTGCTTAAGCGCAGTAACCCTTATAGATTCTATTACCATCACCTGGTGATGGTTCTGGAAATTGAACCAAAGGGCTTATGGATGCTAAGCATGTGCTCCACCACTGACCTATATTCCCAAGCCCTATAATCATGATTTTATATATAAAAAAATAAACTGAGGCACCAGAGACATTATGTAAGTGGCCTCCACTACACAGCAAGTATCAGACCCACGATGTTGATCTCAACAGGACTCTTAAGGACTGTGCTAGCCTCCTCTCAGACACCTATCTATTTATTGAAACTAAAGGACAGTTTCTGTTTGTGTTTTTTTGTTTTCTTGATTTTTTTTTTCTATTTTTGGAACAGGGTTCCTCTGTGTAACAGCCCGAGCTGTCCTGGAACTCTCTTTGTAGACCAGGCTGGCCTCAAACTCACAGAGATCCACCTGCCTCTATCTCCAGAGTGCTGGGATTAAAGGCAAATGCCACTAGTGCCCTGGCTAGAACATCTAATAAGTCCTTATGTGCAATAAAAGGCTCTTGTCCTTAGCATCATGCTATTAGTGAGCAATACAGAATAATAAGCAACTAATTAGCATCTGTGATATCCACCGAAGATTCACTTATGTTTGACTAATATTTACCTATTTAATAAATCTGTTTGGGTGCCTGTGCTGGCTAGTTTTATTTCAACCTGACACAGACTAGAGTCGTTGGAAGGGGAACCTCAGTTGAAACAATATGCCTCCATAAGATCTGGCCGAAGGTCATTTTCTTAACTGGTGATTGATTGGGAGGCTCCAGCCCATTGTAGGTGGTGCCATCCCTGAGCTGGTGGCCCTGGGTGATATAAGAGAGCAGGCTGAGCAAGCCATGATGAGCAAGCCAGTAAGCAGCACTCCACAGCCTGTACATCAGCTTTTGCCTCCAGGTTCCTGCCCTGTTTGAGTTCCTGTTCTGACCGCCTTTGATGATGGACAGGGAGTGATGAGAAAGTGGAAGGCAGATAAACCTCACCAACTTGCTTTTGGTCGTGGTGCATCATCACAGTGACAGTAACCCTCCCTAGGACAGTATCTGTCATGGGCCAGCCATTGAGTTGATCCTGGGGTATAGAGAGAGTGAGATCTGGTCTGCGCTCTTGACTTTACAGTTTAGTTAGGGTAGGAACATACTTGTGTGGTTCCAGCTCACTGCTGTGAGGGGGTAAGGAACGCAGGGAAGATACTTAATCTTGTCTGAGTGACAGATAGGCTCTTAGGAGCTGATGCCAGCAAGGAAGAGGGTAAGGAATTTTCCAGAGAATTGAGCAACAGGACCAGGTTACAGAGATATGGCATGGCTGATAAGGGGGAGGGGGCAGTTTCTCTTTTTCCCTTCCTGCGCCTCAGATCTCTGCCTTCTGCTTCACACTTGGACAAGGATCCTCAGCTACGGGTAGGGAGGAGTCCCCATGCCCACAGGTACCGAGTGACTGGCCACACATCTCAGTGTTTAGCTAGGCTCACACATGGTCTCACATATGCCTGCAAATAAGGCACTCCTGCATTGTCCAATGGAACTGCTAACTCAGCGGGTCTGGTGCAGGTCCTGAGAGTCTGTTTCTTTTTTATTTTTTTCATGTGTGTTATGTATGTGCATTCGTTTGTGTGTGTGTGTGTGTGTGTGTGTGTGTGTGTGTGTGTGAGAGAGAGAGAGAGAGAGCGAGCCAGAGAGGGACAGCAAGTGTCTTGCTGAGGCAGAATCTCTCACTGGGCCTGGGCTAGTGGGCAGCAAAGCCCAGCTATCCTCTAGTCTTTTCTCCTGATGACACTAAGGTCAGAGGTACATGCCAGCTTTGTGCATGGATGCTGGAGATTTGAACCGAGGTCTGCACACTTGTGTAACAAGACTTCACCTACTGAGTCATCTCCCCAGACCACGTCTCTGCTGTTCTAACTGGCAAGTCAATGCAGGATGTGGTTTGTTTGGAAACACTCTGGAGCACCTCTGGGTGGGGTTCCATCAGGAGTGGCAAGGGTGGGGCCAGAACTGGACTCCTGTCTGAGTCGTGGCAAGTCTTCCTATGCTATGAGGAAGCACCCATGGGACCCTGGGGGAGCAGGCACTTCTAGAGACACCTCAAATCAGAAGGTCCCCCCGCCCGCCCTGAGACTCTCAGTGTAAGCACAGATCTAGATCTTTAGAGTGTCAGTATCCCAGTACACTTGAGGATGTCTCACTTTAACATGTCCCTCCAAGTTGGAAGCAGTGCGCAGTGCTTACTTGCCAGTCTTTGCTCTCTAGAGCAGGTTCCATGCCTGTTTTTTTTCTGAGTTGGCAAGCTTTCTACATCTGATGCTTTATGCTTTTTTAACCAACCGTGGCTATGGCAACGGGTCACTCCTATTTCCTTCCCAGATGCTGTCTAGTAAAATTCTCTGCCTGTCTCCCCTGGATCTTCCCCATGCCAGCTTTATATCATAATGTGATTGCTTTAATACATTTTTATTAGGCACTAAGACTTAGGGCATTGCTTTGCATGTGAGAAGTGCTCAATAAATATTTGTGGGCTGGAGAAGCAGGTGAAGAATGTGGTGGACACGGAAACAGAGGGGAGGGGCTTCTGAGAGCCACAAAGACCTCCTGGGTGCACTTACAGACCTGGGGGCCAGGAGGCAATTCCCTGCCCCCAACCCGACCCCTAGTCTGGCTTTGTTTAGCTTCACTTCTGCCTCAATCTATAAAGGAAGAATCACAACTGGGACAGACTAGAGACTGTAGGTGTCCTTCTAGTCTGCTAAGTTTCCTGGCCTAGGGACTTCCAGTCATTTGCCCCTGAGTCCCATCAGTTTCATGCCTGAGCTAGGTCCCCCACTGCGATTTGTCTTAGCTTTTAGCAGCATGTTCTACTACTGGAATGACTTCAGGCAGAGCCCAGAGTTCTTCTCCTCACATCCTTCCCAGCCACAACCCAACTGGGATTTTTGGCTCCTGGTTTGATTCCCTTTTGTGTGAGTACCTTGTCTTTGACCCCACAGCCAGTTTTTGACACCTGCATAATGGGCCCCCTGTAGTGGGATTATGCTGGTAATGTTGTACATATTTGTCCTGCCTATGGGTTTAATAAAAGCTGATTGGCCAAAGGCAGACAGGAAGTGTGGGTAGGACTACAGGCTAATTAAACTCGGGAACATCTCAGAGCAGAGACAGATGCCACAGAGTCGCCAGAGCTTCCAGGAGATGCAGAGGAAAGAAGTTGAAATGCTGCTCTGAGAAAAGGTATCGAGACTCGTGCCTGAACAAGATGGGTTGACTTCAGATGAAAGAGTTAGCAAGTTATGCATCTGGGCCCTAGGTCAATCAGCAGAAAAATAATACAAGCATCTGTGCGATTCTGTGGGACTGTGTGTGTTCCTGTGGGACTATGAGTCTGAACCTCTGAGCTAGACCAGAAAGTTCGGGCCAGAAACCATTTACAACAAATGAATCAGAGCCAAATACAGCTTCTGAGTTGTGTGTCTCACATGAGCCGTGGTACAAAGACACCCTGGTGTGGCTGTGTAGGCTTGGGTTTAAATTAAAAATGGCAGGCTTTTAGAGTGGAGTTTAAAAGCTGCAACAAGGCCTATTCTTGAGGCTGAAGTGTAAGAAACAAGCTGCTTATTTCCGTACTGGAGTGTGACTGAGGCCAGAAATCAAATGCAGCCCAGCACCATGCATCTGCTTGTTCAATCTTTTATTCACCCTTTACCCGTCCACCAGTGCTACAATTCCTTACTGTGGAATAATCCTCTTGTACATTGTAAAGATTTGTCACTCAAATTGGTTTAATAAAGCGTTGATTGGCCAGTAGCCAGGCAAGAAGTAGAGGTGGGGTGACCAAACTAAGAATTCTGGGAAGAGGAAGGGTGGAGTCAGTTGCCAGCCAGATGCAGAGGAAGCAAGATGAGAATGCTGTACTGAGAAAAGATTGCAAGCCACATGGCTAATACATAAGAATGATGGGTTAATTTAAGTGTAAGAGCTAGTTATTAATAAGCCTGAGCTACTTGCCAAACATTTACAATTAATATAAGCCAAATTACACATATGGTAACTTGGGGAGCACTTGCTGGGTATTTCAAAGTTTCCCGTGGGACAGGATCTTTTGCCTACAGTTCCTGATAGCTATCTATGAGCTGGTCATTGTGCTGAACATGGAAGTCTCTCTTGGCTGTAATATGTAGAGATATAATGAAAATCAGAAACATGAGCCTAAGCCTGCGAGAGGCAGGGACCTAGGATAGAGAAGAATTCTTAGTCAGGAGTGTGGTGGGATTCAGGCATTATTGAGGGAGACCTAGAGGCAGCTTTGGGGTCTCAGGACCCTGGATAGGGCATGGCCAGCCCCCATTGAGGACACGGTTGTATGCTGCCTGTCCTTCCTGTTTGTTCCTGCATTCTCAGGGAGAGGATTGACACTGCTACTGCGTGGGACAGTTCAGCTCTCCAAGAATTGTCTAAAGGTTCAATTTTGTATCAGTGAGTGCTTTTATAAACCCCTTAATAAATATTAGTCCTTTATATAATCAGTTGACAGTGAATAATTCCTACAATATCTGGTGTCTCAATGCTGGATCACGTCTCTGACTCAGCCCTCCTTCCCCTTTATATATGCTCGGATTTCCTGCCTACTTCCAAGATGCCTTGCCATAGGTCAAAACAGTTCCTTTATTTACTAATGATATTCACAGTGTACAGAAAGACATTCCACATCACAGGAACCCTGAGGGAGCAAGCAGAATGAAAGGCTCTAAAACTTTGATGATAAAATTACTGCTAAAAATAATAGTAATAGAGCTGGAGAGAGGGCTCAGCAGTTAAGAGCACTGCCTGCTTTTCAAGAGGTCCTGAGTTCAATTTCTATCAACCACCTGGTGGCTCATAGCCATCCATAGGACCTGATGCCCTCTTCTGGCATAAAGGTATAATTGCAGATAGAGTACTCACACACACAAAACAAACAAACAAATAAATAAATTCAGAGTAACTGTGAGGTTTGGCTGTATCTCTGTACATTCTGTATGCATGACCTCGTCTCATCCTTCAGTAGCCCCACGGGGAATGTATTCTCAGATTCATTGGGGTATGAAGACATTGGGACAGTGATAATGAGGTTTGAGTTGTCCACCTCCACAGTGCCCTGTTCCCACAGGTCTACTGAATTCCACACTCTCCTCCTCACCTCGTCTTTATGCTACACTTGTTCTGGTTGCTCAGATAGAATGATGGTCAAGGACAAGCTGAGTTCTTTAAAAACTGTTTTCTAAGAAGGCCTATGTTCTGAGAAACTCAAAGGTCATAGTGGGGTCAACTATGTGTGACTTTGTAAATTAAACAAACTAACAAACAAACAAACAAAAGTGAACTGAACAGGCTTGCTAAACCTTCTCTTCCTCCTGACATCTTGGCCAAGATGGTCAACAAACCCTTCTGGTCTTTCAGACCTTCCCTAGCCAGCTACCGGGCTACAGAAAAAAATCTGATCCAGAGAATACCGGAGCTGTATGAAGACACAAAGGTCTTTGAAACAAGGTAACAAGGGCTGCCTTAGGCCCTTGGAACAGGCTGATAATGCCCTGGCTGAACTTTCTGGCATTGATGGTAAACAGAGCAGAGAAGGGAATGCCCTTAGCTCCCCCTACTGGCCGCTCTGAGTCAATGCCTTTAAGGGTAGGCTGTTGTCTCAGTTTGGGAGAATCTGGCCACAGATGAGGGCTGCGATTTTGGAAGCCTCACATCTGTTAGCAGGACCATCTAACTGCACAGATAAGCCAGCCTGTTATCTCCCCTGATCTTCCCATCTTTCTCCTGCACCTGACCTGGCATCCCCCACCTCGCCCCTCTCCAGTCTCTTTCTGTACCCCTAACGTGACAGTCATCTAACAGGTTTCCCAGTCCCCTGCTTCTTTTTCACGTGACTCTGCCAACTGGGTCCACCTTTTGGAGACAAAGGCAACCGTATCTGAGAAGCACTCTGACCTGTGTTGAGGATGAACCTCACAGTTCTTGGCATGGGGCAGAAGGCCCTTTCCGACGACGTGACCCAAGGCTAAGTGCTCTTCAGGTGAGGCAAAAGTGAGGCTTGTGGATTCCTGAGTCTCTCCTCTCAACTCCACCCCTTTTCTCTGCTGTTTCTCCAGCTGTCGCCTCTGCCTCGAAGGAAGGCCCTTCTCCCAGCGGAGCCTCTGTCACCCTCCACCCACCCTGAGGCCAAAGGGCAATGGCCTCATTCCTTTGAGTCTTCAAGGAGCAAGTTCTCTCCGTGGGCCCACACCACTAGATAAATGTAATGGTCCATGCTTTCCAGGCTCTCTGAGGGCGGGAATACTTTATCTTGAAATTCTCCATGGCTGACACACAGCTTGTTGTGTAAGAAGACCTTGAAAAATGTGAAGGGGTTGAATAAGATGCATGTTCGATGTGTTTTTATTGCATAGCAACTCGCATCTCCATATTTGCATGAGCATGCCAGGGAACAGTGTGGAGGCCTGGGCTCCTATCTGGATATACAAATGAGACGCTGGCCCCATTTTTTCCCCCACAGTTGTTTTCCAATGAGTTGCTCAGCCACTGTGCCTGCTCTGCCTCCCCTTAGCTATTTTGGAACCGTGATAGCCACACAGGAGCTCTGGCAGCTCCGAACCATCGTGTACTAAGGCATCCAAGGCTCCTAGCCACCACCTAGGTGTGTGTGTATGTGTGTGTGTGTGTGTGTGTGTGTGTATGTGTGTGTAATCAGTATGTTCTCCTTTTCCATTCCCAAGGACACAGGCTCATGCAGAATGAATTTTTAGACTATTTAGTTTTACAGTATCTCTTGAATAATTTCTTTGCTGGGATAAAAGAAAAAAAAATGGCTTTTTTTTTAGGAACATTTACAGATGCCTGTACACACCTGTACCCACATGAACATGTGTGCATACTGCTCCTTTCTGGCTAGAGATTGAGGAAGAATGGATGGGGGGGCATGTATGGGAGGAGAAGAGTCCGGGGTGAGTGGGGGTTTCCAGCTCACAGGGGCTTGTCTGAATTCTGCTGACCACTCCTACCCTGGTCCAGCACTCTCTAGGGGGTGGGGATGGTGAAGAACCATGGTGTCTACTCTAATTGCCTCATAAAGGGATTCATGCCCTTCAGCAGGCTTGTGGTCCCTTCTTCCTCCCATCCGGGAACTAACTTGTTGCTTTGGGCTTCTGCTAGGTGTGGAGAGAGGGACCGGCCCCTGGAGGGCTTTAGGCCAGTGGCAGGGTCCAGCCATGCCACCCTGTGACAAATACTGTCACTCTGGTTTCACTAGCAAAGCCCATGTTTTGGGTACCCCAGGCCCTTAGTGAGGCTGTGTGTAGTTGCTGGTACCAAGGGGCCTACCAATCACACACACCCCTCCTCTTTCTGGGTTTCTGGAAGCTTTCATGGTCTAGAGTCTCGATGGTTTGGAAGGGAAATGGGAAGGGGTGCTGATTTTACAATGGCAAGAGACCAGCTGGGCCTTGGCCTGGCCTCAATTGCTGTGTGCTCTCCCAGTTGTGGTAACTTTCCTACCTGGTTTCTGGTTTCAATCCAAACTGCACCCTGTTCCCATCCCACTAATTTAATCAGGACATTAAAGAAATGTAACCATAAAAGTATGTGCCCTATATGATTCCGATGTTCTCCTTTGATATAAATTCATATGAATGCCTCAGATGATAACGACACCCAGAGATCTGGCAGAAGCATCTTGATGAGTAGATCAAGAGTGCTTGGGTTGGAGGAATGGGGCCCGGCTCCCTGAGCTGTCTGCAAAGGATCCTGGGAGCTGGGTGTGGGAAGCTCTTACATTTGATCATTGCCAACTCTGTAGGTGTGGTTCAGTCTGGACCAAGAGATAAGGGTAAGACCTAAGGCACCAGAAAGGGAGATGAGGTGGGTGGAGACCCGGCCAGACACATCCCAGTAGGTGGGAAGAACAGAATAAAAGGCAGCAAATTCGGGTGACAGTGGGGGCCGGAAGAGACAAGGGGTGAAGGCTTCGGGAGAGCTGTGATGGATCACGGTAACGGTAACGGAGAGAGGCAGGACACCAGCTTGTTAGGGCTAGCAAAGAGACAGCAAGAGCAACAAGGAGGACACAGTGGAGCCACTAGTGGGCATGACAATGCCTACATGGGCTCCTTGGTGGCAAGTCAGAGAAGAGGAGCCATAGAAAGCTGCAGGTCCCTGGACTATGTGGAGCCTGGATGATGGGTGGTCTCAGGCAGCAAAGGGATGTGTTCGTTACCTGCATGATGCGGACATAGTCCGTGCGGTGCAGTTCATTCTCTTTGATCACTTTCTTCTTAAGGGTGGCGAGGTTCCTCTCCAGGTGTTCCCGCTGACGGGCATACTCCTGTTGCAAGTCTGTGTTCAACCCTGCAATTTCCACCTGGTGGATTGGAGAGACTCAGTAGGGGGGTGGGGGTGAAGTTCTGTGAGGGCAGTGTGGGTGGGAAGGGAAGAGCACTCAGAGCTCACCATGTCTGCCCGCTGCACGTACTTCTCAAAGAGACCTCGGATCTTCTCCTTCAGCAGTCGGGGCTCCTGGATGTACGCTACACAGTTGTGAAGGTCTGTCTTAAACCTTCGGACCAGCGCTTCCAGGTCTCTCTCCTGTAACCATGTGGAGGGGCAGGGGCTTCAGGAAGAGGCTTAAGACAGAAAGGGACTAGAGTATTCTCATCTGGGATTGACACCAGACTGTTGGGGACCATCCTGGGCAAAGGTAATAGTTCTGAAACTCTTGCGCACCTGCCTGGGCTGAGTACCCTTCCTGAACAGTCAGTGAGAAGACAGACAGGGCTTGAGACCACACATTCATGGCATCCCTGTTGCTCTGGATTCCTTTAGTGACCTCAGGTTTATAAGATGAAAGAAAGCTCATGTGGCCACACTTTCCTTTAGAATCAAGAAAGATGTATCATTCTCTCCCACAGATCCTTACCCAGCACCACCCCATGCCTGTTCGGACCTCACCCAGCATTTGTTCCTGTGACAGTCAGGACTGCTGCGAATGGATAAGAAACTGGTACAGACTGCTGTACATCACTGGGTAGCTTTCCACCTTTAGACATGCTTTCCTGACAACCACCTTCCCCTACCCTTACTCAAAGGATGTCTCCTTTCTCTCCACTCTCACAGCCCCTTATCCACTTCACATAGATGAATATATCTTCACACATACACAGGTATATACATTTTCTCTGCATATCATTTTCTGTATATTATATGCACAGGCTACAAATCATTTATTAGCTCTTCCATCTTTGAAGAGCAGGGCCACACCCTCTTCCCATGTGCAGCTCCGTAGCTTTGGCAGTGTGCGCTGCCAGTACGCACGGAGAAGATGGAGAAGCTCAGTCTGATTTGGGAAATGCTTCAGGTGGCCTGCAGGAAGAGTACACAGGCTGCACCCTAGCTGGAGTCCAGAGGACCAGGGTCTCCCAGGCTGGCTCTGAATTGAGAACTAGCTGTGAGTATGGAGTAAAGGTTCTCTTCCTCTTCTCTTCCTGGCCCTTACTGTGCTCACTTATAACACAAAGGACTGGAAAGGACCAGATTCGCAGCAGGCATCTGAAGCCACAGGATTAAGAGTTTCGAGGCAAGCTTGTGCTACGCCATCAGTTTCAAACCAGCCTGGGTTACAGAGTGAGACATGCAGGGGCTGGAAAGATGGCTCTGAGTAAGACTGTCTGATGTACAAACATGAAGACCTGGGTTTAGAACCCAGAGTCCCACAAGCCTAAAACCCCAGCACTGGGAAGTGGAGACAGGAGGATTGCTAAAGTCCCTGGTCAGCTGGTGTAGCTGAAGAAAATGACAAGCTCCAGGTTGAGTGACAAATTCTGTCTCAATGATATGAGGTGGACCATATCAGGTGGTCACCTGATTTTCTCCTCTGACCTCTACACACGGGAAAAGGTGGGCACAGGCAGGCATTGGTGGGTATACACACAAACACACACACACACACACACACACACACACACACACACACACACACACACACAGAGAGCAAGTAAGTATAACTAAAGTGCTGAAATGGATGGTCTCTAAGGTTCTCCCAACATCGACAGTTTTGGGTGGGTGGTCAAAGCATTTAACACCTCATTAAGTACAATGACCTTTTAAAATCATGCTCTTCCCTAGATCAAACAAACCCAAGGCTAAGGGTGTTCCTATAAAACAGTGCTCCTCGACCTTCCTAATGCTGCCACCCTCTACTACAGTTCCTCATGTTGTAGTGACCCTCAACCTTAAAATTATTTTTGTTGCTACTTCATAACTAATTTTGCTACTGTTGGGAACTGTGATGTAAATATCTAATATACAGGGTATACGATATATGACCCCTGTGAAAGGGTCATGTGACCCCCAGATGGGTTACAACTCACAGACTGAGAACCACAGTTATAAAGCCAGCATGCTCAGCCTCTCATCCCTACACCCAAGTCGTTTTATAGTGGCAGATTAATTTGGACATGCAAATTTGTGAAGGCCTGGAAGCAGACAGGCCTGTGGGCAAGAGTGTGAGTTAAAATGGGAAGTGTTTCTTAGCAATGGCTGGCTCCGCCTCCGGGAGCCAGCTGCCCGTTGCAGGCAGGTGCCAGATCCTGAGTCCATGCTGCCAGACTCCGAAATCCCCACACCTTCTGCTGTTCTTTGCGCATCTCCTGATCCGTGGCTCTCAGTTTCTGCAACAGCTCTGTGATGTTCAGCTCCAGTTGCGTGTTCTGCTTATGGAAACGCTCCAGTTCAGCTTCCATCTGTAGAGAACCAGGGATGGAGGCATGAACAAGGAAGTCAGGGATAAAAACTAAGTGCAGTCTTTCACTGGGAATTCCTGACACAGTATATCTTCTCTAACTCCCAGCCATGGCCTCTTAAAGGAGCGCTCTTTTCTTACTGCTCACCTCTCTTGACTGATACCATGTCCACGGGGTCATAGGTGTCTGTGGACAGGTGACATTCTCCTCTTCATTGCCACCTCTTTTCCTAACCTCACAGATTCCTCTTTTCTTGAATTCCTTCTAATTCACTCACTCTAAATTGTGGCTTCTCAACTCATGCTCAAGGCAGGTCCCTACAGAGAACTTTGTCCCTCACCTGATTTGAAAGGTAGCCTGAGTGAGCCCAAGCCAGGGGCCACAATCATTCTAAATAAAATGCTGAGGTTTGTTTCTAAGGCAGAGAGTTTTGAGGGACCAGAGTGGCATGTGAGAATCTTTCAATCTAGGGCATAAAACACGGAAGAGCTGAGAAGAGACTCAGTCTGATCATCAAAGGGTCAAAAAGTACAGCCTAGAGTCGCCCCCTCTTAAAAAAGATGGCAGGGGACACTCAGGAACATCTGCAGGATTGTGCTTCCTTGTTGGATCTGTCTTACCCAAGACACATCTGGCTCAGATGAGACCGGCTATGGGGAAACCAAGTTCCCACTCAAAGCAAAGGGTGATGTTTGATGGGCACCCCAAATCTGTTGGCAGTACTATGAAGGCTCACTGGCTGTTTTTAGGGGATGAATGTTCAGTGTTTTGTGTATAGGGTGATGTGCCCCATCATCTATCCCAGGTTCTATCATCACATTTTAAGGTTCCTGTCAACCTTCTGAAGGTCTGGGAACTATCTAAGAAGCTACTCTCATGTTCTTGGACACAGAGGAGTGGCCTCTTCATCATAGAAGTGTTTTATTAGAATAGCTCCCCGCCTATGCAAAAGCAATGCCTGGCATCTGTGAACATCTGATGAAGGAAGGAAAGGTAGACACCTGTGATGGACAAAGAGAGTGAGAGTGAGGGCTGGGAGACGAGGTAGGAACTACCCACCTCTGGAAAAGGCATGGTAGACTGCCGAGAGCCTCCTTGTTGTGGACACACAAGAATGAGGCTTTGCACAGACAAAGCAAGAATGTCAGGGCCAGGAAGGTGGCTCAGCGATTAAGAGCAGTGGCTGAAGACCCTGGTTTAAATCCCAGCACCCAAATGGTGGCCCACAGCTGTAACTCCAGTTCTCAGGGATCTGACACTCCTTCCTGTCTTCCGTGGAAGCCAAGCACACACGTGGTTCCAGGTAAAACACTCTTACACATAACATACACAACGAGAGAAATCTTTTTAAAAGGCAATGAGCACTGGGAGGGTTAGGAATACAGAACCAATGGAGAGGTAGCTGTTCCTAGACACCTCGGGTCTACAGGGATGAGAGCACCGAGGCAGAGGTGGCTATGTAATGGGTTACATGTTATCTGTGGTTGAGGCAGAAAGTGCCCTGTGTATACCAGGGACTTGAGCATATGTCTACCCTGAGAGGGGACGCATCAGCAGACCTACAGAGCAATGTTTCTCAACCTGTGGGTCCTGACCCCTTTGGGATGCATGTATCCATACATATCAGATATGCAATATCCAGATATTATGATTTATAACAGTAGCAAAATGAAAGTAGCAATGAAATAATTTTATGGTTGGGGGTCAGCACAACACGAGGGACTGTTGTAAAGGGTGCCAGTATCAGGGAGGTTGAGAATCACTATTATAGCGCATAATGGAGGACAAAATAGGAAAGCAAATGGCAGGCAGAGAGCAGCCTGCCTGCAGAGGTCTGTGGGTGAATAGCCTGGTGCATCTCTGCAGGCTGGCACTGGTCCAGATGACTGCAAGATGACACAGCACTGGAGGCAGGCTGAGGGGTCCACCATGCTGGGGTCACTAAAGAATCTCACCAGGAGCTTCAGGAGCAAATGGTATGGGGGAGAACCCAGCATAGAGGTTGGTTCTATCAGGAGAGAGAAAACTAGAGCCCAGGAGACCAGCTAGGCAGCTGTGCTGGGCTCCAGGGAAGGCAGACAGTGTCCTAAGACAGGGAAATTGCAGTTGGAAGAGAGAAAAGGTGCCCCCAATATTCAGGGCCTCAGGAGGTTATGTCTGAATGGCACAGGCGACTGACCATACTGTTTATCAATCCTAAGCCAGCAGTGACAGACTGGGTTACAGTGGAAAGTGACCTGGGACTGTATTCTTTGCCTTTCCTCCACAGGCAGAGCCTCACGTGACTTCAAGGATATAAATATAAACTATAAAATATGTAAAGTGTGAGTGTCTGGCTGGAAAATCAGAAAATAATCCCAGGCCCAGGACGTGGGAACAAACTTCTCTTTCCTAGCATGGACATTCTATCCACTTTTCTATGTTATTCATTGTGACAATTCTCAGGGGGGAGGGGCGGGAGAGAGGAAGAAGCATTTTGTCCCCCAGTGGACATCTGGCAGTGTCTGGGGATGTTCTGGGCTGTAACAACCCAGGCAGGGTGGGGTGGGGTGGTGCTTCTAGCATGGTGAAAACAGAAGCACAAAAAGACAGTGCTAATGCCCTCTACAGGGCACAGGGCAGCCCCCTGCAGCCGAGAACCAGCCACTCCCGATCACAGATAGCTCAGAGACCCCCTACATTAGAAAAACAGATAAATGAGTTGAAATTGAAACCACAAGAACCCTGGAAGAGATTCTCTTTTTTCCACAGAGAGAAGCTGGGGAAGTGTGTGTGAATGGGGGGTAGCTCCATTAAGGCTGGTTACATGCTCATTCGCAGAGATCTCTGTACACAAGCCTGTAGCAGGACTTAACCAGAGATCTGCAGTGGGCATTTCTGAATGTGTCACTAACCAACCCAAAAGGTAAGGCCCACAGTTAGAGGTTCCTGCACAGAACCAGGTCCAGATAACACTCCTGAGCTATTGGCGCAGGGTGTGTGTGGAAGAGTTAGCCCAGAAGGTCCCTGCCCTATTCATTCTCAGACAAGTATATCAGCCACCATTACTGCCAAGGACAGTGACTGATCCCACAGAGGTGTTGATAGGGACATCGTAGGACAGAGCCCTCAGAGATGCCCTTATAAAGAGGTCTGAAGGAGCCGGCTCTTCTCCCTTTGCCCTTCCTTCCACAGCGTGAGTCCACACAGAAGTTGCTATCTATGAGACACAGACCTTCCCCTACACGATCTTCTGTTGCCCTGATCCTGAACTTTCAGCCTCTAGGACAGTGAGAAAATTTCTGTTGTTCACAAGTTCCCTGGGCTGAGATATTTTACTACTGGAAGGACAAAGACAGTTGCCATTCCTTGGCCCAGAAGTCACCAGTGTAAGGCAGGAGGCCCCACGAAGGCAGTTCTGTGGTCAGCTGCGGGCAGAGAGAGCACCCTCCAGACAGCATGGAGAAAGTCAGTACCATCCTCTCTAGATCCCCATTTCTGGGACTTCTGTGTGGTTTCTTTGCTGAGTACACCAGCTCCACCATGGCCTGTGGATCTAGATCACTAAAGATGCCATACTCCTTCAGCACAGACATCTAGAGAAAAATGGAAGAGAGTGGACCCCTTCTTTGCCAGGAAAGGTGTCTGGGAAGAGGTCAACTAAGCTGAGACAGGGATGATAAAAAGCTGGTCACATGACCATCCAGGTGACAGTCTCCCAGGCAGAGGGGACCCTACCACAGAGATTCTAAAATGGGAGAGCTTGGCCTTTTAGGAGCGGGGGGAGGGGGGAGTGTAAGATGTGTCATGTGTCCTGTCTGGGGAGTGGTGCAGAGTTTTTGGCCTGTGTTCTAGCAGGTTGAAACTCTACTGAGGACTTGACTCTTTGTGGAGGTGAGGCTGTAGTCAGAGTCAAGTTCAGATAAGAAATGGTGGTGGGGGCTGGTGAGACAGTTGGGCAGGCAAAGGTGCTCCCTACACCCCAGGACTTGAGTTCCATCTCTGGAACCCACATGGCAGATGGCGAAAACCAGCTCTTGTAAGGTGTCTTCTTCCTGCTGCATGAGGTGCGGTCCGTGGCAAGTGTACCCCACCACTTAAGTAAAATAAAATTAGTGGTTCTTTTTTTCCGTCTTCCTTTTTAAAGCAGTGGTGGAGGCGTGGACCAGGGTAATCGCAGCAGAGAAGTGTTGGGTTTAAAATCTTACTGGGTGTTGGTGATGCTTTCAGACATGGGTGTTGAGAGAAAGAATCAGGAAAAGACTTTTTTACATTTCCATTTGAAATCAACTGGATAGAAGGGGAGAAAAAAAAATCAAGGGTAACTTTGGCAGAAAAATATCAACAATTCAATTTAGGTCATCTTGTCCTCCAAATCCTAGCAGGAATCTGATAGGTAAACAGAATGTCATAAGAAAATGTGCAGGAACCCAGGGCTAAAAGGCACACTTCTGGGCCACTGGACTCTAGAAGTCCTTGTCCAGCCAGACTGACTTTTAAGAACTCTCCTTTCCATCTTTCTACTGTTTGTTCCTCAGAACAGACTCTTAATTGTTCCACTCTTGGGTTTAAGAGCCCTCGGAGACTTCCCATTACCGGTCAGAAGTCCAAACGCCTGACCCTAGTCTAGGGCCCCAGCAATATCACCACCGGTTTGAGAATCTGTGGGGCTTGGTGGTAAAAGTACCTTTTGGCTGAGTACACACCGCCCCCTAGTGGCTAAATGTTCAACATCTGCATCTCCCATTCGTCTCTACAATAAGACTACCCTTCCCCCATCCCGGCCCCGCCCGTCCTGGCCTTGCCCATCCGGGCTCCCAACGCAGCTCAACTAACACAACAAACTAAATCCCAAACTAACTTGCTGGGAGCCTTGGCTGTGAGAAGCGTGTTCTCTCATTTTCCCTGAGCTAGTGAGCAACAGGATAGAGGGGACAGAGGTCTGAAGGGCAGGGTGTGTGAGCGCCAGCCCTCACCTCCTGGATCTGTTCCTTCATTACTTTGATCTCGTTCTCCCGAGGCTCTATTTGCTTCTTCAGCTCCTTTATTTTGTAGTCGAGGACAAACTTGAATTTCTCTAGCTCTTGGTTCTTCTTCTTCAGATCATAAATTCGCTTCTCCTGGAAGTGAGATGCGACGAGAAAGAGAAATGACCAATGGCACAAGACCCTGGCACATAGAACCCCTCTAGGGTAGCAGGCACTGCAGGACTCCATAGGATCTCACTCACTCACTCACTCACTCTTGTGTAGGTTGTGCAAGATGGTGTCTTCCACCACTCACTGTAATTCTCCTGCATCTCTGTCAGCAAGCAGAGCTAGTACAACCCAAAGAAAGCAATGGAGGAAAATGCTGTGTGGCTGCCAAGGCCGGCTCAAACAGACAGGCAGCCCCTGCCTGCCTCTCCTGGGACACTTGCTGTGGTGGAGGCTAGCTGCCATATAAAAGGTTTACACACCCTGAGCTCTCTGAATAGAGAGAGCACATTCAGGGCTCTGTGACTGGAAGATGAGCCAGGCTCCCCTTACCATCCCTGCCATGAGGGATGGAGCTGGGCATGTGGAAGCAGCAGCCACCGTGGATGTTCAATGGAGGTACCCTCAGTTTTCCCAGCTGAGTTTCTGGACATCGGGGCCAGAGATCAGCCATCCTGTTGGACCTTGTCCAGTTCCTGCCGTTGAGAGGATAGCAAAACAGATGTTTGGATCACTGGGTTTTCAGGCTGTAACTGGACAGTGGGTCTATCAAGCAAACCTGGACTGGATATTTTCCTGTCACAGCTCTGAGAATGATCCAGTCCCCACTCTCAAGGCAAAAAACATTGACCGGTGGAGCAGATAAACACACACAATCCCAAATGTGATGGGTGGCAGATGGGAGGGAGACACAGGCATTGTGGTATTTTCTACTGCAGCAGCAGACAGCAACCCACTTCAGTGTGATGTGCTGGGTCCTAGGGAAGGTAGATAAGAGGCCGGAGAGGGAGGGGAGAAAGGTAAGGCTTTTGCCTGTTGGCTTCAAGAGTTCAGAAATCATCCCGGAGGCCAGGAATGGGCAAGCTCAGCCTATGAGCCGAACTTGGCTTGTTGCCTGTTTTTGTCAATTTTAGTTGGAACAAAGTCTAGTACATTTGTGTCTGTTTTGTATCTGGGTGGTCTCACATGTGGCACTCAGAGTTGATTAGTTGAGACAGAGACCATCCATCTTGGAAAGCCTAAAGTATCTACTGTCTAATGCTTCGTAGACAAAGCTTGCTGACCTCTGCTGTGGGCCAAGGAAAGCTACTGAGGTTTTTCAGTGAGAGAATGACCTAACTGCACTTGCACTCTGTCAGCTGTGCTGCTGGGGTCCCGCGGTGGGAGCTGGGAAGGCTGCCGGACTAAGACAGGTTAGAAGTATCTGCATTTTGAGTGCTTTCTTTCTTTCTTGTAAGTTTCCTCTGAGGATCTGAAGCAGGCCCTGCCCCTTCTTCAGAGCCCACACCATCTACAAGACTTTCTGTGCAGAAACAGCAGCGAGCATTAGCTCACTAAATCCTCACAAGCTCCCACATCCCAGGAAAGAACAGCATAGCTTTGAGAAGTTGCCCAAGCACAGTGCTTGATCAGCAGAGGGGTCTGGGCCACAACCTACTTATCTAGCACTGAAGCCCACATGTGGTCACAGGAGAATTCTGCCTGGTGAGGCTAAAGATGAAGAGTAGATGGAGAGGTGGGCACAGAGTCTGGGTTTGCTCAGGAGGATGTTGAGGTAGAGTGCCCATGGAAAATATATGTTCCCATTAGTGGAGTATTCTGCACAATGGGTATTCTCATCTTCTCAGGTTACCCATAGGAATGACCTTAGGGATCACCTCTGTCTAGCAGTAGCAATAATATATGGGCAGTATGGCAGATGAATTACCCTCAGCTCATAAAGCCATCCTAGGATGCCCAGATTAGTGAAGAGCAAAATCTGGGATCCACTGGCTCAAGTTTTTACCTGCAGTCTGTCCCCTACAAGCCATGAGATATTGGGAAGTAAACCCTTGGAACTTGGCTTCATGAGACACAACCCTGGGCTGCTCATGCCGCAGGTTGTTGGTAGAACTGAGTGTAATGTGTTGGCACAAATTAACTCCATGCCAAACACACAGTGGGCACTTCATAGACTAAGACAGGTTAGAAGTATCTGCATTTTGAGTGCTTGCTTTCTTTCTTGTAAGTTTCCTCTGAGGATCTGAAGCAGGCCCTGCCCCTCCTTCAGAGCCCACACCATCTACAAGACTTTCTGTGCAGAAACAGCAGCGAGCATTAGCTCACTAAATCCTCACAAGATAGGCTCTTCCTCTACCAAGTCAAGAGAATTATCCCTAAGGAGCCAGGACACTGGGCAGTGTCTGAGGAGGGCAGAGGGTAGGCCTCACCTTGTCTTGAATGGTCTCATCCCTCTCCTGGATCTCTCTCTTGAGGCCCTGGATGTCCTTCTCCAGGGACTTGATGACCCCCTGCAGCTTCATCTGCTCGGCCTTCAGGATCTCGATGTCATTGGTCCGCTCCTCAATTTCCTTCTGTAGGCTGCTGAACTGAAGGGGAACACAGCAACAGTGAAGGCCCCTGGGGTCTCTGAGCTGATCCCCATCCCCCACCTCAACTGTGGGTGTGGCTGACACTCCTCCAGGGAACTGAGAACCCTCATCATTCAACATCCATGCGCTTTGGGAAGTGGATTTTGTTATTGCTGCTATTTTAATTTTCGGTGGGGGTTGGGGAAGGGAGAGAAATAGTTTATGTCCATACTTGAGAATTTCATACTTGCACACAACGTACGGTGCTCATGTTCACCCGTCCATTGCTTCTCTTGCCTTCTTCCCACTTCTACATACACTTCCCTCCTTCACAACCTCACATTTAACTTTCCTTTTCCTTAAAACAAAACAAAACAAAAAAAACTGACACAGGGTTTCTCTGTGTAGCCTCAGCTGTCCTGTAACTCTCTTTGTAGATCAGGCTAGCCTCGAACTCAGAGACCTGCCTGCCTCCACCTCTGTGGTGAGGTGTGTATCACTACTGCCCGGCTATTTTCCTCTGACTTTGAGGGGCAAGCTCTTTTTACGTAGCCATACTAGCCATGAACTCCCAATCCTCCTGACTTAGCTCCTAAGAACTGGAATTATGGTCATGGACGACTATGCCAAACTAATTTTGTTTGTTCCAGAGAGTGAGTTTTTGGACTACTTGGGACAGTTCAGCATTTTCCCAGGTCAAATGAATGATGGGCGTATCTAGCATAATGCTACCTAGGTCTATTCCCTGCAGGAGAGAGCAGTCTGTCTACAAAATGCTTTAGAGAGAAGCTCTCTAGTTGGACTCAGATTCTTCCAAGACCACACTGACCTTGAGAATTGGTCAAGGTCACAGAGATGAGTCACTGTAGCCTTGTCCAAGAAGGGAGAGCCTGATTATCCTGGGAGTCACTAACAACATTTCTATTTCTAACGGGAAGCTTAGATTCCCAATGGGATTGCTCTGAATTTAACTTCTCTGTGGCCAAGCATCTTAGAAGAAATGAAACAATTCTACAAGGATCTGTGAATCCCATCCTCCCTCTCTGAGCCATCAGAGAACTAAGCAGCCGCCTCACCTTGCAAACAAAGCATATTAAATCCCCCCACCCTGCCTTATGCTCCCTCTTCTAAGGAGGAGTCTGAGCAAGAGCCGCCTGAGTCAAGATGTTTCCAGGCTTAATTGCTGCCTGTCTCATCCTCAGATCTCATTTCCATTTCCAGCAGATCCCACTTGTGCAGAAAGGAAAGCTCAGAGTATCCTGTGCACAGGGAGCCCGTAAGAAGGAAGAAGAGAGAGTCAGGAACAGTGCATGCTCCTGTCATCCTGGTATCCGGGGTGGGGGGCGGGGAAGAGGCAGGAGGATCATGACTGGGCTCCACAGTGAGATCTAAACACGGTAAGATCCTGTCTCATGCCCCCCAAAGAGGAGGAGGAGCCTGATGTGGTCCTTTCTGAGGGGAGAGCCTCTTTATCTTGTCCTGGAGGTGGGACCTCTGTGTGACCACCCAGGGCTATCTGTCCAGGGCCCACCCTTGGGTCATCGAGGGGCATCATCCCACACCTTCTTCCTCATGATACCCGTCTCTCCCTTGAGCCGAAGGTTGGATTCCTTCTCATCCCGAAGCTTTCTCTCATACTTCGTTTTGATGTCTTGGATCTCTCTGTCTTCGTCTTCTTCAATCTGCTTCTTGGTTTCCTCGAATTCCCGAAGCTGCTGTCGAACATCTTCCTGTGCCTGGCTCGGAGGGAGGGAGAGAAAGAGAGTCCTGGGTGAAGGGGCTGGTGGTAAGAGATGCTAAGAGGGCCAAGGATGAGGGGAGCACATGGCGGCCTTTCTTGTGGCGGGAAGGTGAATCAAATTACAGAAATGGAAACTAAGGCCCTGTCTGGTCTCTGGTCTGCCCTGACCAGGTCAGGCCTCAGGGTTCACTGCATGCTCTTTGTGGTTCTGCTTTTCACGTGGCACTCAGGCTTCAGGACTCTCCCCTCCCCCCCCCTTTATTTTCCAAGACAGAATTTCTCTGTGTAGCCCTGGCTATCCTGGAACTCACTCTGTAGACCAGGTTGGTCTCGAACTCAGAGATCTGCCTGACTCTGTCTCCTGAGTGTTAGGACTAAAGGTGTGGGCCACCACCACTCACTCCAGACATATTGTTAGAGAGCTTGGACCACTGTAATTGTATTTGTAAATTTGGTTACATCTCCCCACCCCCACCTTAGATGAGAATACCTTGACTTCTGTGTCCACACTGGATGCTCATGGCACAGTGCCTACAGCACACAGTAACTGCCAGGCAAATGGCTAAACAATAGAGTGGCTCTAATTACCTCCCACCCCCAAGCCAATCCGTGCTGCCCTTTCTCCCAGAGAGGGATGCAGAACTTGGCTCTCTGGGATCACCTCTTCTAGAAGGCTGGTTTTCTCCTGGAGTTTGGCTTCGTAGAACTCCGTCAACTCCTCCAAGGCCTGGCTTTTCGTCTCATCATTATCCCGGAGCTGTTTTTCATACTCCTCCTGCATCCTCTGGGACTTGAGCTGCAGCTCCTGATATTTCTCATATTCTAGGAGCAGCTTCTGGTTGTTGCAACATTCTAGAGAGAGACAGGTGGGTCTGTGGGTAGGCGAATATACGACCCCTGGAGCGCTTTCCTGCTCCTCCAGGCCAGCTGGAGCAGTCACCTCCAGATCCAAGGCTCAAGGTCTGCCTGCTCCTTGATTACCCTTGCTTATGTTTCACCAGGTGGCCAAGCTCCCTGCACCCAACTCTAGACAGAAAAATCATTTCTATGAAGGTACTGGTAGGAGGCATTTGAGGGTCCAGGGTCAGGAAAATTCCCCGAGTATGCAAAACGAATTTTATAGATGATCAAGCTGAGCCTTGGTGTGAGGCTAGCTGCTACCCCAGAACACATAGCAAAGAAGTGTTGAGACTGGGATGCTGGCAGTCTGTCGGGTTCCAAACTTAAACTTCTCACTGGTGTGTTTGTATTTTGGGAAACAGGCAAGTTCCCAGGAGGGGAAATTGTGATGAGTCCCAATAAAATAGTGTATTCATGGACAGAGCCATGTTCCCTGACTTCTGCAGTGTCTGGGGGCATCTTTCCAATGGCTGGCCCTCAGCTGCCTGTGCCTCAGCCATGTTCGCCCCCTTGTGGCTCACCTAGGTCTTGCAGCTCCCGGTTCTGTCTGTCCATGAGATCTTCTATGCGTTCTCGGTGATGGATGTCCTGTTTTTCTTTCTCTGTTTTTAAAACCTGAAAAAAAAACCAAAGTTGCCTTTTCTCATTTCTATACATTTGTCATAGGAACCAACAGGACAAGGGCCACTTTTGCTGGTAATGTCTTCATTCATAAATTTTTCTCAAGCCCTTACTGTGCACCAGACATGGATCTGCTCAGACACCAACCTTTTATTCACATTCTATTTTGTTCTAAACCTTCTGTGCTTTTTTCCTTTATTTTCACACGGGAAAATGGACTCATCAGTGAAGGGTTTAGGTTTGGACATGGATCAAGTAGATTTTAGGAGAAAAAACAGGAATTCATTACAATTATCTACTGCTGATAGCTGGGTGTGGTAGTACACACATTTAATCCCAGCATTTAGGGGGCAGAAGCAGGCAGATCTCTGTGAGTTCAAGGCCAGCCTAGCCTCTAGAGTTCTAGGCCAGCCAGAGCTACATAGAGAGACCCTGTCTCAAAAAATAAACCAAGCAAGCAACCAACTAAACAAACAAACAAAAAAATCCCAACAACAGCCCCAGTTATGTACTGCTGGCTGGCACATTGCTGTCGGTTCAAGATGTTCAAGTGTAAGAACTGACCTGAGCCGGCCAACTCCTAGCAGGCTGGGGGTGCCATCCCAGGGTCTGGCTTTGTGTTTGGCTTATGAACAGCACTGACCTAACACTCGATGACTGGCTGAATGGATTATAAATAAATAAATGAATAAATTTAACAGGCAAAGGCTTTCTTAACCAAACAGACTCATGAAGATAAGTTACCAGAACAACCACTCCTTGAGACCTTGAGGGGGCCAGGCAGACCTGGCAAAGCATAGACAGGCTTACAAATTCTGGGGCCAAGCCTAGCCACAAACTGTTAAGACAGATTTTATTTTTAACAATCTAGAAATCAACACACCTGCTAGGCCCTTCTCTAGCGTTCTTGTTATTTCGTTTTTAAAAAATGAGTTTTCCTTAGTCATAAAAATAACAAATTTTCACTGTAGAGAATCTGGAAATTCCAAAAGTATATTAGAAACAAAACGTAAGTTATCTAGAGCATCTTCTTTGCAGGATAATTATACTGTCATTTACTTCTTCTCCATGTATCTGGTTTTGTTTTGTTTTGTTTACTATGGAAAGCTTTATATTCTTTCTGTCCCATTGATTCCTGTGTCCTATACATCTCTCTGCCCCAGCCGGGTGGCATTCCAGCTGAATAGTATAAACACACTTAGGCAGTGCAGCTGGCCCCACGCTCAGCCACACGGGAAGCACATATTGCTGAGGCTGTGGGTTCAGGCTCTCACGGCATACCTGGTTCTTCGTCTTTAAGGACTCCATCTCCTGGATGAACTTGTCCGTCAGCTCCTTGATCTTCTCCGAGTAGTTCATATCCTTCAGACGAAGCTGATACTCGTTCTCCATTTTCAGTTCTTCCACACGAGTCTTCAGCTCCAGCATTATCTGAGCCTTTGGGAGAAGGAAGCAGAGTTAAGTATGCTCACCAGAGTGGGGAGTCAGAAGACCTAAACCTGGGACCCTGACCTGGGACCCCCCTGCTCACCTTGCTTGAAAATGTAGTCAGTCCCTGTTAGAACTTGCCACCATTTTCCTTACAAGATATACAGATGGCACGAGGGCACACAGGGGGCTCTTCCTCTCTCTTTATAATATGCGCTCAGTGGTCCCTCCCGCTGTGTGCCAATAGCTCCTGTGGCTTTCTTTTTTTTTTAAACTTTATTTATTTATTTATTTATTTGCCTTGGTGTTTGCCTGGAACTGGAACTACAGACAGTTGTTAGCTGCCATGTGGGTGCTGGGAATCGAACCCAGGTCCTCTGGAAGAGCAGACAGTGTTCTTAACCGCTGAGCCATCTCTCCAGCCCCAGCTCCTGTGGCTTTCAAAATGGCATAAATGTTACCTGTTGGGCGAGGCCTACTTGGGCCGCCCTTATAATCTTGCTCCCCCTTCAGCCTCATTCTCAGAACTGTTGACCCCCTTCTTCACCCTATCTTACGCTCTACTTTTAAAAATTACTTCCTCAGCTATCCGTGCTTGGTAATAATTAAATGATTTGCTTATTATTTTCTTTATTCTGTTTTCTTTTTCTTTCATTAGAATTTAAGCTCCTCACAGGCATCATGATGTCTCCAGTATAGCCCAAGAACACAGCTAGAACACAGTTGGTCCTCAAGACTCTCTTGTTCTCTGTGTGCAGCATCAAACCCAGGGCCTCACGTCGAGAGTTCTACACTGGGCTACACCACAAACCCAAAAGATACTTATTGAATTGTCCCCATGAAATTCACAGCCAACTGAGGCAGCTAAATAAAAGCTGTGATTAAGTACCCAGTGACATGGTGACTGTCCCTACTCATGTCCTGTGTTATCACTACACTTTAACATAGGTCTCAATCCTACCTGGCTCCAAAATCTAGTCCATAGATAGTGCTTATTTTTTCCATTACAATCAAAAGCCCTGTAATATACAAACCCCCATTTCCTGAAGTGAAGTGCCAAAGCTATAGAGTGGGGGAGGACACAGATGATTTCTTCTTGCTCACCTTGATTCCATCCCTTATTACCATGACAACAAGAATCGTGTTACATATGTTTCTGTACTCCTAGCTGGCACCTCGTATGGATTCAGCATGTGGGACGTACTGAGAGGAGGGATGCCCACTCGGGTTTGTGTGCCAGTGGGAGGTAGAGTGTGAGCTTGGAGATCACTGGAGTGTTATAGGTCGCACACAAAGTGTGAATGGCCTATACACTATAGGGCCTCCAGAGAGCATCATCTAACCTCCGTAAGCTGGCTTTGGTGTTATAAGGACTTTCTGATGATGGTATGAAGCAGAATACATTAGAGGTGAGGTGACTAGTTGGAATGTGACTGCGGAGTTCAGGTGAGAGGTGGCACTCCTTGAGTTGAGGTGGGGAAGGGAAGCTGCAGCAGGCTTCTCTGTTTTGTTTTCCCTGGCTTTCCTCTCAGGTTACAGGCTGAGGGACTCCTCTGTGTCTTTTATCTCTGTAGTTTCAGCTACGGTGGCCTGTCAGGCACACAGCTGTTTCTTCTGGTGCCAGTGCATGCATATCCATGTACATCCGAATGACCAAGTGAGTGAGTAAATCCCTGGTTGAGCAATAGATACTTGGAATGTCATCGAATAGAAAGACAGGGAGCCAAACTCTTATATTTTTGGTTGTGAGCCTAGTCTTTAATGGTTGAGCCATCTCTCCCAGGGCGCTCTGGAAAGGCTGTCCAAGAAACACCAGGGCCCTCCATCCTGCTATGCCTTTGCATTGCTGTCCTGGCAGTTTGCTTGTCTCTCTCTTCTCCAACCGTGAGCCCCCTAATCACAGCAACCCTTTTCCAAACACTCATGCTGAACTGGAGAGATGGCTCAGCCATTAAAGGCTAGGCTCACAACCAGACATTCATGCCCAGAGCCTAGCCAGCTGCAGGAAGTACATTCATCTACTCATATGTTTTTCTGGATGGCAATGCCCTGTAGCTCTGGGATTCTCTGAGAGCCAGATACTCAACTTCATTCATGAGCTGTGCCCAGGGCTATGCATTCAGATTTCAGCCAAACATTTACTTTGTTGAACTTACTGTATCAACAGGAGGGGAGTCTCCTTGGTATAGTGAGTGAGAACCCTCTTCAGATTTACTCTGGAAACAAATTCTGCTCCTACTATTTACCAGTACAGTGGGTTTGGATCCAGCACTAAAATCTTTTTTTTTTCCTTCTTTATTTTGTATTTATCAAAAAAAAAAAAACACAGTAAAAAGAATTTAAAATGTGGAAGAGTTAACAATAACTATACAGAGGATAAGAATGATAAGCATGGCTTATCAAGGGAAGAAATACAAATTGCTACACCTATACCAGCACTAAAATCTTTTTGAATGTGGTTGATCTATAACCCTTGAGTCATGGGGGAGAACAGTATCTTTTTCACAGAGGTATTTGGAGGTTTCTTCGAGAGAGATGTCACCAGCATGGTGCCTGCTCCATGGCAAATGCTCTTCCCTCCCTCCCTCCCTCCCTCCCTCTTTCCTTCCTTCCTTTCTTTGTAGCCTAGGCTGTTCTCAAACTCATGATTCTTCTGTCTTATCCACCTATGTGATGGGACTACAGATGTGAGCTACTGTGCTCATTTGTGTGCATACACTTATGCATGTGGGTGTTCATGCATGTTCATGGGGTGTGTGTGTGTGTGTGTGTGTGTGTGTGTGTGTGTAGTTCAGAGACTGACACTGGGTATCTTTATTGGTTACTCTTGAGTCTGTGTTCTGAGACAAGATCTCTCTTGGTGTAGGGTGCTCATCAGTTCAGCCAGGCTGTCTTGTCAATGAACTTCGGACCCTTTGGTCTCTTTTACCTCTTGCTCTGGGTTTATATAAGCAGGCCTCTGTGCTCAGCTGAGCTGGGTGCTGGGGACCCAACCTCAGGTCCTCCCAGATCACATGTTTTAAAATGAAGGTTCAATGCACTGGAAGTCATTACTCGTCACAGATACAACGTGAGCATGTGGTAGTTTAATCTTATGAATGTGTACTGGTTATCTTTAACGTCTCTCACCATGGTTTCCACTTTTACATTGGAGCCAGAAGACAGCAGGGTCATGGGACTTCGAACACAGTTCCAGTCAAGGTGATCACAGAGTAGAAAGACGGGCAGTGTGAGGGCAGAAGCAGCAGTCCAGTGGTTGCAAGCAGGTTGGCTTGCTGGCATGGACAGAGTTGTGAAGGACGCTGTGACAGTCTGTACCAAAACTGCTCGATGGTCCCTCAGAGGACCTTAGATGCTGGCCTGAGCCCTCCGAATGAAGTCTGCTAAAGAATTCTGTGTTCCTCCCATTAGACCTGTGATGTGGGAATGTCTTTCTGTATACTGTGAATAAAGGACTGTTTTGGCCCATGGCAGGCACCATAGAGGAAGGAGGGGAGGATCGGAGCATAGGTAGGAGAAGGAGGGCGGAGTCAGACACGCACATGATCCAGCTACCCCGGAAGAAACATGTAATGAAATAGGTAAGCCATGTCCATGTGGCAGAACAGATTAATGGGAATGGGTTAAATTAAGATAAAAGAGCTAGCTAGCAATATGCCTGAGCCATAGGTCAAGCAAGATGAAATTAATATAAGTGTCTGTGTGTTTCTTAGGATTTTGGGATTGCTGGTCGAAATAAGCAGTGGCGAGCAGGTCAGTGGATCTGGACCGTGGGGCTAGGCTGGAACACAGAAACCGCATGTTACAGACCTGGTTCTTACCTTCTCTTCCATGTCTGTTTTAGTCACGAGCACCTCTTCAGCAAAGCCCACTTCCCTTTCTCGTTTGATTCCCCGGCCGTCCTTATCAAAGACCCTCCATGTGAACAGGCAGCCGTCCTCGGCCACAGTCAGTAGGAACTGGTCATCAAAGGTCAGCAGTATCTGTGGGGAAAAGAAAAGTTTTCTGGGGCCTCAGGTGCCCAGGGTGGAGCTTTGCTGGGCTTTTGCGATCTTTACCGGGAGAATCGGACAGAAGCACCTTGGTGCATCAACAAATGTCTTCATTGATGAGGGAGTCAGTGCTCAGGGAGAGAAAACTCCCTACTGACTCAAAAGCAAAGAATTAAAATGTGAAGTTTTTTTATGGCAACTACCACAGTCAGGGATGATTTTTGGTGCCACCATGTGTAGAGGAGGGATTTAGTTGGGCCTACACTCTTCATCTTGTCTCCACATGTCACATGTGTCTCTGACATGTTCAGTCTCTGTGACAGTGTGGTTCTCACTATGCTAACGGGTAGAGGTAACCATGGGTAACCATGGGAAACCATGGATCTATCACTGTGACTATAGGATGCTTTTATCTTTTTCAACCTGGAATTTGTCCCTTATCATTTGAGGTAGTCCCTAATTGCATTTGGGAAAAGAGTGATCATTCCCCTGCCTCAGTGAACTTGATTTTAATAATCTTATTTTCCTGGGCTTTGAGTTCCTGGCATTGTTGCTGTCTACAAGAGTCTTTGAAAGCTGAGCTGGCTTCTTGACTCCCCTGAAAACTGATACCCCCCTTTTTTTAGACTTCCACTTTTCTGATGTGTTTGTTAACCCTGTAAGACTGAGGGCTAGCCTGTCTCTGGCACAGTCACACAGCAAGGAAGATCAAAGGTCAACACGAGCGGAGCTATGTCATTGTTCATCTGAACTCTGCAAAAAGAACACAAGTTCTTTACCACTGAGCCAGCCTCCATCCAGCCTGTGGTAAAAAAAAAAAAAAAAAAAAAAAAAAAAAAATCACTTTTCAGGAACATTCAATCGTATAGAAAAAAAATTTTCAATAATGTTTAAGAAGCAGACTGCAAAACAGTGATTACATAGGGACTGGAGAGATGGCTCAGAGGTTAAGAGCACTGACTGTTCTTCCAGAGGACCGGAGTTCAATTCCCAGCAACCACATGGTGGCTCATAACCATCTATGAGATCTGGTGCCCTTTTCTGTACACTGTATACATAATAAATAAATATTAAAAAAGGGACCACATAGCATGGTCATTATTCCAGATACATGTACAATAGATATGAGGGAAGATGGTGTCAGAATATAAATAATGATGCTATATAGGGGCCTGACTTCTAACATAAACACACATTGCTTCTACAATAAAAATGATCTTACCACAAATATTTGTAAATCTGAAAGGAAGATATACTATATCATAGCACTTCACTTTAGACCCAGTGCTTGCTCAGGACAGAAGTGTGTCATCTTATAATGAAAAATCCTTCTCCAATGTGTACATACATATTAGTACCTATAGGTGAGAATGGTCTCTCATACTCATATATTTGAATACTTGGTTCCAGTTGATGGACCTATCTGGGAAGGATTAGAAAGTGGGATTTTATTGGAGGAGGTCTGTTACTGGGAGCAGGTTCTGAGGTTTCTAAAGGCTTCATGCATTTTCCATCACTGTTCCCTGCTTTGTGGTTGTGGATCCAGACATGAGTCTCAGGTGTTCCTTCACTCTGCCATCATGCACTCTGACCCTTTGAAACCGTAAGTCACATTAAACACTTCTGTTTATAAGTTGCCTTGGTCATGGGATTTTATCACAGTGACAGAAAGGTAACTGAGATACGAATTCAGTATTGAATTCAGGTCATAATTAAAAATCTTTCAAGCCATCTAATTTCAAATAGAAGAGGCATATATTTTCTTAGGGTCTGGTTTCAGGGGTCTGTGTAATCACAGACACCTCCCCCCATGAATAACTTTTACTTTTCTATTTGCTCTGATTTATTGGCATCCATTTTTCATGTGAGAGAACTCTTTTTCATTCACTTTTGTTATGGAAAAACATATATATATATATATATATACAGTATATATACACTGTAAAATTTACACCCTAACCATTTTTTGGTGTGTAGTTTATGGCTGACACATTTGGGAAGCTGCGTAGTTATCATCACCGTCTATCTATACTTTTTTTTTTGCCCTTTCAAACTAAACCTGCAGTCTGTGGCCTGGCAATGGTAGCACACGCCTTCAATCCCAGCGCTTAGGAGACAGAGGCAGGCAGATCTCTGTTGAGTTTGAGGACAGCTCGGTCTATAGAGTGACTTCCAGGACAGCCAGGGCTACACAGAGAAACCCTATAAAACCAACCAACCAAGCAAACAAAAACCAAACAAACCTAAGCCTGCACTAATTAAACAATAAGTCCCCCATTTGCCCCCGCCCTAGGGGTGTACAATGACAAACATCAATCTACTTTCTATCACTTTTGATATCTTCTTTTTAAAAGTATAAATCAAAGTTTTATTGGTCTGTTTGGGTGAGTCACAGATGGACATAACCCAATTCACCATTCTGTATACTCAAACCCCTTGATGGTACACTGTGGAAAAACCCAAAAGCCTCAGACTTGACAAAGCTATGGGGAACAGAACCAAAGCCCTAGGAGTAAATCCAAAGTGAAAATGTCTTCATCCAGCAGTGGAGATCCTGAGGATGCCAGATTACTGTTTTCTCTAGCTCTAGGTTGGGGGAACCAACAGCCATATGTCATAAACCATGGTCCCCCCAAATTGAAAAACCCCTGGAAGGCCAAAGAGTCCTGTTCCCACAGAGGGTGGAATGGCACTGTATTTGCCTAGTTGTAGTGTAGTTTTCTTTAAACTCATCCGTGTTGTGGCATAGTGCAGAACTTCCTTCCCTTAGACTATTTCTTCACTGTATGTGTGAAATGCTTGCTGAACCACTCAGCTGCCACTCAACAAGGCTGTCTTCTTATTTTATCACCTTTTCCTTTTTCTCCATCATGATTTCAACCGTTTAGCCATTAAACATAGATATTACTTTACAAGAAAAGGGGATAGGATTATTCACAAAAGCATGCCTATGTTATTGTTCCCAGGGGTAGTCTTTATATCAATGTTCTCAGGCTGGGGCTAATATCTTGTGGGTATGAATTGCTTTTGTCTGGGAGCAGTGGCATCTGCCTGTCACTAGTATATAAAGCTCACTGCAGCTGGGAAACATGATGGCGACCTAGCTGGGACACCTAGAGCAGCCATCCAAAGGTCTATCATTAGGTGTCATTTTGTGTCAAATGATCTTCAGGTGTGACTCTGATTACTTCCTGGGACAAATTCCTGGTAGCTTCAACATGGGTGTTAATATCCAGTCAATAGGCTCCCAGCAAGTGGGTGATAGAAGAATAAACAAACAGAGAGAGGAATAAGGAAAAATAAGTAGCACCAAGAAGTTGCCAGGGTAGGAAGGTATGGTAGGCAGAGCCTGGGATGAGACTTGGTGGGGAGGCACCTCTCACCTTGGTGATGGGTCCAGCATGAGCCTGGTACTCATTGAATTCTTTCTGCAGAGGCAGGGGGTACTTCATGGCACGGATAGTTCCCACCGAAGTGCCCACAAACATCATGCGTCCAGAATGTGAGATGGTGATGGCTGTATAGACGACGTCAAATGCTGAGATCTCTCGAAGGATCTGGAATACAGGTAGGTCTGTTCAGTGGGAGGGGCTGAGCTGGGAATTCTATTAACCTTTACTCTATTCCTTATAGTATTTGACATAGTGTGCGGCACATAAAAGGCCCCAACCAAATACTTCTCAGCTCCTTCTCTGCCTCTTCCTTGTCATTCACCATCACAGTGGTGCTGGGATTGAAACTCGTGCCTCACATATGCTAGGCAGTCTTGCTACCACTGAGCTCCCTCCCTAGTTCAGAGTTCCTAATTTATTATTATTATTACTGAGACAGGATTTCATTGCGTAGCCAGTGACTGTCCTGGAAGTCACTCTATAGACCGGGCTGTCCAGGTAGCCTGGAACTAATTAGTTTAGGCTGTCTTCACAGAGACTCATCTGCCTCTGCCTCCTAACCACTGGGATTAAAGGTATGTGCAATCGTGCTCATTTGGAGTTCCCAAATCTGTGTGTGTGCGCGCACATGCATGTCTATGTATGTGCATGCGAGCATGTGCATGAGTGTGTGTGCCGGCATGAGTGTTCATGTGTGTGTGTCCGTGTCCACATCAGTATCATGACATCAGGCACCCTATTCTGTCATACTCTGTCATATTCTTTTAGGACAGGGTCTCTTCACTGACTCTGAAGCTGGATGAATAGCCAACAAGCCCTGACCAGCCTTTTCTCTTTGTCTTGGCCCCACCTGCTGAGCTACATATGGGTGCTGGGACCTAACCTCAAGTCTTTATGCTTACACAAAAAGTGCTCTTAGCCGCTGGCTGAGCTGTCTCTTTAGCTTTGGTTTCTTGATTAATAACCAGTTGTGGGTGTTAGAAACACTAGAAATGGAATGGCCAGACATCTTCCCGTGTCATATGTCCTTGGCCTGTTGTAACTCATTTGGTCTTCCCAAACCCCTGAGAAATATGTCACATTTAAGACAACAGAAGATGGCTCACTGAGGCAGGAAGTAACTCTTTGCCATCTCCTAAGTGGCAGCTGACTTCACTGTTAGCCCCTGACTGCAATGCTGTCAACACACCTCAGAGGGTGGACAAGACGACAATCGTAAATCCACCTGGGAAGCACTGATTAGTGTTTAGATTATGCTCTCGGGAACCCATTCCTCCTCCCATGACTGTTCATTTGCCCACCCACTCACCTATCCACGCATTTTTAGTGATTATGTGTGTGTGTGTGTGGGGGGGATCAGGCAGTGATCCAGCTATTAGTATGTCAAGGGGAGGGGGACATAGGCCTGCCCTGGGGAAACATTATTCTGGTCTAGCTTTATTCAAGCTGCTTAAGAGCTAGAATCAGGTCCCTGGGAGTACAAAGGAATGTCACCCGTGTTATCTAAGCTCTCTTCCAAACCTGTCTCAGGTTTGTTTTCTGCTGTGGTAGCCAGGAGCCTCCCGCAGTCAAGGTGCCAGCCTATGACAGAAGCCGTAGAAACCCTAAGAAGCCAGAGATCAGCTGGGGCTGGGCCAGAGAAGGGCATAAGCCACATCTGTATAAAGAGTCCACACTGACTTCTTCTTTCCACCCGTCAGTCCAAGAGCCAAATGTGGTAATATAATAGTTTGGAGGTTAGAGATTTTTGAAGGAACACAGTAACAAGCCTGGGTGATGTCAGCTAGCTATACAGTGGCTTATCTCATGAGTGCAGAACAAGGCAAGAGCTCAGTTTAACTGGAAATTACAAATTAATTAAATTTGTGTATATACATGTGCAAGATGGTGGGTGGTGGTGGTGGAGGAGGAGGAGGTAGTGGTGATGGTATGTGTAGGTCAGAGGACAACTTGTGGGAACTGGCTCTCCCCTTCCGCCATGTGGATCCCAGGGGTCCCCCCCAGGTTGTCAGACTTGGTGGCGTGTGCCTTTTCTAGGTGGTCCATCTTGGTGGCCCACAAGTGTTTCAGAGATGTTGCTGATTTCCATGTGTATGGGTAAATGGGAAGTTATAGACGGCAATCAAATTGGAAAAGGCAAAGGGACCACAGCTCGATCCATTAGGGAGGATGAAGGAGTGATTTGAGCCAACCCAGCAAAGAGCATGTCCGGTGAGAAGTCATGGAACCTGTATTCTGCAACACTGTGGTGCAGTCGCAGACTCACCAAAGAATCTCCAATCTCCTTGAGAGTCTGGTCTGACCCAACAGCGAAGATAACTTTGGCATCAGGGGAGATGACCACGGAGTTGTAGCTACAGGACTTGAGCACACATTCTGTCTCTCGCTTCCCTGTGGACAGATTCCATTCATACACAGCGCCGTCCGTCCCCGCAGAAATTAGTTTGCTGTCATCTAAGTTCCACACAAGAGAACGAATCTGCAAGGAATGCAGACACACCGGGTGAGAAGAGTGTACACACACACACACACACACACACACACACACACACACACACACACACACACACACACACACACACACACACACACACACACACACACACACACACACACACACACACACACACACACACACACACACACGCGCGCACGCACTCGGAAGAGATAAACCTGAGGGCTCCACTACACTAAGGCAGAATGTCTGTGCCTGGTAGAGGTCTGTCTGTAAACACAAAACATGGCTTCTTGGCCACATTAACATTCTTTTTCCTAAGATGTAAATGTTGTAAAATGTTGAAAACAATATACTTCCATTTCCTTTTCATTTTGTAAATGCAGACTGACTTATATTAGTTTGATGGTGTAACTATTTTATGGGAATGCATGGTCTGGCTGTGTTTACAAGTATCTGTAGAGGTCACAAGAGGCCATCAGATCCCTTGGAACTAGTTGGAGTTATAGATGGTTGTGACCGGTCATCTGGGGACTGAGAAATGAACCTGGATCTTCTGCAAGAGAAACAAGTGCTTTTAACAGTTAAGCTATGCCTCTAGTCCCCTTTGAGAGCCCTTTTAGTGTTAAAATAGCCGTAGGAAACTACAAACAATAGCTCTGAGAGTGGACTTCTGGAAGGGCCGAGTGAGGTTATCAGCTGGCTTCCCCAGTGACCTAAGTTAACTGGTAAAAGTAATCACAACAGCCACCTAGGGCAGGAGGTGTAACTCGGTTGGTAAAGTGCTCACCTTGCAAGCCTGAGGACCTGAGTTCAACCCCAAGGACCTACATTAGAACAACCTCCCCCCAAAAAAACCCCAGGCATAATGGTATACACTTGTGACCTCAGCGACAAGGAGACAGAGACAGGTGGATCCTTGGTGCTTGCTGTCTAGTCTAACCTACTAGGTGAGTTCCAGGCTAGTCAGAGAACCCATTTAAAAACCAACCAACCAAGCATGCACTTGAGCACCAATCAAAGTTCCTGGGAACCTGTCTGAAGAGCATGGGACAATGGGGAAACATTCATCCAAGAAAATCTCCCCAATTTCTGTAAAGGAGACTGTGGTGCCTGTGCCACCTGAAAAGCCACGGCAGTGTACTCCAGGCAGCAGTTGCCAAGGCGACATGCCACCTCTTCACTCTGAGAGGGAAAGACTGCTAATGTGTCATTACTGTGAGATGCAGAGGCTCAAGATGGACATGACCAGCAGATCTGGTTCCCTTACCCCAGCCAGTCTCCAAGGCAGCAGCTTCATTCCAAGGGCAGACAGGCCAGGGGCAATGGTATCTGATGATGATGATGATGCCTCAGCATGCTTATTGGTGGAGGTTCCTCACTATGAGGGTCAAGTGAAGATTAGGGGTTCCTGTCACCATACCCTCACCCTGCAGGTTCCACTCAAAGTAGGGGTACCACTTCTTGGAAAGTAGGTTCAGGGCATGATGGTGTAAGGGCTTTGCATCAGGGAAAGACAGCCACTAACTAAGACAGAGCACCATGTGGCAACCCAGGGGCTGACTTTATTTGCAACAGAATCTGAAGACCTCTGTGCTTATGGACACATCTGAGACAATGGAGGTCTTCGTGAGAGATCAAAGAGGAGTTTGATAATTATAACATAAAAACCAGCAGAATCTCAGTAGAGAGATCGTGGGAAAGAGACGGTCAAAATCCACTGGGGACTGCAAGGCTGTGTGCCTGTGGTGGGGTGCAGCCATTGGGCAGCCATGGGAGCAGGATGTGGGAAACAGAAAAGCATTTTCTAAGCTTCTTGAAGACCCACTGACTCAGGTAGAAGTCTCTCTGCTACAACATCTGACCACGAACTGAACAGTGAGTTTCTCTGACTCAAGGGAGCCTTCCAAGAATTCAGGCTTAACATGTAAAGTCACGTTCAACTCACTCTTTGCAGCACGGAAAACCGTATTCCTGACTCAGGCAGAACCAGAGAGGGTGCATCCAAATTTCCCACCTCTACAGACCATGGAATAAAAACAAATGGCCTAAAGCAGTTTCCAAGCCCCATAAACCCAGTAGTAAAGGATAAAAATCCAAGCAGCTCAGTGGGATTATGGGAAATCTAAGTGGGCTTATGGGAAATCTAAGTGGGTTTACAGGAAATCTATGATTAATCAGTACCTAAGGCCATCCACAGGCAAACTGAAGGCTAAAATCTGAAAAGAAAAAGAAAAAATATAAATAAAGGAAAAAAATCTAAGCGTGGACATTAAAGGCTGCACAAGGAAAAAGGATTTACAGAACTAGTTCTTCTGCTGAGCAAAAAAGCAGTCAGTCTTTCTACCTGCCACTGCCAGCTCTCAGGAATATATATCTAGAATTGATGGAGTATCGTGCCTAAAATAGCCAGTCAATAAAAAGTTAGGAAGCACACGAGAAACAAACCAACAAAGCCCTCAAAAATTCTGTGACCCAAAAGAAGAGGACAGAAACAAAGAAGCAAAAGGAAGTGTCTCGGTAGCAGAGGCTCTGAAGCAGCTGATGGAAACCCGTCCTAAGGAGGGCAGAAGCCATGCCTGAGGAGTTAAAAGAAGCGATGATGTATGTCATTGAGTTGGCAATACTAAAGGGAGAGAGTGTTTTTAGAAACTCTAATGGATAGCCTGGGGTTGAAAAGTGTAAGTGCCAAAGTGAAAACATTGCTAGAAGGCTCAGCGGTAGATCTGAGCAGAGGACCGTGATGACAGATCAAAAGTGATCCCACAGTCTGAAAAATAGAGATGTTTAAGAAAAGCTAACGGAGTCCAAGACAGTTATGGATGACCATAAAGTGCTCCAGCAAATGTGGGTTGGGGGTATCAGGAGGAGAGAGAAGAGCATCAGGAAAAATTTATAAGTAAGTACGCAATGCTGAAAGCAGCAATACTTGTTGGAAAACGTGAATGCACACATCCAAGGATGATAGCACGTTTCAAGTAGGAGAGCCACAAAGAGGCTGGCATCCAGACACATCACAGTCAAAACACTGCAAGCCAAGGACATGGAAACCTAAGAAGAGAAAGCCAGCTGGTCCACACTAGTAACAGTCCAGGTTGGCCAGAGCACGGAGGGTAGCAACAGCAAGAACCACCACCTTGTCTAGGAAAACAAATTTCTGTTTTAAATATGAAGGACACATTAACAAATCCCCAGATAAACAAACTGGAGAACGGCTCCCCAAAGACCTGCCTTTCAAGAAATGCCAAAGGAAGTTCTTTTGACCAAAGGCAACTGATCTCTGACTACAAGATGCCATCACACCAAAGAAAACACAGCTGGTAATTTATAAGCCACCAAAGGACAGTGTGATTGTGTCGTGCGCAAGGAAGACACAACACTGGATCCTTCTCTCTGCAGTTTTACTCGGGCCTTTTGAAAATCTTCTTATCTTTCACTCACTCACTCTCACTCTCAGACGAACAACCCTGGGGGGAGGAGGAGTCCGCTCGTGGCTAAATACCCTCTGGGCCTCCAATCCCAGTAAGCCACATGGACATCGCCCATAGGTCCTAGGACGCGGAAGCAAGCCACCATCCTCGCCTACAGCCAATAAGGAGTTGTTTACTCCCGAGAGCACTCACCGTGGAGAGCCCTCACCTTCGGGAAGGTGGAAGGCGGAAATCAGCGCCACCTTTAGGGCGAGGTACAACACAGCTCTCTACATGATTGCACGTTACATTTTCTTTACTTTCTAACATATGCAAGGTTCATATTAAAATGTTTACAATTATACTCATTTGTTTTTTCTTTCAACTTTGTTAAAGACACAATAAACTTAGAGTAGAAATCAAATTATTATATTGTAAGTCAGATGTGGCAGCACACTCCTTTAAGACTAGCATGCCAGAGACAGAGGATGGCAGATCTCTGTGAGTTTGGGGCCAGCCTAGTCTACATGCACAGCAAGTTTCAGGCTAGCCAGGGCTACATAGTGAGACTGTCTCAAAACCAACCAGCCAATCACCCAATCACCACAACGTACTATAGGATGTGTAGTGAAAATAAAATACAGGGCTGGTAAGACTGACTTTTCAAAATAAAATGCAGGCAGTGGATGGCTTACGGGGTAAATGTGCTTGCTGCCAACTCTGACAATCTGATTTGATCTCTGGGACCCACATGATAGAAGGAGAGAATTGACTCTCTCCAGAATTCCATACTCATAGCACACACACACACACACACTAAAAAGTTAAAAATAAATAAAATACAAATAACAGAACAAAGGCTAGAACTGAAGGGACCTATGTGTAACATTCACTGTAGCTAAGTCCTGACAATATTTGAGGTGGAAGCATGTATTCTTGAAGCTTTCCCCTCATTTAGCCTGTTAATACTGTGGGTTACACTGGTTCATGTTCTATGTCAAGCCAGCCTTGCATCCATGATCTGTTATGGCTGTATACTGGCAGGTTTCAGGCTTCTGCTGTCTTGAGATTTCTCAGTTTGTGCTCATGATGGCTATAGACCTGCAGTAGCCCTTTCTTCTTTCGGACTATCTTGTCTGATCTTTGGGTTAAGGTGACACTGGCCTTGAAGATGACTTAATATATGTTGCGCTTCTGTTGTGTGTGTGTGGAAATTGTATAGAATTGGCCTTAAGTTCCCTTTAAATGTGGAACACCTGCATCCACCTCTTTCTGGATCTTCCCACCTCTTTCGGCATTAAAAGCCAGAAACTCACAGCATTACCTCAATTTCAATTGAACCACAGATTCATCCCAGGCTTCCCCATCTCTTCACATTTGCAGGCCTGGATCCTATTATCTTTTTTTTTTTTTTTAATTTTTAAATGGAACAGTTAAGACATGTCAGTGCTTTTTAAACTTTATTTTTATTTTATGGGCAGTAGTGTTTTGCCTGCAAGTCTGTGTGAGGGTGTCAGATCTCCTGAAATTGGAGTTACAGATAGTTGTGAGCTGCCATGTGGATGCTGGGAATTGAACTTGGGTCCTCTGGAAGAACAGTCAGTGCTCTTAATCACTCAGCCATCTCTCCAGTCCTGATTCTATTATCTTTAACATTTGCTTTTCCTGCTTTTTCTGTAAGTAGCCAATCTCCTGACTCAATGGCTCCTGCTGGTGAAAATGGCATGTCACTGTTAAGTCAGTGTCTTCTGCCATCTAATCCTGTCTTCACCTCTAAAAGATAGATGTTAGAAGAGCTACAAGGCTCTATGCCTCGGGCCCTGTCAACCTTTCCAATCTCAGTTCACCTGTGTCAGCCCGATATCTGGGTTTCATCCCCACAAACTCTTCAGTGCCTCTGACAATCCCTGACACCTGTCTGTGGGGTTTGTATTGTCATATGCAATGGTTATAGCCACCAGCTCTGCCTAAGTAGCCCCTAATCCTCCCTCCCCCCGGGACCAAGCCTTTGCAAACATCATAGTCTAAATTGAGCCCACCTCTTCAGCAATCCGAATGCTTTTCTTTCATTGAACCAGTTGCAATTTGTCTATGCAGGTATTCTGTGAGCCCTGCCACGAAAGGAGGCCCCCCTGCCTACCACATTACATGTCTCGGTGACCCTTGTTACCCTGGCCACTGGCCACTGACTTACCTTCCCCGTGTGGCCTTTCAGGTTGGTGATGTTCTCCAGGCTCGTGGTGGTGAAAATGTGAATCACATTCCCATTGACTGCAGCAAAGAGGTGACCTCCATTGCTAAAGGCACACTACAGGGAGAGAGGGAACATCTGAGGGGAGGCCAGGACTCCAGGTGGGGCGGGGCAGGGGCAGGAAGGACTGTTTCCAGACACCATCAACAATCCTGTAGCTCCTAGCACCAATATCCTGACGCTGTCGTGTCTACTAGTCATGGCATTGCTTCTGTCACAGAGGCTCAGGGTGTCAGGACTGTTTCAGGCCATGGAGGTGACACTTTACCATCACTGCTTCTTCAAGCTACTTGAGGGAAAGCTGATGGGATGTAACTGCATTTTCACTGTGGGCACATTTCCCCAGCTCCTCCCAATCTTCACATTTACCCTCCCAGCTGAGGGCTCAATTTGGGATTATTTTTCTTCTCTAATCTTAATTAAGATGTCCAGCCCCATCACAGACAAAATCCCACAAGGTCCAGCAAAATTATTTTGGTGGGTTCAGAAAAGCACAGATAGAACTGTGTCTAGTGACAGAGCACTGGCTGCCATTTTTTTAAAAATCTCCAAATCATCGTAAGGCAGACTTTGGTACCACAGTCTTTACCTCTCTGCATCCTCTGACAGAATATTCTTTGAAAGGACGGATGTCATCAATGAGCAGATTCATAAGGCGGAGTTTGTCAGCAAAGCCCACCACAATGAAGTGCCCAGAGGGGTGAAGGCTAATGGTGTAGGCCTCTTCTTGGTATTCCTTAAATAGCTCCAATGTACTGTGAGAAAGGTCAGTTAATGAGTTAGAAGCTGAACCCCTAATCCTCTCAAGTCCCCCAGTTTCTTTGTTTTTGTGCATCTGAGTTATTTTATTGCTTGCAATGACTGTTTTCTGGATTCTGGTTGCTTAAAGATCATGCCGGGGGGGGGGGGGGGGGGGGGGGGGGGGGGCTGGAGAGATGGCTCAGTGTTTAAGAGCACCGTCTGCTCTTCCAGAGGACCCGGGTTCGATTCCCAGCACCCACATGGCAGCTAACAACTGTCTGTAGTTCCAGTTCCAGGCAAACACCAAGGCAAATAAATAAATAAAGTTAAAAAAAAAAAAAAAAAAAAAGATCATGCCGGGCACTGAGTACAGCCAGCAGGGAAACCATCTAGTGATGAATACACAAGCCAAGCTGAGAGTCCAAAAATTTCAAGGAGTATACAGTAATTTCTCCCAGCAGCCCCTTGCACACAAGAGTAAAGAAGACTTTGGGTGCAGTCTGGGTTTGGAGATCCTACCGTTGGTAGGAGGCTAGGGGTGGCTGGGGCAGCGGGGAGGAAAAAGAGGAGGAGCCGAAGGTCTAGTGTGGTCCCTGCAGCAAGAGGAAGTGGGGAAAAGAGACGGAAAGGAGGGCAGGAGGGACAGAGGCATTCGTGACGAAGGTGAGCTATTGTGGAAAGCTCAACTCCACATTCCCAGGGTCTACTATAGTGTCTGGCATATAGCAAACATGTAATACACTGGAAAGTAATTTTCTGGCCCATGAGAGGTTGGGAGACAGCTGACTTATTTGGTTTATTAAACAAGGCTTTTCCACCTGGAAGCTTCTAGGTTGTTGGATCGTAAGCGTCTGTAATTAAGGCACTCTGCATAGCCAGGCTTCATGGCTGGCATTTTGTACACACGGTAGGGAGCGGTGGAGCCTGTTTCCTCCTTACTTTGTTTCATAATTCCAGATGCGGATGGAGCGATCCAGAGAGCAGGTGGCAATGAGGGGTTTGCGGATGCAGGTAGCTAGGCCAGTTATGGATGCTGAGTGCAATGGGTACAGCAGGTACTCGAAATGGGCAGGCTCTCCCTGGAGAAACCACACAGAATGAGATCCAGCAGGGTGAGCCAAAGGCTGCCTGTGTCCTTCAGCGTCAATTAGTACCTGGCCTGTGCACACAGAAATCACGCTAAGGCAAATTGTTTCGATGTTTACACATGGTTTTCCTGAGATGCTGTTATTTTAAAATATTGGAGAGGCTATGGAACCTATGGGAGAGCCCCCGCCCCCCCCCTTTTTTTTTCCTGAACCAGTATAATCTCTAACTGTATTCTAAGTCCTAATCCTAATACCCACAGGTAAGTGTGGCTTTCACCTGCTGCCAAAGAACCTTCTTGGTTTGCAGAGGATGGAGAACATTACAGAAAGCTACAATGGTGAAGCTAAAATGCAGAGGCAACAGACCATGGTGTGCCCGCCTCCAGCTATACATCTGCAACACAGCCCCTCCACCTAAGCCTCAGGGATTAGTATAGAAAAGGAAGTGGAGGGGGCTGGAGAGATGGCTCAGCGGTTAAGAGCACCATCTGCTCTTCCAGAGGACCCGGGTTCGATTCCCAGCACCCACATGGCAGCTAACAACTGTCTGTAGTTCCAGTTCCAGGCAAAACACCAAGGCAAATAAATAAATAAATAAAGTTAAAAAAAAAAAAAAGGAGGTGGAAAGGTTGGAAAAAACAGAGGACCAGGATGTGAGCTTCCAGATAGTCTTTTCTTAAAAACAAAACAAAACAGACAAAAAAACAAAAAAACAAAAGATAAACACACCTTTAATCCCAGCATTCGGAAGGCAGAGGCAGGCAGTTCTCTGTGAGTTCAAGGCCAGCCTGCTGTACAAAGTGAGTTCTAAGATCACTAGGGCTACACAGAAAAACTCTGTCTCAAAAACGAAATCAAAACATACAAACAAAATTCCAAAAGGGGCATGTAGGGAATGGATCTGAGAGGAGTTGGGGGGAGGAATGGGGTGTGGATATGATCAATATTTGTTGAAATCTTTATGAAATCTTAAAATAGTTACTGAAATATTACACATACATATAATTTTAGGGGCTGGAGAGATGGGTCAGTGGTTGGGATCACTGGCTGTTCTCCCAGAGCATCCAGGTTTGAGCCCCAACACCCACATGGTAGCTTGCATTGGTCTGTAACTCCAGTTCCATGGGATCTGACGCCTCTTATGTACTTCTACAGTAACACACACACACACACACACACACACACACACACGCATCCATACACATAAATAATAAATAAGTAAAACTTTTACATTTTATTATTTTAACGGCAACACAAGTGTCCTAAGGCTTTAACTATTCTGATGCTGTGGGAACATTTGTGAAGCTTCTAATTTTGTTATTTGAGAGTACACTATAGACTGAACGTTCTTACATATAAGTCTATGTAGCCCTCATTACGTCCGTAAGATATGTGTCTGGATGTGGAATTCCGGGTAAATGCTGAGTGTTTTAAGCATCTTAATAAGCAATGCCAAATTTCTCTCCACAGAAACTGTATGCAGTATGTGAGTACCATTAGCACATGAGCATTGGGTGTGTGGCCACTAGGAGTTACAAATGTCTGTCATGAGAGGCATTTTCTCTGATGACAGAGGGAATGGCGGGTGGGAAACTGAATGAGGTGAACACATGCTAAGTCTGTTCCCAAGCCGAGACAAAGGCTGAGATGACAAGCCCCACCCACTCCTGTGCAGTCCCGTTCATCAATCTACACCCACTCGTTCCTTTCTGCATTCCTGTCTCAAACAGAGGCACCCTGCCCTGTCTTTTTGCCCTCAGCATGTTTGGCAAGAGTGTTTCTACCAGCAAATTATTAATAGCTTTAAACATACTCACACCTGGTTTTTTTTTTTCCCACAAGGGAAAAAAAAATCTTTTCTCTCCCTAAGCCCAGTAGCTGTGGAATGATGGGGAACCAGCCCAGCAAGCTCATGGCCTCTCTCCGATTTAGTATGTTCTGCTTCTGGCCTGCAATGTGTTTTCTTTCTAAATTTCCATAACTATTTCATACTATTTTCTCTTTTCTTTTTTAAAAATTAATTTTTATTTCATGCACATTAGTGTTTTGTCTGCATGTATGTGTGAAGGTGTTAGATCCCTTGGAGCTGGAGTTTTAGATAGTTGTGAGCTGCCATGTGGGTACTGGGAACTGAACCCAAGTCCCCTGGAAGAGCAGCCAGTGCTCTTAACCACTGAGCCATCGCTCCAGCCTCATATTTTCTCTTTTCAAACCTAATGGTTTGAATGTGACAAGGCCTCCATAAGCTCATATACTTGAACACTTGGTCCCAATGAGTGACACTCTTTTGCAACTGTGTCCACACACTGTATTGTTTCATTTATATAAAGTATCCTGAAAAAGCAAATCTATAATCTATAAGATAGATTAGCACTTGCTCAGGATTGAGGTGGGCAGGAGGGTGGAGGGATGGCAGCTGAAGGGCTTGCGCAGTTCCCTTTATGAGGTGATGAACGTTGTCCTATAATTAACTACAGCAGTGGGTGTTCAATTCCAAATAATGAGGCTGCTATAAACCACCTCTGAGCTAGAGATGGAGCCCAATTGGTAGAGTGCTTGCCTAGCATATACATGAAATCCTGGGTTCGATCCCCAGTGTGGTATGAATGGAATAGGTAAAGGTAGAAGAGTCAGAAACCCAAGGTCATTCTCAGCTACCAGGGCTATATGAGACCCTGTCTCAAAAATAGCAAAAACAGCAATAAAAACATCCCTCAAATATGACTGCAAAGTATATGTTAAAAATCCTCAACTGAGGCTATAGGTGGCCTATTTTCTTCTCTTTGTGTATCTGAGTCCATGTTGCTAGGGAACATGGGTCTGAACTGATGTTTTACTGATGAAGTGTGCAGTGAACAGTGTGAGCTACATCTTCTGAGGTGCTTTTCTGTCATTATGATGTCTGGAGTATTTTATGGTAGTTTCCTTTGCATTTCCAAAACAAGCCCCCCCCCGCCCCTGCAAATAAAACCAACCATAAAAGATTTTATATATAATCTTTGGGCCGTGAATAAGTATGGCAGTAGCTTAAATTCCTTGAAAATACAACTGCCAGTGAACCAAAGCACTTTTGCACACCCAGCTTTTCTGTTTGCCTGTAGGAACAGGGTGCATGAACCACACTGAGCTTTGTAAGAAACACTACCACATGATGGGCATCCCCATGTGGACTGCAAGGAGACTGATGCCTTTGGAGGAAGCTCACCTTGCTGATCTCAGTCAGGGACATGGTGATGGTGTAGAGCTGGTTCTTGCTGGTGCTGGCGATCAGGGTTTCTTCTGATGGGCTGAAGCACAGGCACAGAACGTCCTGTTTGTCTGACTGACTTGGATCATTGCTCTGTGGGTCTGTAGGGATCTGCTCAAGGTACAGAACAGCCACCAGTCATTCTCAGTCATGGTCCCACATTGTAAGCGTGCCCCTGGCCACAAGGGTTCCAGGGACACTTTTAGCTCACAGACTCCTGGCCAAGCTACCTCCCTGACCTTCCTTGGGTCTGGAGAAGGAAGGACCAGCATGTCTCTGCTTCTATCAGTCTTAAATAGCACCACGTGTTCATGCTGCTGCAACTAGCCTCTGAATAGTAAGAGAGCTGCACATGGGGAATGAGCAGCCAGGCATCGCAGTGTGAGGCCCTCATGAGGTGTATAAACCCACTCCAGTCGCTTGCCTGTCAGAAGCTCAGTGCATGGGCTCGCTTGGCACCCAGCACACCTGTGTGTATTTCAGGGTATTGAAGGGATGTGGTGGTCCCTCTACAGTATGAGGTGGGTAAAATGGTTTAGGAGAAGAAGGGGTCACTGCTGCCTTCGGTAGACTTGAAGAGGAGCTGTTGTTCCCAGTGAGACATAATTAACTTCTGTTAGTGACCAATTGTACTGACTGGTCAGCCTGCTCAGGTCTTAGTTTCTTAGAGCAGTGGTTCTCAACCTGTGTGTCGTGACGCCCCCAGGATCACCTATCAGATATTGACATTACAGTTCATAACAGTAGCAAAATTACAGTTAGGAAGTAGCAATAAAATAATTTTTATGGTTGGTGGTCACCGCAACATGAGGAGCTGTATTAAAGGGCCACAGCATCAGGAAGCTAAGAATCACTGTCTTAAAGCCTGTGTCATTTCCTAACAAATGCTCAGGGTGACAGGGGCTCTATCATACTTCCTTGGTCTTTCTAAATTCTGTGGGTCCTTGGGGCATGGGGCACTGGGTTCTTATGCATGACTTCCTATGCTTGGGCATATCCCAGCCCTTTTCATAGGTCCAGCCCCTGCCCCTAACCCTCCTCACTCCATCAGCAAGCCTTCCCTGAATACCCCGGAATATGGAGATGGATATCTCCAAAATGTACCAGTAGCCCCCAGGGGCTCCATCTTGTCACACTATGCAAAGTAGAATGGGCGCTTCAGGCTGCTCCACTCCTGTGTCCCAGTGTGTGCATAAGGGCCCGGAGAGTAGCAGACATGCAGGGGTGAGATGGATGCAATAAATGGGTGGAAGCAATTATGGATAGATGTAGCGAATGCATGGTTATGGCCTTATTCTCCAAACACAGTAAGTTCCTGTAGAGAAGATGTCACAGCTGACTCCACTGTCTCAGCCAGCATACATGGGATCTGTCCCCGTGGTATTGCACAGCAGATAGGTGTGAAATGAGGGAGTAAATGAGCAGTGGTCCCTTTAGCCTCCTTTATTCTCCTCATTGATCTCTCCTCTCTTCCTTCATGTGCTTGTGAGGTGTATATGTGTTATTTGTTTGTGTATGTGTGTGCACCAATGTGTGTTCATATATATGATGGCCAGATGTTGACACTGGGTGTCCTCCTCTGCTGGTGGCAATTCAGGAAATTAGCCTGCTGGAAAGCAGAGTATGATGGGTGAATCTCAGAGAGGCAAGGCTCAGGAACGTCTCTGCCACTGTTGTGTCTTTGCATGTTTGCTGCTACCATTTTTTTTTCTGGTATGTGGCAAGGTGTGAATGTGAGATCCCCACTTTAATGTAATATGATTATCTCATGGAAATATCCTGTTCTACTGGATATTTTAACTTATGGATTATTTGAAGGTAATTCCTCTTAAGCTGTACTGTATGATGAAGCAATGATTTTATACAACAGTAGTATTAGTTTAAATAGGATCTTGATGAAGGGATTGTGATAGAGATTAGTTTAGTGGGAAAATTAATATAGGTAAAGGCAGGATGTGGTGTTTCCCTCATCCTGAGAGGACAGAACACAAGAACAGGAAGTGCCACACAGCTAGGACATGGGAGTTTCTCTTGAGGAGCCCTATGGCTGTGGCTCAGGCTAAAGATTAAGAGAAACAGCTGTGTCCCAGAAGCCAGACTAGCTCAAGTTCTTTTGATCTTAATGATGGGAGATGTGTTCATGGGTTTCAGTGTGCATCATAGCTAAACAAAGCTTTAAATAATGACTTAAGGCTAGGTGAAAGTGTTTTTGTTAATGGCTTTGAGACAGTAAACCTTAGGGAACGTTTTTAAAGTTTAGAAAGGCACATAGTTGAGTGAGGGACTCAATGAGGTCAAGAAATAAGAACAAAGATGGCCTGGTTATTATTAGCTGACATGCCTTTCCTGCTAGGATGGGTTGGTGATCAAAAGTGATGACTAATTCCTTGTATCCATTTCTGCCCTCAGCTTCCTGATATAAAAAAATTATTGATGAGTGGGTATGTACCCTGAGGATTAAAAAGCAGAGATGACTGATTGTTTTTCATATATAAAAGTTTACATTTGTGATTCTTTTAAGACTTTTAATAAGATTATTATTTTAGATAAACATAAAGTGATTGATCCTTTCCTTGTAACTGCAAAATGCAGCCTGCCAGTAAAAGAACTAGCTAAGAAAACACCTTGCTTGCTTATACTCTGTTAATCTATAACAAGTTGCTTGGGCATGAATGTACACTGGTTCTTGGGAATAATTTATTTTTCACTTGTGATACATAAAATGTTTAATTATGTAAGGGAAATGAAAAAATATGTCATTTTCACCTGTATGCATTATAGTCATTCACTTGAAAAGTAGGATGTAACCACATTATAATTTTTATATTGCCTGAAAGATTTTGCTGGGGTATATAAGCTGTAGGGGAAAAATTAATGATACACGAAAGGGATACATCTAGGTAGAGGTAAGAAAGGAAATAAAGAGATGAGAGATGATAGAAAGACCCTAAAAGTGTATGTGTGTGTGTGTGTGTGTGTGTGTGTGTGTGTGTGTGTGTGTGTTTCACTGGTCCAATGAATTAGTTTTACTCCCTTTGATAGAAAACTCAGGTTGAGTGCTAGTGTGCCAACTCTGTGCCCTCCTCAGTTTTTGAGCTACTGAAGGCTGATCCTCACAGCAGCAACTCTTCTATTGCTCTCCTCTCTAGTTTTTGAGGCCGAGTCTCTCGCTGAACCCAGAACTCATTGATTGGCTAGACAATACCCTAAAGTGGGGGCTTCCATGAAAACAATGGTAGTGTCTCTAAGTGTAACACTAGATATTTAAGACAGTAGGAGCAAGGTGCTAGGGACTAGGTAGGAGACTGTATGTCAGGACATGCTAAGCATTCTTTTGTGTGCACACTGGTTTTTCTGCCAGTGTCCAAGACCACATCCCCAGCTGCTCTTGATCAAATGCCACCTTCCTTGAAGAGACAGTTCCTGGATGGTTCTGGAACAGAGCCTCTCTACCTTCTGAGCCTTTTCTTGGCTGTATTTTCTTTCCTGTATTGTTATTATCTGACACCCTGTTCATTTTTGCTTCTCTGCTTGTTGAGTCCTGAGCTCAGACTCTTCATATGCAGACTTTTTCCCTGTGCACAGCCCCCAACACTGAGCCTGCCAGCCCCAGCAAACATTTGATAAACACCAGTTACATTTCGTTATGGGCTAAGTAAACTCTCACCTTGTCAGCCTGTGCCTTCTCATTCCCCAGACTCTGTTTTCTCCACTTTTCCCTAGCTCTGGCCTCTTTCCCAGGCTTCCCACTTCAAAGCTTGGACATCATTTCTGGGACCTCATTGAGACCGCTCCTCCCATCAGTACCCAGAATTAGTCTTCACCAAGGCCGTCTCTCTTCCCCTTGCCCCTGCTATCCAGGGCTCTGACCTTACGCTTCACTAGCTTTCGGTTACACTAACCAAAAGCTCTCCACCAATTCCTGGTGATAGCCATGTGGCTATTGCTGTTCTTTGAACACTGAGTACCCAGCGGTGAACGTGGGGATCTACACAGCCTCCAGTCTCAGGCCTTTCATCTCCACCTCTCCTGGGGCGGGAGGGGGGGGTCATCATGTCACGCTCTAAACAGAAACACAGCTTTGGCAGGTTCAATAACTCATCAGCCAATAAAACACAGATTCATATTTGACACTCTGTTTCATGGGCAGATCAATTTTTCTTAAACATAACCCTTTCTACCCCAAATCCTTGTGGGCTGCTGAAGAATGTCCCAGACTGGAATTTGTTACTTTTCACTGGCCACAATGACCTTCTTTTCCTTTCAAATGTCATGAGCCCGTCTTCACGGGGCAGCAGGGCATGTCCTAAACCCACCATTGCCTTCCCCCAGTCTGCCATGCTGTCTCTGCTTGGGCTGTTGTCTCCATCTGGAGTCCCTGGTTTATGTCCTCTTGTCAAGTGTCACCCATTTTCTAAGATCTCTCAAAAATAGCATCAAACACCAAGAAGCCTTCTGGGCTCTTCCCCAAACTGCTCTACTGTACCTGTCTCCACAGCTTTCTGTGTGGGCCAAGGTAGTCTGAGACTTTCCCTGGGACCCAGATGTATGGAAAAACAACTCAGTTCCTTGTCTAAAAGCAGGTACATGCTTTCCAAGACCAGTAATGGCCTAGGGTCAGACCTCTGGGAGAAATTGCAGTTTTCTGGGTCCTGAGAACTTGACCTTTTCCTCTTGAAGGGCTGTGGTTATCAGTCCCAGGGCTGTTGAGCACTTGATCTTTGATGCACTTGAGAAATCATGTGTTTCTTGTGCAACATGCTTGACTAGCTTCCTGCTGACTTCAACCCATTGTGTGATAGCATCTGATATGAAAACTATCTGTTGTCTCTGTCCCGTTTCCCCCCCGAGGGCTGGATATAAGATGCTGCACTTCACACACTTGCCTACATGGGCCATCAGCACAAGACCTCCTGATCCCAGCTTTCCTATTCTCTTTATTTCCTCATTTCCTGGTCCTCCCCCTCAAGACTCTGTTATTAAAAAGCAAGCTGATGGTCCAGGTCATTTCTGTATGTGTGTGCTGGGCAGTGTGCTTTATATTGTGGCTATAAGAACAGAGGATTATGGAATACCAGGGTTCAGAGAGGAAGTCTATCTGCATTAATTTGATGCATTTCCCCACAGAATTCAAATTCAGATCTTGCTACTTCTAAATCTCTTACTGGCTCCTAGGTTTCTCAGGATGGGGCTCTATGTCTGTTTCTCTCTAGTCCTAAATGCTCTGTCCAAGCATGGCTGTGGCAGAACAATGCCCTCAAGGACCCAGTTTGGTTTGCTTTCTCCTTACCCGGATTTCCCTGCTCTCTCGATATAAGTCTTTCTCTTCCACCTTCTCAAACAGCAGCACTCTCCCTGGCCCAGCAGAGCAGGCAAATCCCTTCGAATAGGCGGCGATGGCAAACACTTGGGGCATGGACATGTGGTGGGGGTTAGTGGTTGTCACAATCTGTTCAAAAGAGGGGACTGGGGAGCTGGGTGGTGGAAATTCGATCAGGCTGGAAAAGGAAAAAAGCACGTTTCAGAGTCAATCCCAGGGGAAAGCATTAAGTTCTGGAGGGAGAAAAAAATAAGAGACAGTGGTACAAAATTTAATTCCAGGACACAGGAATGATAGGGTAGATCACTGAATCTACTTTTAAAAAGCAACTACTAATTTTGGATTGGATTTTTATATATTGTATACAAATTGTGTATGTTGATACAAAATTGATATTAATTTTGTTACTGTACATATATTTCTATTCTTGTTTAATGTATTGTACCTATATAGCTCATCTAACAATGTAATGCAAATTGATAGTCCTTGAAAGTTATTATTACCAACTAATTAGGATATAAAAAAAGGTAAGTTAGTAGTTAGACATTACAATCAAATTTATAGTCATATTAGATATGTTTTTAAGGTTAAACAGAGATATATTTTAGATAGACAGGTTGTCTTCAAACACTTCAGAGATCTATAGAATATGATATTTAAAATGTTTTAGTAACATAGGTTCTTTTTTATTTTTATGACAATGAGACATGTCTGCTCTGGGCAGCATCTACTTTAGAAAATATGATGGGCATTGAAGAAACTCCATATGGAGTTTACTTTCTTTATGGCAAAAGGTAGCCACTGGGCAAGAAAGTGTTTTTTGCCTCAACTGAACTTTGCAAAGACAAGGTAGGAGGACCCTTCAGAATATCCTGCTTCATAGGTAAGTCTGCCAAATATTCTAGGCCTGTAGGCCAAAGATGTCCCAATATTGCAGAGGAAGCTTGGGTGATTGTCCAGGCAGCTGCTGTCCCACACATTTTGCAAGCTTCTTGCTCACACTTCCTGAATTACTCAGTTAATATTATTTCCTTCTCTGGTCTCTGATGGAGTTGAAGACTAGATAGTTATAATTATAATTTTTCTAGTTACAGATTCAGAAAAGAAACTCACTAAAGAGGTGTGAAGTATATAAGTTTGAAAGACATCAAAAGATAGTTTTCAGTTGGTAACACAAGTTAGATAGAAAGTAAATTAGGTACACTTTGGACTGACCAAGATAGTATAAGTAATGGAGAATTTTCTCTGAATTTGTTAATTGTTAATCAACTAGACATTATTGACGTAATTCTTGAATTATATACTGTATATAGTTATTGTACTTATTGTATATAGTTTTTCTTATATAATTATAACCCTTTTATTTTTGACAAAAAGGGGAAATGTGGTGATATATTGTGTAGGCTCTAAAGAAATAAAGATTAGGGGGCTGGAGAGATGGCTCAGCGGTTAAGAGCACCGTCTGCTCTTCCAGAGGACCCGGGTTTGATTCCCAGCACCCACATGGCAGCTAACAACTGTCTGTAGTTCCAGTTCCAGGCAAACACCAAGACAAATAAATAAAGTTTTTTTTTTTTTTTTTTTTTTTTTTTTTTTTTTTTTTTTTTTTTTTTTTTTTTTTTTAAGAAATAAAGGTTGCCTGAAGATCAGAGGACAGAGCCAGCCACAGAGTTAGCCACAGAGGTCAGGGAGTGGTGATACACACCTTCAATCCTAGCACTTGGGAGACAAAGGCAGGGATCCCTCTGGATCTCTGTGAGTTCAAGACCAAACAGAGGCAGGCAGTGGAGGCACACACCTTTAATCCCAGCACTAAGTAGGTTGAAACAGGATGTGATATAGCAGGGCAGAGGAGGAGACAGAGTCTGGCCTCCTTTCATTTTGGTCTGTGCTTGCCTTTGCTTCCCCTATTCATTCTGAGGATTCATGGAGGCAGGATCTACCCCTTTCAGCCTGAGGAGGTGGCCAGGTGAGCAGTGGCTGTGGCTTGTTCCTCTGTCTCTCTGATCTTGCAGCTTTCCCTCAATATCTGCTTCAGGGTTGTTACTATAAGACCAGTTAGAATTCGTGTAACACAGGAAGCTAGGCAGGTAGATCTCCATGAGTCCAAGTCCAGCCTGGTCTACATAGTGAGTTTTGGTTTGTGGGCCATATAAGGAGATCCTGTCTTCTGAGAGAGGGGGTGGGAGATATCCCTGGTTGTGAGTGATACCATCCACTCTTCTCCATTCCCATAGCCAGATGCTACTGTCTGGCTTGAGAACTCTACTCAGCATTAGTGAGTATGTCTGATGGACAGAGGAAGGTGATTCTTAACTTTGTTTAGAAATAAGTGATTCAGGAAATGAGTATCGTAAGATCATACAACTGCTTTGGCAAAGCTGAGACTTGAACCCAGCTTTCTCTTTTCATTCATTCACTCACACAATAACGTCTCTATACCTGCTTAAAAATGTTATTTAGAGTTATAAGGGCTCCATGAGACAAAAAATAAGATCAGCACAGTTCTTGGGATCAGAAGCTTCAAGGCTCAGGCTCATGTGCTAAGGACTGTTAAGGGCAGCTAGGCATGCCACAAGAGCAGGCTACAAGCAATATAGACTTTCTGAGGGCAGGAACTGAGGAGGTGCGTCCACCTTAGGGGAGCAGAGGCCCAGCGCTCTTAGTTGGGAACTCCAGGGCAAACAAGTCCTGGTGAGCATGTGTTTGTGTGCTGGGTTAGGGAGCAGACAGGGAGAACTGCACCCACAAAGCAAGAAAATGCCTTGGTCATGCAAGGAACCCAGAGTGGAGAGCTGATGATCCTTTTCAGGAGGGGAGAGAGGTAATGCTGCCTGGGCCGGGCTAAGAGGCCTTTGTGCTGGGAGTCTCGGATCCACAAACTACTGTGCACATAGCTGATGTAGACATGAGTCTTGGTCAAATGTTATAAAAATCCAAGATTTTCTGGCATATATGGAATAATCAGAACTGCCTATTGGAAGTAGTAACTACTAAAGGTTGAAGCAGTTCCATTAAGAATTCCTTAAGAAGCCCTTCACAAGCCACAAAATAAGGAGGCATCAACTGGCATGGGGGAGGGCTTGTGGGAATAGGGGACCAGAAATTACTGAGGAGGAAAAACCCACAGGTGCCAAGTGATGGTAAGCTGGGGCTCTAGGCTCAGAAAGAACAGAAATGGAATTCTGGTCCTGTCATAGGGCAGTCCTGAGATCTGAGGTCTCTGTCCCCTGGTCTGTAAAGACAGCATGAGAATGGTATGCACCATGCAGTACAGGATGCATGAGCTTGTCAGCAGTGTGACACATCCCACAGCACAGGAGATATGACCACCAGTTACAGTGCAGATGGAACCGAACCCCTCCTCGGAACCCCCGTTACCACACAGCCTTCTGTCAGAGCTACCCTGTCCATTCCTTGCCTCTCTGCTCACGGCTGCTTTCACGTCAACTGTCACTGTGTGGGGGCCCGTGTTCCCAGTACCCGGCAAGGCGCCTTGCACACTGTGCCAGCCATAGAAAACATGCTTTTGAAAAAGAAAATCTACAGTTTTGATGACTTATCACACTGAACTGTGTATAAAATGAGATAAGACATAAAAATAAGAAGACTTGTATATAGGCCATGGTTGTAATGATCAGATTTGTGCTTGAATGCAGATGGATGTTAAAAGAAAAGAAAGACATGAGCATAGTTGCTTTTCAAGGTGGAGAGGTGATGAGTGACTTTAAAAAAATATTTATTTTTAGTTTAATTTTATGGCTTGTATGTGTGTGCTGCATGTGTACATGGTACCCTCAGAGGCCAGAAGAGGGCGCCAGATGTCCTGGAATGTTGTGAACCCCAATGTGGGTGCTGGGGACCAAACCTGTGTCCTCTGCTAGAGTCGTAAGTGCTCACAACTACTGAGTCATCTCTCTAGCCTCGGTAGGAGGCTTCACACGCAGCTCATTTTACATAACTTTGGCAGAACAAGCAGGGTGGGCACTATCCCAGCAGAGGGCGTTGTTACCTCTCTGACTCGTGCATGACCTCCAGGCTCCTGGAGCTAGTGGGCTCCTTGACCATTATGTTTGTCTCCCAGCGTTGATCTCCTGATTCAAAGAGAAAGAGTCTGCCAGTATCAGTGCCAACGATGATCTTGTCTTCAGACACCCAGGCATGAGCTAGGTAGTTTGGGGATTCTCCCCTCTGGAAATTGGTTTGCTTTAGGGTTCCTTCAGTAAAGCGGAGAAGCTTAAATATCCCGTTTCCGGTAACACAGACTTGAGCATTATCCTGCGGGTTGATGCTGACCTGCAAAATGTCAGGAGATAAAAGAAAAAAAAAGATAGTGTGCCCCTTGAAGCAATTATTCCCCACTTTACCAGTCAATCCTCACTGTAGGTGGGTCATAATAGCTTGTACATATCACAAAATCATGCAATCTTATATTGTATTTGATAAAAATACACATCTAAATCTTCTGGGTGGACTATCACTCAAACAATTTTTTAAAAGTAGAATAAACAATCTTTTATATTTTTGTAGCCCAAACTGGCCTTGAACTCACTATGTTGCTCAGGCTGTTCTCAAACAGATACTCCCCCTGCCTCAACTTCCAGAGTGATTACAGGCACGCACCCACATGTCTCCTGTACGGGCAGCGCTATACTCTGTGCCAGAGCGAGTGAATGAAGTTCAGTTCTCAGCAGAGACATGGGGTTGAGCTGGTGTATGGAAGCCTGTCCAGCGGGAAGAAAGCACGCATCAGGGGGGGATGGTGTGGTCTCCCACCAGATGATTTCCCTTTATCTGGAACCCTTATCTCAACATACACTGAAGGTAGTTAACCTCCTGTCTTCACTGGACAGAGCAACTTGGGAGTATATTGCTGCTGAGCCCCTGCGTCCTTAGGGAGAGTACCTAGAAGTACCATAGCGGGTACCTAGAAGATGCTCACTGAATGTACTGCAGAGGAGGTGCTCTCTGCTCTGAGAAGGGGTCATTGCCAGGACATTATGGCCCAGATAAGATAGCCTTTCAGTTCTCACTGCCTTTGTGATTCAGCGATCAACACTCTTTTCTGTGTTAAGAAGGGGCATGATTTGCTGGTGGGACCCTGGCTCACACATCAATCTTTGAGAAATTGATGCATACTTAAGGCTCTGACAAGCTAGTGTCTCTGAACACGGGCAGTACAGACTTCTTGAATTTGTGAATGAGTACAAGATGCTGGGCAGAGATATAAAACCTTGGGACTCCTTGCCTAAGCAGCCAACCAACCAGTGTCCTGATGGGTCTTCATTTGTTCTGAAATCACAATAGAAAGTTCTGTTCTCCACACAATTGTAACTTCATTGGAAGTTTCTTACACATCTACCTTTATGCCGGGCATGGTTGCATCCACCTCTAATCCCAGCACTTGGGAGGCAGAGGCACGGAAGACAGTAAATTCATGGCTAGCTTGATCTATGTGGTCATAACCTGTTTTAAAACCAAAAATAACACCCTCCTAAACAAAATAAAATCCCAAATCTACCACTTTATATGCCCTTCCTGAAATCCCCCTACTGTTCAGAAGTGCACAGGGTCAGTAATTTAGCTGGGTCTAACCTGTGCCAGACAGCAGTTCTGGGCCATAGGAAGAAGACAGAAGACAGCTGGGAAATAGCTGCCTCTCACTACTTCTCCAGTCTTGGATGAGGTACTTGGCCTCTTAGGACTTCAGGTCCCTCATCTCTAGGATGGCATAGTAACCCCACATTCCTGATGTGCTTCTTGTGAGGCTCAGAGTTAAAATGCATGGAAGAAATGAGCACAGAGTGTGCCCAGTGGAAGTCGGCGCCTACTGCTTTACAATGGGCAAGGCACATGCCATGCCAGGGGGTACCTGGTAGATGGGGTTGTTCTGAACATCAGATCTAACAATGGCCATTACTTTCTGCTTTTCCCATAGCCAGTAGACGAGGTTTGATTCTGGAGGCGATGTCTGTGTCAGCAGGTATTTAGAATCTGGAGAAAAAGCCATGCTGACAAACTTTTGAACTTGGAAGTCAAAATTATTCAGGACTTTGCGCTTCCGGCAAGGGATGGATGACAGCTCGTAAATAGTGATGGCAGGTCTTTCCAGCACAGTCTCGGAGATAGCGAGGTATCGCCGATTGGGACTGATGGACAAGGCCAGCATGCCCTGACTCTTGTCTGAGCCTGCAAAAGGAGGTAAAGTGGGGACTGAGGGCAGACAATGCTTCCATCAAGGTCCAACCAGGCTTAGTAAGGGACACCACTGACAGAGGAGAAGCGGGTATGAATATGCAACCATCAGTCTTTGGCTAGCCCTTGGTTCAACTGCATACAGGCAGTTGTGGAAATGACTGGGATGGGCACCTCACTAGGGGAGCTAGGATGCTAAGGAATCTGCACCTGACAGGAAAAGCTTGAGCAGGGAATGGCTGTGATAGAGGGTACAGTATGGTGGGGGAATCCCAAGGACATGGATTGCTGGAGCACTGTGTGGGAGTCAGGGGTGGCCAGGGATGGGCCAACAAGGGTGGGATAGGCCAATCCTATTCTTCACATCTTGAGAATCCAGCATTTGGCATTCTACCGTAGAGGCTGGATGCAAACTACTACTCAGTCTGGCAGCTAGGCGGATGCAGAAGTTTATGCCAAAGCTTTGTGCTTCCTTGATAAACAGAGACACATGCTTTGTTCCCCTTTCTTAGACTTTAGGGATGACAGCTGGAGAGAAGCCAGCATCTTGCAGCCATGTAGTAACAAGCATGAAATAAAAACTGTGGCGAGGATTAACATGTGAGCACTTCATCCAGAAGACACAATATGGTCACAGCAAGCCCTATTAACATGGGCCCTGGTACTCTTTCACATGTCCCTTCCTTCATTACAAATGATAAGAATAAGGCTGGTGACTTTTCCACAGGACCTGAGTTAGGTTCCCAGCACCCACATCAGGTGGCTCACAATCACCTGTGACTCCAGTTCCAGGAGAATCCAAAGCCTCTGGCCTCTATAGGTACCCACACACATGTGCACATGCCTCCTGTGCACACACATACATAATTATAAATAAAAATAAAAATAATAAAAATAGGCAAGATGGCTCAGTGGGTAAGGGTGCCTGCTGCCAAGGCTGATGATCAAACTTTGATCCCCAGAAGCCACATGATAGAAGGAAGAGAACAGATTTCTACAGCTGTCTTCTGACCTTCACACGCAAGCCATGGCATGCAGGGACACACACACACACACACACACACACACACACAAAATAAATGTAACCAAATATATATGTATACTATGTACATATTTATATTCATATATTTGATGACTGCACTAACATAGACAAGAATGTAACCCAGGCTGAATTTACTATCATATAATCATTATTTCTGTATTCATTTTCTTCTCATATTAATACAAATTAAAATCTTTTAATAGTCCCCAAAGTGTTATAGGACCTGGGAACCAAACACAAGGATGGGTCATCTGTGGATGTGGGTCCTAATCGGGGAAGCCACACTAAAAATTGTATGGGATGCCTCTGTGATGGGCTCCATGCTTCTACTCTCCAGCAAGCTAAGGAGGGATGAGTATATTGTCCTCTAGCACATTTGCCCGGCACACGGGACTTCTGCAGGAAGGCTGGAGGGACAGCTGTGTTAGAGAATATCAAGGCTCTGGGTTACTGAGAGCCTTGCACGAGGTTTAGACCATAGCTGAGAGGCATCAGGAACCTTTATGAAGGGTTGGATGTGTGCTGTAGGAAGATCTCCCAGCAGCTGTGTGGAAGGCAGTCCTGAAGGCAGGGGACTGACCAGTCAGCAGGACAAGCATAAAGCTGGAGGAGACAGAAGCAATACTCTCTATGAAGGCAGCGGGAACAGCAGACATGTTAGAAGGGGCGACTAGGTAAATGTTAATAGAACCAGCAGAATCCAGTGACTGACAGGGGAGGGCATGAATGACACTGAGGTTTCTGGGCCCTGTGGAGAAGTAGTTCACCAGGGGAGAAAGGCTGGACGAGCTAGGCTCTGTGGACTCGCTTAGAACCGTCCCCCTGAATCACTGAGCTTTAACTGTGTGCATTTGTTTCTAGTTCTTAATAATTTGACTGATGTACATTTAACTTTTCAATCTATCTTGGGTCTATTAGTGAGACTTTAGGGCCTGGAGAGACAGCTCTGAGGATGAAAGTGTGTCCTGCTCTTCCAGAGGACCTGGGTTCAATACCTTCCCTGTACCTGAGTTGGGAGGCTCAACCTGCCTCTAACTTCAGCTCCAGGGGATCTGATGTCGTCTTCCAGGCTCTGCAGGCACATGCACCCTCACCCACACCCTCTCTGTCTCTGTCTCTCTCTCTCTCTCTCACACACACACACATTAAAAAAAAAGAAGTAAGACTAAGTGGCTCCCTATTTCTCAAAGATATAACTGGTTAGCCTAGCACTGAACCCAAACATCACCTGTATATTAAAGTTACATATTTATATACATGTTACTGAGTTTCTGGGATACTTATGCCTGGGCTTCTTTGCTTTGGTAATAATTGTGGTGATATTGTGTTTGTGCTCTAACAAATAAAGCTTGCCTGGAGATCAGAGAGCTAAAGTAGCCAGCTATTAGAGAGACTTCTTACCTCAGCCATATCACTTCCTGTCTCCACTTCCTTAGTGCTGGGATTAAAGGTGTATGCCACCCAAGTACTGGAATCAAAGGCAGGAGATCCCAAGTGCTGGGGTTAAAGGTGTGAGCCTTTACTGCCTGACTCTGTTTCTCTTTCAGATTGGATCAACCTCGATGTAGCCCAGGGTAGCCTTGAACTCCTGATCTTCCTTCTTTCTGCTTCCAATTGCTGGGATTAAAGGTGTGAGCCACCACTGCCTGGCCTCTATGGTTATTGAGTAGCTAGCTCTGCCCTCTGATCTTCAGCCCAGCTTTGTTAAAGCACAGACAAAATATCACCACAAATAATGTCTTTAACATGAGCTTGAATATCCAGCCAGGAAAGAACACAAGAAAAGAGGAAATAATAGAAATGGATTTTGGATGTACACTGTGAACTCCATAGTGTGAAAATTTTGGGGTAAAAGAGTATAGAAGTTAGATAAGATTTTGAAGCTGAGAGCAGAGGCTGGGACTGAAGGACCGGAGGGGAATGGCATGGTGAGGCGTTAAAGCTGGGGACATGCGGTGTCTGGAGGCAAGGGGACTTGCTAGCTCCTATGCTTTCTGTGCTGTGAAAAGCATTCGACCCCTTTTGATACAAGCCCAAGTACAGCAAAGCATGCTTGTCTCTGCTACAGCAAGAGTGTGTGGAAGGCAGGGACCATGGCTTTCTTGCTCATTCATTCATTCATTCATTTACCGGGGACTGAATACTAGCAGGTGCTTGGTACAGCCAATCCTTGTGCAAGAACAGGCATGCTGAGCTCTGTGTCCTTAAGTGAGTTTTGTGAAGATTGTAGTGTGGACTAAAGCAAGATGTCTACAGCATCACCAGGCAACACAATCCTCCAGGGCCATTGCTGTACACACAGTCACTGATGGCAATACTTCCATGTGGTCCAGGACCAGACTTCTTGACTGATTTTAGTTTGTCAGACAAGTTCACACTGCTCTCAGTCCACCTAACTCAGTTATCCTTGAACTATCTCCATCCCTCCCACAGGACATACCCACCCCATCTTCCTGGGCCCCCTTCTGCTAGTTCTTTCTCATCTCCTCAGCCCTAAATGGAGGAGGGTCCCAGAGCTAACGGAAGCCTGGAGGTCCAAACTGCCCCTTTACATTCCATTCAGTTGTTTCTGTGTCTCAGGCAGACGTGTCTCCTCTCTCAGCCCTTTCTCATTCTGGATGCTCAGGAATAACAACAGCGCTTCTGTGTCTGTGTAGGGGGAAACCAGTCATGCCTGCCCCAAAACTGGACTGGTCTCACCATCCACAAGGACTGTCCCCATCCTGCCTTGCTTGCCCCATCCCCTTACCTGACCCTACCAGTCCCCTCTCAACAGGGTCCCTGCCATTCTTGCTCGGTCGGCTGCACTGTGCTACTCTGCCCCATGGCTTCTCCACACATAGCTGTGTAGAGTTGTGCCTGCCACTGGTGCCTTGCCTCTGGCCTCTGCTTCCCCATTCCCTCCACCCAGCTGCACTGTCTCTGAGATTCCTCTAACGCATTCTTCACTGTTCTAGGGTATTACCCTTTTTACAACCCCCCCACCCCTGTGTCAGTGTGGCCAGATCCTTGACTACCACCACTCACCACCAAAGGTCATTTACTCAGGAAACCATCTCCAGTATCCTGACCACCGTCTCCACCATCTGACACCTAGTGAATTTTTGTTGAATGAACAAATGATTATGTCTGGGCCTCATTATTCCTTGGTGACCACAGCAAGCTGAACATAAATTCTATTTCACAAATGAGGACGCTGAGCTTTTATAATGGAAAGTGAGATCAAACTCAGATCTTTTAAGTTCATGACCCTTTTACTTTCCATTTCACCTGTAATGATCTGAGATCTGGTCACCATGGAACCTGCTCTGGCCCGATATTTTACAGTGGTCCTCCCTGGGTGTTAGGTGATAGTCCTTTTTGGGGGGTGGACTTTAGGACACCTGAAGCTCTGAATCGCTTTTTCCAGTTTATGTCCCTGGTGCCCAGGACCGTGGAGTGCCACGCCCAGATTGTTTTGAACTCACTGGCGGCACCAGTCCTCTTCTGCCTCTGCCCTCTGCCTGGGCTTGAAGGATGCTCAAAAGATGGCTGCTTACAGGATGTGGGGAAAGACCTTGAGCCTTGTGACTGGGAGGATTCTCACATGTGGAGATAAGGTTATTGGTAATACAAGAATAAGCTCCAAGAAGAAGAGAAATTGTTAGGGCAGAGAAAATGAATATAAACAGAATAACTAACATCTAAATCTCTGGATACATAATGGAAGCTGGCTCAGTGGTAACAGCACTTGCTGCTCTTCCAGAGGACCTGGGTTTGATTCCCAGCACTCACATGGCAGCTCACAACCATCTATAACTCCAGTTCCACAGGACCTGACATCCTCTTCTGGCCTCCACAGGCACTGCACACATGTAGTATACAGATACAAATGCAGGCAAAACACCCATATACATGAAAAAAATCAACCAATCAATCAGTCCATCCATCTCTAGACACACTTAGCAGTAGGTTAGATAAGGGTTTAAAAACATGAGGATTCAGTTGAAATGGTCTAAAGTTCTCAAAGGGACTAAAAGAATGGAAGATATCTGAAGAGACAATGGTCAAAGTTCTCTAGAATCACTGAAGATGCCTGAGATCCCAGAGAACCCTTGGGTGAATGAGAAATTAAAACACGTTACAGGATGTGGGATACACACAAATGTGCACACACTCACACATATAAGAAAGACATTACAAATATCCAGGGGAGGGCTGGAGGGATGGTTCAGAGGTTAAGAGCACTGGCTGCTCTTCCAGAGGTCCTGAGTTCAATTCCCAGCATCCACATGGTGGCTCACAACCATCTATGATGACATCTCGTACTCTCTTCTGTACACTGCATACATAGTAAATAAACAATTAAAAAAAATCCCAAATATCCAGGGGAAAGACTGTGTACTCATAGAAATAAGATCCTAGTTGTTAATTCCTTAACTACTATTAATAAAACAGAAGCCCAAAGACAATGTAATAAAACCTGTGGCCCCCTAAATTTTATGTCCAGTCAAAATATCTTCTTAAGATGAAATAAAACATTTTCAAACAAATAAAAACCTTGGAGAATTAAGTGCTTGACAGATATAGAGATGTATACGGAAAAAGATCCCAGATGGACTATATGAATTATAGTAAGCCACAATGGCAGAGTCTGGTAAATATGAGAGAAAATATACACAAATATTGTCTGTATAAAATGATGGTTGGTGTAATGTTAGTAACTCATATACAGAGATCTATATTAAATACAGAAAATAGATGCCAGGAAATTCATAGCTATTTACTGAGGGCAAAAGCATAGAAAACTGGGAAAAAATAATTCATTTTACCCAACATAGGACACTGACATTTATTCATAGCAAATATCTTTTTTATAAGGAAATATTAATAGAATATCATTATGACCAGAAACATGATGACTAGGACCATTTTCATTGCTTCTGTTCAACTCTCTCAAGATGCTTCTCAGTATAGTAATACAAGATGAAGAAATCATAATTATGGTAGATGTGACTGTCTACAGAAAAGTTATTAGGATTATTAACAGTCCAGCAAATATGCTGGACATAAGATAAAAAGTCAACTACCTCTCTCTCTTGCTCCCTGTGTGAATATGCGCTTGCCATGGCACACTGGTGGAGGTCAGAAGACACCCCAGGGTGAGGGTCTTCCCCCTTGTCTGAGACAGGGTCTCCTTGATGCTCCTTGCTGTGCATGTTAGGCTAGCTGATCCACAGGCTTCTGCGTCATCTCCTGTCTATTTCCCATCTCTGCACAGAAGCAGTGGGATTACAGGTGTGTGCTATCACTCCTGGCTTTATATGGGTTCAAATCTAGGTCCTCACACATGCCCAGCAAGTGCTTTGCCCACATAGCTAAGCCTCCAGCCCCTCAACTATATTTAATACGGTTTATTCTTACACAATGTTTACATACTGTTGATAACTCTTTTTGGGTGGGTTGACACAGGGTTTCTTTGTGTAACAGCTTGGAACTCACTTTGTAAATCAGGCTAGCCTAGAACTCAGAGATTCTCCTGCTTCTGTCTCCTGATTGCTGGGATTAAAGGTATATGTCTCCACTGCTAGATGTTTAATAACTTTTACTTCATTAAAACTAAGAATTATTGCTGAGCAATGGTGGCTCACGCCTTTAATCCCAGCACTCAGGAAGCAGAGGCAGGTGGATCTCTGTGTGTTTGAGGCCTCATGGTCTACAAAGTGAGGTCCAGCACAGCTGGGGCTGTTACACAGAGAAACTCTGTCTCGAGAAACTCTGTCTCGAAAAAAACCAAACCAAACCAAACTAACCAACCAAACAAAAACTAAGAATTATTCTCTATCCCAGATATCACAAGAAGGAAAAAGGCCAGGCTGCAGAAAAGAATTATTTCTAACACATCTGTCTGACAAATGATTAGCATACAGAATATATGAAGTGTGTCTATAATTCAAGAGAGCTATCCCTCACAAAAATAATAGAAAAATTGATAGATCTATTTAACATAAATCTAAGCAGGGATATTCCATAAACATGTGAAAAGATACCAATCTTAATTAATGATACAGGCATGCAAACTAGGACAAAACCCCTCTTTGATAACTAGGATCTCTCTCTCTCTTTTTCACACACACACACACACAAATTAGGAAGCTGATTGGTGAGGATGGGGTAATAGGGACCCTTATGAATTGCTAGTAGGCATATAAACCAATATAGTCACATTTCTCAGTAATTTTAGCTTTGGTCATGTGTCCTGGAAAATCTTTGCAGACATGTGTTAATGTCTTACAACCATTGCAAGAATGGCTAATGGCAGTGTGTTTCTAATAGCAAATAACTGTTATTTCCCACATGCCCTTCAAATCTAGAATGGATATATATGTTAATTCCTTAACTACTATTAATAAAACAGAAGCCCAAAGACAATGGAATAAAACCTGTGCCCCCCCAAATTTTATGTCCAGTCAAAATGGATTCAGTCCTATGTATCAAGATGCATGACTCACAGAAGAATGAAGCTGAACAACAGACACTAACAACAGGATACAGACTATTATTCTATTTATATGAAATAGGAAAATAGTGAAAATAAAGTATACTTTATATAAGAGTACATAGATGTGTGGTAAATGCAAGACCCAGTGTGGGCTGGTTTTGTGTGTGTGTGTGTGTTAGGGCTGAGGGGACTGAGTTGAAAGGAAATCAATGGAGAAACTCTGGAACTGTCTGATCTGGGTGTCTGGGTGCATTGGTCTTTGTTTAATAGTAATAATAATTCATTAATGATTTATGTATACTTATATATATTGTGGTCTTTTATATTTGCACACAAAGGAATATAAAAAGCAGGGGAAATATAATGAATATCATGGGGGGAACCAATGTAAGCAAAAACAGGAGTCAGGTTCTAAGAAAGATTATTTGTGACTTAGGATAAAATTTCCAGTGTGTCCACCATATAATTCAGTGAAGGTAGTGCACTCTTGAAACTGCTAGCTTCAAAAAGGGTTCTGGTGAGGACAAACCCAACTGCAGGAGAATACAAGAAAAACACTGTTTAAAGTAACTTCTATGAATTTACAGTGAAAAAGTAAATTTTAAAATTAGTGTTAGTTTGCAAGTCATTTTGACTACATGCGTCAGGTTAACTAATCTATAATTAAATTGACATTTATTTTCATCTTCATTTATAAAACTACATGTATATCCCAGTTGTCAAAAAAGACCTTCCTAATCGTTGAGATTGTGTGGTTTTTGGAGTACATGCTTTTAATATATTTGGCAGAATGGGAAGGGTTTTTTTTTTTTTTTCTTTTTACCTGGAATGAATTTTTGCCATTTCTGATCCAGATTGTACTTCACACAGTGATTTCCTGAAGGAAATATAATGATCTGTTCATCGAAGAAGAAGATATTGTTGGCCACGTGGGACCGAAGACCAAAAACATGCAGCGCCTGAGCTACCACGGTGGACATGGTACCTGTCAAAGAGTGCTGCTAAAGATGAAGCAGCAAGCAGGTGAGTGGACAAGCACATCACATCTCCCCGCCCCGCCCCGCCCCGCCCATGGCCCCGCCCCAGTCCCGGACTCCGCCTTTGCATCGCCCCTCCCAGACCCCCACCATACTCCTCCATCGCCCCGCCCCAGACTCCTCTCCTTGCCCCGCCCCTAGACTCTTCTCGGCGCCCCACACCCGCGTCTCCTTCCGTGTTTTGCCCTTTTCTCTTGCGCTCCCAATGACCCCAGGCTCTTCAGAGGACCCCAGAGAAACCTCTCACCTCTCGCTTGACGACTTTGAGTTACCAGAACACTCAGGGACCTGCAGGTGCTCCTCCTAAAGATCCGGAGCAACTCGGTCACGCCCAAACGCCAGAGTAGTTCCTATAGCAACGAGAAACCGGAAGTGTGGGTCTACACCCGGAAGCGGAAGCCCGGGTCGCAAAGGCAGAGGCGAGTGGAGTTGTTGGAGCTGGTGTGTGTTAAGGGCACGTGGAGTGGCGAGCGCGGGACGTGGCGAGATGGAAACCCCTCCGCTCTCAGACCCAGACTCAGAGTCGGAAGAGTCCCTGGTCTCAGACCAAGAGGTAGGCGGCAGCGGGGCTTTTGGGCAGGGCGTGGAACGGGAACTTTAGCTCTTTGGTATTGACGCCCCCGGGTCTGTAGTTGCAGGATGCGTTTTCCCGCGGACTCCTGAAGCCAGGCCTCAATGTTGTGCTAGAGAGGCCGAAGAAGGCGGTGAATGATGTGGTGAGCTCGCTCGCGGGTCAGGGTCCTTGGAACGGGATGTGCACAGGCGCCGTGCTAGCTACTTGGGAAACAGATTCTTGAGAGAAGCATGCACTCTGCGCCTTGACCGGACGGTCGGCTTTCTGTGTTGGCATTTGATCTCCACTGTGGGTTTGAGAGAGACAAACTCTGGGTTCTTATGAATACTGTGTCTGACTTACCTAGAACGGTCTGAAGCAGTGTTTGGCTGAACTGAAACGGGATCTGGAGTGGGTTGAAAGGCTCGATGTGACCCTGGGTCCAGTGCCAGAAGTCAGTGAAACTCAACCAACAACACCCCAGAACAAGGACCAGCAGAACGGTGTTAATCCAGAAGACGACTTCCGGAGGGAAATGAGTTTGTATGTTTTGTTACGGGCCCTGTGGTAGAGAATTACGGGAAGGGGATTGCACTGCACGGTCAGAGATACCGAGGAGTTTGCTCGAAGCTGAGCCTGAGAGTGGAGTTAGGGTTCCTCCTGCTTGTAAGACTAACTCCTTGGTTATCATTTAACCAGCGCCCTTTCTTGAGGGCTGTTTCAAAAGAATTCAAAGTTTGTGTGGGTGCACCCAGTCATTAGAACAGACTGCCTAGGGAAGGTTGAGTGGACTTTTTGTAATGATTGGGAAAGAGTTTGTAGTTTTTATGTTAATGGACCCTTTAATAAGCTCATTGTTTTAAACAGCTGATTTACTTTTAGAAGTATTTCCTCCTTTAAGTGTCAAGTGAGGTTGCTGTTATGTATGAAATTAGTGGAGTTTTATTGCCATTTTTTTGTTTGCTTTGTCTTGCTAGTGCAGACAGGATGTTGATAGTCCTGAGGCTAGTTAACTCTTGAGAGGCCTTTCTCCACCCCTCATTTCACTCGGTTCTGCAATTTCAGCTACCGCCAGGCCCAGGCTGCTGTGCTGGCAGTATTACCCCGACTCCATCAGCTCCAAGTCCCCACCAAGCGACCCACTGATTATTTTGCAGAAATGGCCAAGTCAGATCAGCAGATGCAAAAGGTAAGAGACAGGCAAATTTTCCATCAGATGGCTCATTTCCTGTGGTCTTTAAAGAAGGATTTGTGCAGGCTGTCATCAGTATTTCTAACAGACAGTCTCTGCTTCAGAGGCACATCAGTCGCTTAGATAAAGGAGGGAGAGAAGAGCTGGAAGAAGTGTGGTTCCTGTAGTAAAGAAGGCTTGTGTATTTCCTCCTTGACAGGGTTAGTGGTATGATGTACAGACACAACAGCCTTATCATTCTGGGTCCAACATTGCCAACGAGAATCCTATTACTTGTAGACAGGTTCTTCTTCTTTGGGCCTCTGATATAATGTAATTTAGAGTGGGAGATTTGATCTTTTTTTAGCTTTGGGAGGAAAAAATTTCTTGATGTTGCATCCAGGATGTTTTTAACCCTTGGCCTCTCAGTCTTTATCTTAGAGAATTCTGGGAGGCACCTGTAGGAGCTAACCCGGAAATACGCCCAGATACACCCTACAGTCAAGCTCTTGACTACTTAGGCTTTCTATAAAAGAAAGATGGGAGAGGCGCAAGGTATTGGTGTACAGATTTTTATTACATGTATGGCCTGTTAGAAAAGGGTAAATTTTGTATGACAAGCAAGCAGCTTTGAATAATAGAACAAACGTACTTGAAGAGGCAGGGCCCCTTTTAATTTAAGTTCTGGCTACACACTGACACTTTTGGTGCCTGGATAAAGGCTCAGCTTTGGGACTGTATTGTCCTCATGTGGAAAACTAGGAAAGTGCACTAGTTCCATGGCTCAGAGTTAATGGAATACTGTGGTCTGGTGTGCTCTGTGTAGTACCTGACAACATCCTGTCTGTGTTTTAGATTCGACAGAAGCTGCAGACTAAACAGGTTGCCATGGAGAAATCTGAAAAGGCCAAGCAACTTCGAGCGCTTAGGAAATACGGAAAGAAGGTAAGAAAGAATTCCTTTGCAGAATAGGACAGGGTTAGAATGCCAGGTTGGGGTCTGGTTCTGGCTCTGTGTGTGTGTTTGGTCCTGTGGGTCTTAGTGGTGAAATATGTCTGCCAGTATCCTTGAGTGCAGGTTCAGCACCGAGGGACACCATGATGCACCCAGCTTAGAGTGATCTTTGGAGTCGTGGTTTGGGATGCATGACTGACCTTGTGTCTGTCTCACAGGTACAGACTGAGGTCCTCCAGAAGAGGCAAAGAGAGAAAACACATATGATGAATGCCATCAAGAAATACCAGAAAGGTCAGTGTCTGTCTGCTAAAGCTGTAGGGAGCCTGGGTATCCGGTACCTTAGAACTAAAGGAATATGGTGTAGTTCATTGCTTTGCAGTCATCTTGCTTTTAATCCACTGGGTTTAGGTTTGGGAAATGGTATAGGGAATGAGGTATGTTTCTTAGCAGCAATGTCTTGAACATTTCTAGAAATGCAGTGGTGATGATGAAAATGTTTCTTCCTTCACAGGCTTTTCTGATAAGCTGGATTTCCTTGAGGGGGATCAGAAGCCTGCCGAACGCGGTGCAAAGGCAAGAGCTAAGGGCCAGCAGATGAGTAAAGGGTAAGGGTTTCAGTTTGGTTTGTCTTGTGATGGCCAACATTCTGGTGAGGGAGCTCCCCAGCCAGGGAAGGCCTTCGGTGTAGATTACCATTGCTCAAGGGGCAGAGACTTTGATACCATGGGATGGGAGAAGGGAGAAGTTGGTACCTGGATCATTGGAAATGAGCAGCAAATGACTGTTTTACTCCGTGATTCTCAGTGGTGGTGAGGAGTCCAGTCTGAGGACTCAGATCCAGGTACCGCCTCTTACTAGGAGGGAGGCTTGGAGCACCTCCCCTATAGTTGCTTTATTCTCTGTGAGACAGTGGTTTGCGGGGCTCTGGGGACTCAGCCTTCCTCTTTTCAGTCTCACTTTCTGCATAGGTGGATGCAGACCTGGGCTGAGGATTTCCACATGTGGTAGGAGGTTAGTGTGGAAACACATTTTGAAGTCTTGGCATAGTCTGGGGATGGGTTCCTGATCAGAGATTGTCCCACGCGAACTAATGTGAAGGACATGAACATCTGAGCAGGAAAGTGGGAGAGAATTGTTTCAGGATGAAAGGACCTGGGTGAGCAGAGGTGTGGAGACGTGAGCCAGTGGGTTGCATGTGAGGAACAGTCTGTTTGGCCTCAGTAGAACCACTGTGAGGCCAGAGTTAGGGAGCCTTCATCCTCTTGGCCATTAGGGGGACAACACTGGCTTGACTCAGTTGTGAGCAGGTCATGTTCCCATTTTGAGAAGGTAACAGAGATGTGTGTAAATCAGCGGCAGTCAGGGAAGTGGAGACATGTTTAAGTGATAGCATACAAGCCCCAGTGAGTGAGGGTAATGCCTCAAAAGTGCCGTGTGCAGAGAAGAAAAGTGGGGTGAGGGCTCAGACCTCAGACAAGCGGGGTGCTGGGCAGATAGGAGGAGCCTTGGGCAGTCCCAAGCTGGCCTTCCTACAGGAGCTGGAACAGGCTCGGGAGGGGAGGTGTGGTTTGGCTGGGCTGAATTTGACAAGTTTTAAAGATCGTTCCATTTGAATGCTGACTGGGTTTGTCATTGAGGGGAGTCGAGGCACTAAGGATGAACCAGCGGGATTGAGGTCAGATGGCTGCCAGCCGAAGCAGGGAGCTGGGTGGCATGTGTAGATCCTTTTCTGGACTTTCTGTTTTCCTTTCTCTGGAGTTACTTTATGAGTTTGCCTAGGTGGTTTGTAGAGTGCAAATGTAAAGCCAAGAAAAGACCTACAACAGTCATGCCCAAGAACTTTGCAGAAACTAGCCGTGAGGCTCATCAGGTTTACAGCGCACTAACCTGTGGGGGCACCTTTTCCAGGCCCAGCGCCAAACGACGGTACAAAAACCAGAAGTTTGGTTTTGGTGGAAAGAAGAGAGGCTCCAAATGGAACACGCGTGAGAGCCACGACGACGTATCCAGCTTCCGAGCCAAGGTGGCTCACGGCAAGGGCGCTAGGAAGCCTGGGAAGAAAGGGGCAAATGTAAGTGAGGGGTCAGGGTGGGCTTAGTCAGTCTGTTTTCAACCCCAAATCTCTTGGTTCCTTCTCACCCTGGCACAGAAAGCCAAGTTATTGCCGGAAATACTCAATTGCAACATATCATATAAGGATTAATATTTATTAAGGGGTTATATAAACACTCACTGAAACAAATGGAACCTTAAGACAATTCTCGAAGAGTTGAAATGTCCCAGGGTTGATGGTTCGATCCTCTCCCAGAGAAAGCAGGAACAAACAGGGAGTCTGGGTTCCTGGGTCTCCAACGGTTCTGGCCATGCTCCATCAGTGTCCAGATTCTCTGAGATCACTGGCGCTTTCCTGGGTAGCCTGAATTCCGCTACACCAAGTGTTGTGAGACTACATAGGAGTTTTTTGTTTTATCTGTGCAGAAGCGACCAGGAAAACAAAGAAGACAGAAAATGAAGAGCAAAGCCCGCTGACCGGCATTAATTTTCTATAAAGAACCAAGGAAAAAGGGCAATGTACAGATTCCATAACACTTAGAGCTTTTGTCTTTTTTTTTTTTTTAAAGAAAATTCTTTATTAAATATTAAAGAATATTGTTGATTATTGGTAATTTCTTTCTTTGGTAGCTGCATGGTGAACCTATGCCCCCCCACTTCTTCCTCACCCTTTCAAATGGTCCCTGGAGAGGAAGGTATATTGCAATCAGATGACCTCTGGCCTAGCCTCAGCTAATCCACCTTGCATTTTCCCACTCGCTGCCTCTTGCCCTTGGGATGCCATGGCATGTTATGTGCTGCAGAGTTTTCCTGTGACACCTAGTGCCGTAAACTGCTGCTTGGTCTCTGTGTTAGCACATCAAGGTCACATCATTTTCTGGGCCTCCTGTTCCCTGTCTTACTTAGTGCCTTTTGTTGTGTTCCATTTTCTCAGTATCTTTTTAAGAAACCAAACTTAACATCTTCCATTTCTGAAACTGCCTTTCGTTTGACTGATGTGAATTGTTGCTGAAGATGGCGAGGGTCACCCCTCAGTCCTGAAGCCTCCTGTGTTGCCGCGAGGAATGAGGGTTTCTCCCATCCTGCTTTCCCATAACTTATCCAACATGGGGAGCCTGTGTTTATTCTTGATTAGGGTTCTTGGAAAGATTTGGGCTTTGCTTTTATTTATATTTGGTGTTTTGAGAAAGGGTCTCTCTACATAGCCCTGGCTGTCCTGGAACTCACTCTGTAGACCAGGCTGGAATCAAACTCACAGAGATCCACCTGCCTCTGCCTCCCAAGTGCTGGGATTAAAGGCGTGTACCACCATGCTTGGCAGAGTCAGGCTTTTCCATTTTAGAAAATTCTGCCTGGTAACCTCTTATCCCTGGAACTTCTGTCTCCACGGTGGCCGTGTCTGGATGCTTCTGGGATGGGAATGGTAAGTTTTGAGAATATTTTCTGCTGTCTCCTTCATCCTGTTTGATCTTGTACATTTGACTCCTGTGTGTCTGTGTGTGTGTGTGTGTCTGTGTGTATGTTTTGAGATGGTCTCATGTAGCCCAAGCTGGCCTCAAACTGACCCTTCCTCCCGCTACCTCTCAAGTGCTGGAAGTTCACAGGCATGTACAACATTTCCCTGTTCAAATTGGTTACTTTAATATTTATGGCTGTAGTGTTAGATGTGGTCAGTGTGTTGAAGTAACTGGTCTTTTTATCTCCTTTTCACTGCTTTGTGTCCTGAGCCTCCTACGAGCTCCTAAAATAACATGGCTGTGGACTATCAGCCCACTGTGCCACAGACACTGTTTTTATAGCGCTAAAGAACTTGGTGATATGAACATGATGTCCAAAGGAAGTGACAGTGGCCGAAGTCTCAGGAACCCTCCAAGAATTCATGACATTGAAAGTACAGATGGTTAAGTTGGTGGAAGGGAATCAGGCTTGGGAGGGAGAAAGGCGCCTTGCCAAGGCAGAGAAAACAATTGGACTATAACACGGCTCAGTGATTAAAGGTGCTTGCTGCCAAGCCCAGGGACCCACATGGTTGTAGGGCAGAACTAACTTCTTCAAGTTGTCCTCTGACCTCTACATGTGTGGGGACACACACACACACACACACACACACACACACACACACACACACACACGCATGCACGCATGTACAATCCAAAATATAATTTTGAAAACATTTTTCATGGTAGAGTGCCTGCTTATCACCTGCTAGGTCCTAGGTTCAGTTCAAACCAAAAAGAAAAGCTTAGTTAATGCCACAAATTATGTAGTAAGACAGATAGCTATTCTCTTTTCAAAGATGAACATTTGGATCATAGTGAGCTGTTCTACAGCCTATTAAACATTTTATAATTTTTTCCTGCATCTAACAGTCAATGTTAAAATGTTAACAGATTTTGTAGTGGTCACAGAATAACAGTAATTACTTTCCCAAAGATTACAATTACTTCATTATTTTAGCTACTACTGTGCAAAATGAAAATTATATTTTGAGTGGTTTTGAGAAAGGTAAAAGCAGAAATATGGTGACTCTATAGCAAAGATCTACTGCGACACACTGATCACATTCAGAGTTTAACCTTAGGAGAAAACTACTCCGTGGGCTGGAGAGATGGCTCAGCACTTGAGTACTGGCTACTCTTCCAGAGAACCCTGGTTTGATTCCCAGCAGCCACATCGAGGCCTACAACTCTCATTCCAGGGATGTGATGCCCTCTTCTGGCCCCTACAGTTCTAGGCACACACATGGTGCACACATATACATGCAATCAAAACACCCATGCAATTTTTTTTTTAAACTTTATTTTATTTATTTATTTATTTGCCTTGGTGTTTTGCCTGGAACTGGAACTACAGACAGTTGTTAGCTGCCATGTGGGTGCTGGGAATCGAACCTGGGTCCTCTGGAAGAGCAGATGGTGCTCTTAACCAGTGAGCCATCTCCCCAGCCCTGCAAATTTTTTTTTTAAAAGTTAGACTCAGTTTATATCATAAAGATTCACCTTTGTACCTCAACTCTTATTTAGGCACTAAAGTGATTGGAATGCTTTGCAAATTGAAGACTGAATACCCAACTGGACCTTCAGTGCTTTTAGAACAAGATATTAAGTAGAAGTCATTGGGCCTGAAATGTGTATGTGTGAACTGACTTTCCAGCCAGATCAAATGGTACCTGGTCACGGCCTGCCCTGTAATATTGTCCATGTTGCTGTTGACATGTTCATATGGTGTTGCTCTAGATGATGGTGGCTTTAATGGTACCAGGAGGGTAAAGGCTCTTTTGGCTCAACAAAAACAAGGACACAGAAAACAGTGGGTGCTTGGATGTTATATTTGCTGACATTGCAGACACAAGGAAGATGAATCTCTTCCTTTCCAGCCTTTGAGATTCAGGTGACAGAAGCATGGTTCTGTGTGTAGCAGTTGTAAGGATCTTGCACATCATGCTAGATTTCATTGTGTACCAGTTTGCCTTTGTTTACATAGGGGCCTCTGTGATACTGAATAAAGCTGATCCTTAGCCAAACCATATGTGTACATGAGCCTGTGTCTGTATCCTCAGAATAACTAAGATCCAAGGATGAGATCTGCCTATTAGTATGTTAGTTACTTGTCTCATTGCTGTGATTAAACAGAAGCAACTTAGTTTACTTTTGACTGACAGTTCAAGGATACGGTCTATCATGGCAGGGAGGTCATAGCAACAGGAGCCAGAGGCAACTGGTCACATTGCAACAAGGAAGCAGAGTGATGAGTGCTGGAATGCAGCTGGTTCTCCTTTTGGGAATGGTGCTGCCCACGTCCACCCCTACCAATTTAATCAAGATGCCATTCATAGCTATGCCCAGAAACTTACCTAGACAGTCTCACCGGCATGCTCAGAGGCTAAACTAGATACCCACAGGTATACCAAATGATTTTAGACACTGTTGGGCTGACAATGTCAAGGTGAGAAAAGTTTTCAGAGCATTCTTTTGAGGTTCTAGAAGAGATCATTGGCTCTTTTTCTCTTCAATCAAGTCAAGGGAAAAGCTACAATGACAAGTATATTTCAAAGTCCAGTAATTTTCACCTTTTTCTGAGCTTTCCATGTTTGTAGTTCTGCAGTTAAAAATGTAAAACTATTTGTGTGTAGTTCAGGTTTACAATATCACATTGGAAGAATCTGGAAATACTGATGTTCTTTTACTTTCTGATGCCTTTGTCCTGGAGGTGGGAATATCAGCAGGATTTTCTAAATGATTTTTTTTCAGTGAGGACAAAGCTGTTCCATAAATAATCTGAGTGTTTTTCTCTCAGAGAAGGAGGCAGATAAGCAAAAGGGCATCATATTTTCCATACAGATTTGTTTGCTGAACTGAAAAGATCAATACCTTTTGGTGCTCTGAAAATCTAATGTGTGCATTCTAAGAGGTCACCATTACTTCTAGGTTCTTCAGAGCAGCACAGCTTTGTTGCTCAGCATTTCATGGAGCCAAGGCGTTTCTGAACATGAAGACCACCCTGTCTTTCTCTCCAACAGTCTACACTGAAAGCCTCACCTGTTGATCCCCTCCCCTGCTGGCATTCATGAGAAAGCAAATTCCAGGAGTCAATGAGCGTCCGGATTCTAGGTCAGCATAAAACACACACACTATTTGGCATATATTTTTTGAATAAAGTTGCTGATGGAGTCACACAGAAAGCTGACAGAAAACTTACAGAAATGATAGTGTTGCAACAAACATAATATATTTTAAGCAAATATCATAAGGAAACATTCTGAGATGCCCACTCATCATGGCTTCCCATGTTCCTATATTGAAGTTGAGGGTACTCTTCTCAAACAAGGTGAGGGACTCCCACCAATATTGAGGCTCCTCAAGCTTTTGTCCCCAACCATCATTCTGAAACCAGCCGAGACACATCTTCCATGCCCACAGCACCTGGATCTAATGTTTTGGGGAGTGTAATTTCTTAGGTTGTCTCCAGTGTCACTTGACATTGTTCAGGTTTGTAGTGAGCAGGCACAGAGTGTGTCAGACCTCTTTTAACTTGGACAGCCTTATCTGCACAGTCCAAAAGGGTCTGAAGCAAGGCTGGCCCAGCAGCCAGCCGCACTGGTCCTTCCTTTCACGTGAGGTGAGCTTGCCACAGGTGTCTAGGAAGGAGAAAGATGCAACACGTCCATGCCTTTTCTGTCCACCCTGGTAGGACAGGGCTTTACTCTTGAAGGGAAAGGAGAAAGGCTGTGTTAAAATTATTTGTACTCTACTATTTTTCTAAGTTGTCTGATTGCTTAACTTGGATTTCTAGCCACGCTCATCTTACATACAGTCTTCCTTTCTGTTACAAAGATTTGATCATTGACCAAACTCCACAGACCATCCTGAGCTCTTTTAACTAGGCCTTACTTTGGATTTTGGTGTTTATCTCTGCCAAGTCTAAAACTGTCTAAAATCCCACTAAGTCACTTATCCCCCCTTGTAAAACCTGGACTTACTCAGCCGTTTATCATTGTATCTCTATGCAGCAGCCTTATCTCAGAGCCCGTGCAGTACAGTGATTGTGGGCATGGGACTACTTGAATTTCAAGATTACACACACACACACACAAAATGACAGTGTCTGGGTCTGGGGAGATAGCTCATCAGGCAGAGTGCTCCTTTGCAAGCATGAGGACCTGAGTGACCACCATAACCTGCATTTTAAGAGCCAGACATGGGTATACACTTATATCCCAGGGAGCCAGGGTGGGCATATCCTGGGGATTGCTAGCCAGCCAGTCCTACTTCGTGACGTCCAGGCTAGCGAGAGACGCTGTTCCCCCTCAAGAGGTGGGCAGTCTGAGGATTGATACTCAAGGTGTCCTGTGCTCTTGAAATGAATGCACACCCCATATATAAATTAGTTCCCTCCTTCCCTCCTCCGTTCCTTGTTCTTAGTCACACCAGCCACATTCCAAGTGTTCACTAGTCCTGTATGGCTAATGGCTACAGCACAGATATAGAACATTGTCACCATTAAGGAATGTTCTCTTGGGTCAGAGCTTTTGACTAAGTTATTTTGAGCATAAAACATATCTGTAATATCTCTAATATGCCTACCACTGTGGGAAGCTGTACTTGGCTAAGTGTTTGCCAGCTGATCCACATCTGTGGGACTCTTTCGTTGACATCACACCTGCCTAGGCTGTGAAAGCACCATGTCATTGTGAGAATGCCTGATTTCTCACAGTGTCCCTGAGTTGAATAAAAAAAAAAAAATGACCTTTATTTTATTTTATAAGAAACTACTTTATTAGTTTGGGTTGTGTCCTGAAAGTGAGTTCAACTTGGGTCCACCTGGCTTATAATAGCGAGGACTGCTCCAGACCCAGCCTACAAGCAAATCAACTAGAAAATGTAAGATACAGTAACAAGCCACTGAAACCTAAGAATGAATGCATGTGTCTATATAAGTGTGTCCATTTCTGGCACCCTGTTATATACCAGTATGTGTTTTCACCAGTATGACACCATAATTACTATAGTATTTAAATTACAATTTGGGAGATTATCTGTTGCATCTGGCAGGGAAGAAAATTTTGCAAGAATTTTGACTATTTTATAATACTTTTTGTATTTCTTTTTGTTTTTAAGATTTATTTATTTATTATGTATACAGTATACAGAAGAGGGCACCAGATGTCATCATAGATGCTTGTGAGCCACCATGTGGTTGCTGGGAATTGAACTCAGGTCCTCTGGAAGAACAGTCAGTGCTCTTAACCTCTGAGCCATCTTTCCAGCCCCCATGTATTTCTGTTTAAATTATAAGGAATTATTGCTAAGATCTGTTGGGATTGCTGGGGTCCTTATTCAGGATCATCTGTCTGGAATTGTGGCATATGCCTGTAGTCCTAGCACTTTGGAGGTGGGGGTGAGTGGATTAGAGGTTCAGGGTTATCCTTAATGACACAGTGAGTTCAGGGGGAGCCTGGGATAACTATGTGGGACCATATAGATAGAACAGGATGCAGGACCTGCCTCTAGACATTACCCCCTTTCCTTCTTTGGGACAGAGGTAGCTGATTGGCCCTATCTTCAGAATTTTGATTTCATCACAATGAGGGCTCCTCCCTTTGTGGCAGGAGCTGTGTCCTGAGGGCAGGTGGCCTCTAGTCTAATTCTGAAATCTAGGATGAAGAAAAATTGACAAATGACTGAGAGGAATCAGATCAAAATCCAACCAAATGGGAGTCCCCATCTGCCTGTCAGGAGCATGAACCCTTTAGTCCAGGGCAAATCAGGACTCACCTTTTGTCCATTTCCTTCCTCTCTATGCGCTACCCCTAACTCTGCTCCTGCTATTTGAGCTCTGGTTTTCTGGAAATGGAGCTGATTGAATGCAGCTGAGCTGGCTGGCAGGAGGGATAAGCAGACTTTCTGGGAAAAGGAACCCTTAGGACAGTGGTTCTCGGCCTCCCCAATGCTTCAGCCCTTAGATACAAGTTCCTCATGTTGTAACCACCAACCCATTTAATTGCTATATCACAACTAATTTTGCTATTGTTATGAATCATAATGATATCCGACATGCAGGATTTCTGATTTGCAGCCTCTAGAGGGGTTGCGACCCACTGCTCTAGAGACACAGTAGTCAAGAACCAGAGTCTGACCACAGAGGTACCGTGACTAACCAGGGAAGTGCTCCATGTCGGCTCCATCTCCATGGTCCTTCATTCCTACAAGGTCAAGTTTCCAGGTGCCCACAGTCCTGGTACTTCTGCAGCCGCAGGGAAGCCTCCCTCTAAGATGAGGTTGGTGGCTCACCTGATGTGGTTGGGGGCGGGTGGGTGGGTTGAAGGTGGGGACGAGAGAGAAGGGAACTATTCAGTAGGGCTGTTGGGAGGAGTAGGGACGAGGATGGACGAGTAACAGGAGAGGGGAGGAAGGTGAACAGTGCGGTTAGCTGAAAGTCTGGAGGTGCTGGGCATAGGGATCCTTAAGGTGGGGTAGTAGGATGGGGCCGCCAGGGGAGGGAAAGAGGTAGGGCAGAAGACAGAGAGGGCCGGGTCTTGTTGGAGAGCAGGCTGAAGGCTGGAGGGCTGAGTGGTCAGGAGAGGAAGGAAGCCTTGGCGATGACGAGAGGGTGGAGAACTGGATGAAGAATGAGGCTGCAGCTGAGATGAGAAGGAACGGGGAAGCTTTCTGGTCATCTTTTCATAAGAGCCCTGCAGCCTCTCACTTCAGCACAGCCAGTGTCTGAGCAAGTGTCAGGCCCGCCCCAGCCTTTGTCGCATCATCCATTATGAGCTTACACCCCGCCCTTTTGGTGCAGTGAGGAGATTCTGTCTGGCGGGGAGTTGACCCCATTGCCTCGATCTCAGTGAAGAGAAGAAATGGGGCTGTAACCTTATTCACTTCCTGTTTTCCAAGTAACACGCATTTTTGCCCCTCAGTGGATGAAGCTTGGTCAAAGGCATAGGACAGAACCAAGGGCTCCAGGCAGGTGGCAGCAATCCTGACGGTAGACTTAGAAAAGTGTGAAAAACTTAAGTTGTCAACTTCATACAACCTGTCTACATTGAGTTGGCCTGTGGGGCGTTCTTGTGGGGATTTGTCCTAACTGATGTGGGAAGGCTCACCCCACCATGGGTGGCACCATTCCCTAAGCAGGGGTTCCTGGACTATGTGAGAGTGAAGAAATAGAGCTGAGTGCAAGTAGGCACCGCTGAGCCATCTCTCCAGCCCTGTGCTCTAACTCTTAACTGGAACCACAAACCCAAGGAGCAAGCTGGGATGGTGACTGCCACCTTCTGACATGTCATGACTAAATCTGCACTTTCTCAATGAGATGTCACACCATGTAGATGATCAAGGGCTTTCCCACACTCTTAAGTGTCAACTCTCTTCCCTGCCTGACTTCTTTCATCCCCATCCAAATCCCAAGCTCCTTTGGTCTCCTGAACTCGCCTCTACAGTATTCTGATTTTAACTTCCTTGGCCTGGATCGTTCCTTCCTCTTTATACATCTTCAATTGTGTGCTTAAGTTATGCAGTCATATGACAAGTGCTCTTTGCCCTGTGGCCTCACTCTCCTGGATCAAACTACAACCTGGGTGTCCCTGAAGGGGGTCCTGCTACCTTGATGTTTTAGTACTTCCAGAGGGGCTACTGGGTTGTACTTCATGGGACAGGAGGGTGTGGCTTGCAGTTTTGATACAGATCTTTCATCACCTTTAAAGCTGCAGTTGCTCTCAAGCTGCGATCGCTCTCTTCCTAGTAGAAACTCACATGGTTCTCTGGTACCTACCACTGTTTGCCTTGCACTGTCCTGCTCTGGTCTGCTGGATACTCTTTGTAGGAAAATTATAGCACTTTCTCAGTTTTATTCTTGATATTTCTTTAATGTTTATATAGATGGACTGATCTGAGGCTCTGGCCTCTCCTTTTCTGTGATTTCTTTAAAAAAACTGAAAAAAATATTTATTTTATGTGTATGAGTGTTTTACTGGCAGGTATGTATGTGTACCATGTGCATGTCTGGTGCCCTTGGAAGTCAGGAAGAGGGTGTCAAGTCCCCTCAACTGGAGTTGCAGGTTGTTCTGAGCCTCATCGTGGGTACTGAGAACCTACCCCAGGACCTCTGCCAGTGCTCTTAGTGCTGAATCATGACTCCAGCCTGATTTGGAGCCCTGACAAATGTAGTCTCCATATTGCTCTGGTCTGGATCTCTCCCCTGTGTCCACATTGCAACTGGGCTCCATTGCCAGCTTTGTTTTGTTCTAGGATTTCTGAATGCAAATTTTTTTTTAAAAACTTTATTATTTATTTATTTATTTGCCTTGGTGTTTGCCTGGAACTGGAACTACAGACAGTTGTTAGCTGCCATGTGGGTACTGGGAATGGAACCCAGGTCCTCTGGAAGAGCAAACGGTGCTCTTAACCGCTGAGCCATCTCTCCAGCCCTGCAAATTGTTTTATTCCTGCCTAATTTTTCCAAAGACATTGCTGCTCCTCAGGAGCGATGAGGCTATTGAACAAGATCTGTATATCTGCCAAGATGGAGCTTGGTCTCTCACACAGATGAAAAGATTTCATATTCTCTTCAGCTCACTTATGTAGGTTGGCATGTTCTTCTTTGTCTGTCTGTCTGTCTGTCTGTCTGTCTGTCTGTCTGTCTGTCTCTATCTATCTATCTATCTATCTATCTATCTATCTATCTATCTATCTTTAAGCTACAACTCTTATGTATCCCAGGCTGATCTTGAAATCACTATGCAGTAGAGAACAACCTTGAATTTCTGGTCTTCCTACTCTGCCCCTCAAGTTCTGGGATTATAGGCATACATCACCATGCCTACTTGATGTTCTGTTGCTATGAAGAGACACTTTGACCAAGGCAAGTTATAAAAAAAACCATTTAATTAGGGACATGCTTACAGCTTCAGAGGGTTACTGCATATCATTAGGGTGGGAAGCATGGGGGTGGGTAGGCAGGCGTGGTGCTGGAGCTACATCCTGATCTGCAGGCAGCAGGTGGTGGGTGGAAGGAGGGGGACTGGGCCTGATGTACACTCCTGAAACCTCGAGGCTCACTCTTAGCGACACACTTCCTCCAAGGCCACACCTCCTAATCCTCACACAGTTCTACTAATTGGAGACCAGGCATTCAAACACGAGTCTGTGGGGGACGCTCTCATTTAAATCACCACACTTGGAATGCTAATTTTCAGTTGAAAGAACCTAAGCTGGGGCTGGAGAGAGGGTTCAGTGGTTCAAAGCACTGGCTTGTCTTCCAGAGGACCTGAGTTCAATTCCCAGCACCCACATGGCAGATTACAACTGTCTATAATTCCAGTTCTAGGGATATGACATCTTTTTCTAACCTCTGTGAATACTAGAAATGCACATAGTACAAAGACATGCATGCAGGCAAAATACCCATGCACATAAAATCAAATTCAAAATTGGAAAAAAATAATCTAAGGTGAAAAAGGAATATGAACCCACACCATGTACCTGGCTGCCCTGTCTCAGAGTCCATGTCTTTACTACATTACTAAGAGAGTTTGGATAGTGTTATGTTATTATAATCTCCATAGTTGCAAAAACACATTTAATAAAGTCCAACTGTTTATCTATTGTTTTCCTTCTTTATTTTGTATTTAACAAAAAACAGTTACATAAATTTAAAATGAGGAAAAATTAACAATAACTATAAAGAGGATAAGAATCATAAGCATGGCTTATCAACGGTGGTAATGCAAATAAGATTGCTACACATATATTCTGTTTATCTATTTATGATAAAATTGTATAACATTGGAAATGGAAAGGACTTCCATTGTTTGATAAACAATTTTTCTTTTTTTTTTCAACTTTGCCATCTTTTTATTTATATCAGTTAACATAAAATGTCCATATTTATTTGTATCACTATATCACTGCTATTCAAATACATATGAGAATAGTTTTAATCTTCTATCACACAATTTTAATAGCTCTACAGTATTCTGTTACATAAAAATGCCATAATACATTTCTATACAAAAGGCATGGCACAGTATAGTCTGGAAGCAGCATTTTCTTTTGAGACTATAGTGGACAATAAAGTCAGTTATCACTTCTACAGGTCAGGAGTGGAATAAGGCAGGAAAAAGAAATAAAGATTTCACAAGAAGAAAGAAATAAAATTGATATAATTGTATACACTGAGAGAGAACCTAGAGAACTTAGAGGTTATGAGGCATAGATGAATTATTGCCATTAGATTAAATTTAAAATAAAACCTCCATTGTAGTGATTCCTATTTCTAATAGATTAGTAATAATCTATTAATTAGATCTCTAACTAAATTTAACCCATAGTTAAATTATTAACAATTTGAAAATAAAAATTTGAAGAAATTGTGCCGCTCAAATAGTTATTAGTTTATTTAATACCTAGAAATTCATATATTTCAGCTAGTGACCTCCAGCTGCCAGTGCTGTTGTGGATCCTGTCTGGGGGGAGTGGGAATGTGCCCCATACCCCCTCATTCCTCATCCTCTGAGATGTGAAGTGCCTCCATTATATCCTCCATGAGCCAAAACAGATCCTTTCTCCATTAAGTTGCTTCTGTTATAGCAATGAGAAAAGCCACCAGCACAGCTTATCTCTACAGCTGCTGCAGTTCAAGGACAACTGAAGGATATCCAAACCAGCAGAGAGATGCGCCACGTTCACTGACTACAAGACTCAGCATCACAAATGAGAACACGGAAGTTGCTCAGATTTTTATAGCTTTAGTAAAACAGCCAATGAATGGTAGATTTATTCATTTATTTCTGGTATTTGAGTTGGAAACTGACAGGAAAGGACATCTTGACTTTAGAGTTATATGAAAATGCAAATAACTAAGACCATTTTAAAATATCTAATAGGGTTTCCCTAGTGGCTTTTAAACCCGTAGAACTAGAGAAATCAGACAGTGTGGAGGGGTTGGGGAAAGGCGTCCTGTGGTTGTAAAGATGTGTGAAATTCTTTACAGATCTGGAGGATCCTGTGTGCGTGTGTGTGTGTGTGTGTGTGTGTGTGTGTGTGTGTGTGTGTGTGTATCTCTTTCATCCATGTCTCCTGGAATATGGTGGCTTTTATGAACTTTAGCAGTCTACTGTGCCTCTCACAGGCTCTCACAGGTTCCTGGCTTCCATTTCTGTGCCTCATGAAACAGAATAAGACTTGAAGGTAGGCGCCACATGTGAGAGAAAACATATGTCATGTGTCTTTTTGGACCTGAGTTACCTTTTGTACTCAAAGTTTTTCCAGTTCACATATTTACATATATATTTCACAATTTCCTTTTTCTTTTCAGCAGAGTAATATTTCACTGTGTATGTATGTATTTTTTTGTATCCATTTATCTGTTGAAGCACATCTAGTTTGGTTCCAATTCCTAGTTAATTGTGAACAGAGTGGCAGTGAACATGGATGTGTAAGTCTCTGTGATGGGATATAAACTCTTTTGGGACTATGTCCAAGAGTGGTACAGCAGGGTCATATGACAATTCTATTTCTATTTTTTTAAACTTCCACACTGATTTCCAAAGTGCCTGCACTCACACCAACAGTGTGTAAAAAGTCTGCCTTCTCGCCTTCCACACCAGTCTGTTGTAATTTGCATTCCTGATGATGGGGATAAGATGGAATCCCAAAGTAGTTTTAATCTGCATGACCCAGATAGCTAAAGATTTTGAGCACCTTTTAAAGCATTTCCTAGACATTTGTGTTCTTCTTCTGAGAATTTACTTTCAGTTCCATAACTCAATTTTAATTGTGTTGTTTTCCTAATGCTTAGTGCTTTGAGTTCTTTGTATGGTCTGGACACTAAGCCTTTGTTGGTGAATGGCTGGCAAGAATTGCTCCCATTCTGTGGGCTTCTGTTTTCTTTTCTGTGTGGCCCTTTCTTCTCTGACCTCTCCAGAGATCACCTTCTCCGTTTACTGTTTACTTCTCTGGAAGTTTTTTAATGCATACAGGATGGATCTACACCATTAACTCCATTTTGTAGTTATTATAACTTTCTTTTCCCCTGCATCTTGGAGATTATTTCAATTTTTGCAAAAGGTCAATTTTCCCACTTAGTGTTTCTGGTACTAAATTAAGTTTAGCTTGATTTAATTTTTAAATACAGGGTCCAGTGTAGCTCAGGCTGGCTCAATTCCCTATGTATTCAAAGGTGACCTCTGTCTCCCAATCCTCTCACCTGAACCCTGTGAGTGCTGGAGTTACAGCCACACCACCATGTCTGCCTTTTGCTGTATTTTATTGTCCTTCACATCTATTTGTCTCAGCCTATCATTTTTTTAAAATAATATGTTTTGTCTCTTGTACCTGGATGGAATTATAGAACAGCTATTTAAAAATACTTGCTTGGTCCTTCAAAAATTAAGTTTTCGCTCTCAATCTTTGGGACATTTACTTTTTCTTCACAGGTTACATATTAGTGATGGTTGTGTGTGTGTGTGTGTGTGTGTGTGTGTGTGTGTGTGTGTGGGCGATGGCACAGTGAACCTGACTAGTATGTCTAGCGTGGACATGGGAATGTTGACCATAGGGATGACGATGAGTTGGGTGGTAATGCTGAGGATGATGATGCAGTAGGGAAGACAGTGTTGGGATGATGGTGGGTGAAAGTGCCCATGAGAACCCAGATGGAAGGACATGTCTGTGCAGAGGTAACTTACACTGAAAATACCAGGGTGGTGGTGGAAAAGAGAAGGCACCTTGGACACACCTTGCTACCTGGAATACACACTTGGGATGGAATTAGGAAAAAGTTAGGGTAAATTTCTTCAGATGCCTGCAAGGGACACTGTGTTACTTCTGTTTGGCTGCTGGTGTGGTCCCCAATGCCTAATAAGCCAAAGTTGTTAATGTTCCCTTCATTTTGTGAAGCACAGGAGTTAACAAGCCTCCCAGGAATTCTTAGTTCAGTGCAGCTCAGCTGCCGCATAATTGATCCAGGATGGCGGACTCCTGGGGCAGGGGAACAGGAGCCGCTGCAGAAACGGTGGGGTGAACTGGGACTCAGCAAGAGGGAAGAGGAGACTTTCAACTAATACTACTGTAGTTTAATTGGGATTAGAGGCGGGTGGCTTTTGGTGTAATTGGCAGTTTTTATGTTCTCTGGGGAAGTGCCAAGCTAATGCAGAGCTTCTGGGAGGTTCCTGGTGACTCAGAGTCTGGACCTTGTAACTGCACCTATGAAGTGGCACATGCAATATCTGCAGGCAGGTGTGTCTCTCAGTTCAGGAGGCAAATGCTGCTGTCTCAAGTTGGCCCCTGGAGCTGGCCTTGGCATCGAAAGTCAGTTACCCAACATCAGTGACTGGCAATAGGGCTGCACCTGAAACCCCTGAAGTTTTTATTGCCATTATTTGTCATTTCTTTTAATTTTTCCTCCACACAAGTAAATAGTAATAAAATTACTGCAGACAGTTCAGTTCTCTCGTCAACACTAATTCTCACACCAGACTTCAACACTGACTTCAGATTTTTACAAATATCCATTTTGAGACATACTTTCTCTGTTATGTAGTTCTGGCTGTCCTGAAACTCACTATGTAGGCCAGGCTGACCTTGAACTCACTGAGGTCTGCCTGCCTCTGCTTCTGTCTCCTGAGTGCTGGGATTAAAGGTGTGTGCCACTGTGCCTGACTTTAGAATCATTGCATTGATAAGAACATACAGAAATCATTTTCCCAGGATAGAGGCATACAATGGCTTATAAAAATGTGACATAAACCTAAGTGACAGGGATATAAGATCTTTGCTTCTTACCAAAGACGTATACACTTTTAATAGATTCTTCCAAGAGAGTGCTTGTCATTTTTAAAGTCTCACCACAAAGAATGTAAATTATTCAAACCTAACCTGTGAGCTGGACCATTTTGTCTCTGCCTCTCTTAGGATGAAGCCAGAATTCGGTCAAAGCCCCTTGTTAGTGACAATTTCATAATCACAGAATCAGAAGTGATCATGATCCCCCAAGTATGGTGACCTGCGCCTGTGACCTGGCATTTGGAGATGAGAGGATTAAAAGTTGAAGGTCATCCTTGGCTATGCAGCAAATTCAAGTCCAGCCTGGGCTATAAAAAGCTCCATCTTAAACAAACAGATGGCCATGCTAAATGACCATCAGGTCACATTATTCCTCCAACCCCCAAAATTAGCACTGGGAGAGGAAAAAAAAATATTTTAAAAATACAAGTGGAAACTATAATTAATAAAGAGCTAATATTCTAAGGAGAAAAAAATCTATCAATCTATTTAATATGCTATTATTTCCCATCATTGTTAAAGTGGTGAAGTAGTTACTCTTTTTCTCATTTTTGAACAGCCTTAGGGGAAATCAATATATATTTTAACTTGAATTTCACCAATCACTAATGAGATGGGGCATCTTTGTAGGTATTTATCAGCTATAATCTTACTGTTTTATGGGCTTTCTGCTCATTCACTGGCCTTTTCTTACCAGTGTTGTCCTTTTGCAGTGTTACCTCCATGCTTTAATATTAGTCCTTTCTATGTTCTGTATACTGTGTATATTTTTAGACATCAAGTGTAGACACTTTGTCTCGCTTCATGTTATATGTTGCAAATATTTTCTTCTGGCTACTTTTTTTTTGAAACATTTTGTATTTTTGTTTATTAAATAGGTCAGTCTTTTCCTTATGGCTGTAAACCTGTCCTTATCCAGGTTTACAGTCTACACCCTCAATTTAAAGAACATTCTAGGGGCTGGCTCAGTGATTAAAAGTAAGTAACATTCTTCTAGAGGACAATTTGATTTTCATGATCCACATCAGGTAGCTCACAACTACCTGTAACCTCAGCTCTTTGGAATCTGATGTCCTCTTCTGGCCTCCATGGACACTTGTTTCCACACTCAGACACACCTGCACACACCTACATATAATTAAAAATAAATATATCCAGATGGTGGTGGTGCACACTTTTAATCCTAACACTATGGAGGCAGAGGCAGGCAAAACTCTGAGTCTGAGGCCAGCCTGGTTTACAGAGTGAGTTCCAGGACATCTAGGGCTACATGGAAAAACCCTGTCTCAACACACACACATGTATACATATATCCAATATATATATATATATATATTCAATACTCTCTGGTGAGAATGTCTGTATGCAGTGAAAATCATTCTGTGAATAAAGGTGAATAAAGGAACTGTTTTGGCCTGTGTCAGGTGCTGTAGAAGTAGGCGAGGGAATTGAGTTTCAGGCACAAGGAGTGCTGAGTTAGACAGTCTCCATCCAGCCGCCAAAGAAGAAGCATGTAGGACCCAGGTGAGGCACGGCCACCACCATGTGGTCAGATAGGTTAATGAAAATGGGTTGAATTAAGATGAAAGAGCTAGCAAAAGCAATGTGCCTGAGACATCAGCCAAAGAAGGTGAAATTAATATAAGTGTCTGAGTCATTTTTAGGGGGGTAAAAGCTGCTGCAGGTGGGTCCGAACCTCTGGCCTGTTCGGGGTCAGAAATCTTTTACAATACTCCTTATACTTTTCACTTTCATTGGGATTTACTTTTATCATGGTGTAATATTTTTGCCTTATTATTTCAGTACTATTGGTTGAATAATATATTCCTTACTCAGTTGACTTAAAAAAGCAAATGCTTCTGGTATTTATGACTCTACTTTGTTTATTATTTTATTAATATATCCATTAGTTCATGTTACTAATGAATTTTCTTTCTTTTTAAATCCTGTTTTCCCCTTTGACTACTTAAATATAGCTTTTAAAGGTGTCTTTATTTTATGTGTATGGGGTTTTGCCTGCATGCATGTCTATGTACCATGTACATGCAGTATCTGTAGTAGTCAGAAGAGGACATCAGATCTCCTGGAGCTGGAATTACAGAGGTTGTGAACCGTCATGTGGGTGCTGGAAACTAAACCCAGCTCTTCTGTAAGAGCATCGAGTGCTCTTAACCACTGAATCATCTCTCTAGCCTCACTTTGGGCATTTTTTTAATGTGCTTTAACTTAGTAGTACTTTTAAAGTCAGCACATTGAGCTCTATAAATAAACAGTTGAGGCTTAGGAATGGTTGAGAGTAAATACGTTTGCAGAAGTGATATCTTTACAGAATGGAAGTTTTTAATTCAGATGTCTGCTGTTTTCAGTTTTTTTTTAAACTTTATTTTTATTTATTTATTTATTTATTTATTTATTTATTTATTTATTTATTTGCCTTGGTGTTTGCCTGGAACTGGAACTACAGACAGTTGTTAGCTGCCATGTGGATGCTGGGAATCGAACCCGGGTCCTCTGGAAGAGCAGACGGTGCTCTTAACCACTGAGCCATCTCTCCAGCCCCTGTTTTCAGTTTTTATAACACTCTTCATTTAAACCCTAGATGTTTATCAATGAGCTTATTTCTATAAAATTGTACTTTATAGCTATTATTGATGCTAGCCTTTTCATTCATTGTACTGATGGTTCAAAGATATTTTAGATATTTTTCTCTTTGTCTTGTATATGGTTTTATCTCTTAAATCTTTTTTGGTTTTTGAAACAGTTTAATGTGTAGCCCTGGCTATCTTGGAACCCCCTTTGTAGACAAAAATAGTCTCTATCTTACAGGACTCACTTCTTTCTACTTCCCAAGTGCTGAGATCAAAGACATGCACCACCATACCGGGATTTCTTAAATTTATTAATATAGTATGTTTTCTAATTTAGAATTCCTTTCTCATTTAATGGCTAGGTTTTTCTTGGCCATATTATTATTTTAACATATGAATATATTTTAGTTAATATTTAATTAAGGATATCTATGTCTAGTATTTGTTTTTAAGATTTATTTTTAATTACGTGTGTGAGTGTGTGTCTGTGTGTACGTAAAATGCACATAGGCATAGGTACCAGTGGAGGCCAGAGGCATCTGATCCCTGGCCACCTGATGTGAGTTCTGGGTACCAAACTTGAATCCACTGCAAGAGCAGTACATGTTCTTAGTCTCTAGGCCATCTGTCTAGGCCCAGTATCTAGTATTTGTGAGATAAAGTTGGCCTTGAACTTTTATATTTTATGCTATCTTTGCTCAACTATACCAACCTTATGGTGAACAAGAATCAGTATCTATACTTCCTGTGCTCTGGAATAGTTTGGGTAGTATGGGAAAACTTGTTTCTTATCTGAGCCCAAGACTCATTTTCTTATAATTAAGGTTTTTAAATTTTTTTAAGACAAGGTCTCAATATGTAGCCCTGGCTGGCCTGGAACTCTCTATGTAGACCAGGCTGGCCAAGAGCTCACAGAGATCCTCCTACCTCTGCCTCTCTGAATTATGAGAATAAAGATGTGAACCATCACACTCAGCATAAGTTAAGTTGTGAGAAGCACCTGACTGTGTGGTACAGGCTAGCCTCAAACTTGGGATTCTCCTATCTCAGTCTTCTTTCTATCTAAGGAATTTTGAAGTGTGTGCGCTTGACTTACTCATTAGTCTCTCCTCAGCTGACTTAGAGCTCCTACTATTTGGGACAATTTGTCCAGTAAATTTTGTTTTAAAAATCATGCATTTTATCTGTATTTTCAAATTTTATATAGTAACTTTTCAAAATTAAAAATACTTGCAACTGGAGCTGCAATGGGTGAGTGTTTTCCTCTTCGACTACTTAAAAATAGCTTTTTATTTTATGTGTATGGATGCTTTGCCTGTATGCATGTCTGTGCACCATCCACATGCAATGCCTGTGCTAGTCAGAAGAGGACATCAGATCACTTGGAGCTGGAGTTACAGAGATTGTGAGCCATCATGTGGGTGCTGGGAATTGAACTCAGGACCTCTGGAAGAGCAGCGAGTGCTCTTGACCACTGAACCATCTCTCTAGACTACAACCCACAGCCCCAGAGAAGCTAGCTAACAAGGGGGAGCCTAAGAGAGACACATGAATTACCCTAGGAAGGAAAATAGATGAGATCTTGTGAGTAAACTGGGGGCAAGGAGGGGCAAAGGGGGAGAGGGGATGGAAGATGAGAACACAAAGGGACGGGATGGTTGAGCTGGGGAAGGAATGGAGTGGGAGAGCAATGAAAGAGATATCTTGATATCATGGACTTGTGGAGAAACCTTGTGCTAGGGAAGTTCCCAGGAACCCACAAGGACTCCTGTTTAGACTACTAGCATTAGTGGAGAGGGTGCCTGAGCCAGCCTTCTCCAGTAATCAGATTGGTGAATACCCTAACTGTCATCATAGAGCCTTCAGCCAGTAACTGATGAAAGGAGATGCAGATATCCAAAGCCAAGCACCAGGCAAAGCTCCAGGAGTCTAGTCAAAGAGAGGAAAGAGATTATATGAGCAAGGGGCCGGGGGAGAGGTCAAGATCATGATGGGGGAAATCTACAGAGAAAACTGAACCAAGCTTGTGGGAACTCAACTGTGGGAATTCTGGACTGACAGCTGTGGAGCGTGCAAGGGACTGGACTAGCTCTCTATGTATGGAAAACAGTTGTATAGCTTGGTCTGTTTAAGGGACTGTGGAATATTGCTTTTGTACACTGTAAATATTGGTTTAATAAAATGTTGATTGTCCAAGTAGCTAGACAGGAAGTAGAGGCAGGGCAACCAGACTAGGAAAATTCTGGGAAGAGGAAGAGCAGAGTGAGATGACAGCAAGACACAGAGGAAGCAAGGTGAAAATGCTGCACTGAGCAAAAGGTACCGAGCCACGTGACTAAATATAGATACAAACACAGGCTAACTTAAAGTGTAAGAGTTAGCAAGTAATAAGCTTGAGCCATAGACCAAATAGCTTGCAATTAATATAGGCTTCTGTAATTATTTGGGACAAATGGCTGTGCGACTGGCCGGGAGGGACAGAGAAAATTTTGACAGCAGGCAGTTGGATCAGGATCTATCTCTGATACATGAGCTGGCTTTTTGGAGCCCATTAGCTATAGTGGGATGCCTTGCTTAGCCTTAATGCAGGTGGGAGGGGCTTGGTCCTGCCTGAGTCGTAGGTACCAGGCTTTGCTGACTCCCAGTGGGAGGCCTTAGACGTTTGGAGGAGGGGATGGGGAGGAGGGAGAAGGCTGAAGGGATACGGGAGGAGGGATGAGAGGGGGATCTATGGTTGGTATGAAAAATGAATAACAAAATTTCTTAAATAAATAAAAAATAATTTAAAAATGCCCATAGTCTTTGTCATTTCCTGCTCCCATGTATCTTGCCTATTGCCTATACCTTTGAATATACTGGTATTAACTCCCTCTTTTATACTTCATTAGTTTATGCATTTGCTTTTATTCTCTTTATTTTACTTGGCACTTATTTAATTGCTTTTTATATAATCTTAAAAGTTTTTTCGTTTTTATTATTTTATGTGTATGAATGTTTTGTCTGTGTATGTACCATGCCAGTTCAGCACCATGCCTTAGGAGGTCAGAAGAGGGAATAAAATTCCCTGAGTCTGGAGTTACAGACATTTGTGAACTGTTACGTAGGTGCAGCCAATACTCTTAACCACAGAACCATTCCTCCAGGTTTCTACTGTTATGTAGTTTGAAAGTTGAAGCTTGTAGCATTAATTTTTATTTAAAATATTTCCAAGTAAATACATTGTCATTTACTTCTTTCCCCTAAGCATTTCTTTGGCTGTGGCCTATATATATATATTTTTTTTTTGATATAGAATAGTTTTGTAGGGAGCTGGAGAGATGGCTCAGAGGTTAAGAGCACTGACTGTTCTTCCAGAGGACCTGAGTTCAATTCCCAGCAAAACCACATGGTGGCTCACAACCATCTATGATGACATCTGGTGCCCTCTTCTGGCACACAGTCATAGTGTGTGCATAATGTTGTATACATAATAAATAAATCTTTTTTTTAAAAAAAGAATAGTTTTGTTGTTATTTGTTGGTATATGCTTTATAATTTCCATTTTTGATTTCCTTTTAATTCTAAGAGTAGTTTTTAGTTTTCTAAGCATATATTTTATTTTGATTACATGCTACTTTGTGTATATGTGTGTGTGCACGTGCTTGTGTGCTTGCCCATATGTATGTTGGAGACTGAACCCATGATGAAATCCACAGAGCTCAACAGAGAAGGCTGCTTTTCCAACCTTCAGTCTACATGTTGATATTTTAACAATGGATCACTACCTTCCCATGCCTCCTATTGAGCTGTCAATATAATGCCTTCCTTTAGTTCTAATGTCTCTGGCTGTTGTGGATATTTTGATTGCCTTCCTGATGTACAAAGAAACACTGGCCTAGTTGCTGAGCAGTGGCAATGAAAGCTGAGAAGTTAATCTTATTTTGAAGAATAAACCTCAGTAGCATAATTTCACCATTCCTCATCCTGATATCTAAACTCAAAAGCATTTTATTAAATCATCACTTTGAAGTGCCATATAATTTTAACTCATGTACAAATGCATAAGAATTGGACATACCTGTGAGTATCATGCATTGTTTTGATATATGTATTGAAATGCTTAGAGGAGGTTAACTGTGTCTACCTCTCCACCATCTGTTATTTCCTCAAGGCAAACTTTCAGTTTCTTCCTGCTAGACTTCTGAGGCTCACAGGACATAACTGCTACTTATAGTCGCTCTATGCTGCAGCACCAACCAGAGTGCCCTAATTCTGTTTAAGTATAACTCACCCTAACTTCCCTCTATATCCTCAAAATTCTCCTTTTGGCCTCCATGATTGCCTTCCCTAGATTGCACATGAGAGTGAGTGTACACACACACACATACACACACAGTCATTTTGATGCAAATGATATATTTTATACTTTCTATTACAGAACAGTATTGTACAGTGTTTAGGCAACATATGTTCTTCTTTAATTATACACATAGGCTGCCTGTAGTTTCTTAACAACTGTGAAAAGCTCTGCAATTATGGAAGTATGGCTGTCTCTGACATACTGATTATATTTCCATTCATTATACATCCATTAGTGAGGTTGTGATCATGTGAGGCTGGTATTTTGAACTCGTTGAGGGATCTCAATACTCTCACCACAATGACTATGCTAATTTTCAACCTCATTAGTTGTAGTCAGAAGATTCTGGGTCCCATCTAGCCCTGAGGTCTGGATCAGCAGCCACTTATGAGATAATTGACTTGGATGCTTAATATTATAGTTTAAGCATGTCACTGAGTATCTCTTACACTTAAATTAACCTATAATTCTTATCTATATTTAGCCATGTGGTTTGATACCCTTTGTTTAGTCTAGCATTCTCATTCTTTTTCCCTGTTCTGCCTTTCCTCTTTCTAGAATTCTCTTAGTCTGGTTGCCCCACCTCTTTTTACTGCCTCTATCAGCCAATTAGTGTTTTATTAAACCAATACAAATGAAAAATCTTTACAATGTACAAGAGCATGATCCCACAGTATGTTCCTCCCCGCCTTTTTTTCCCCAAAGAATTCTGAAACCAATCTTCTTTGTTTAGCTTTTTCTTGGACTATTATTCATAACAACTTGTAACCAACCCTTTAAACAAAGACAAACATTCATAATCCATTTCTGGGGAATGTGAATGTATCTCTCTAGACTACTTCCTGCTGATTGAGGGTGCTGGTAATCTTACTGGGACCCAAAGAAAATTTAGGATTATGGTCAAGTCCTGAGTGGTGTAGTCTGTGAAAATGGGTCATTTCAGCCAGTCTCCCTGAAGCTGTTCTGGCAAAGTATTTGGCTCCCTTTATCAAGGTATCTATTTCATCATTCTTCCTCTCTGTTCCTTCCCCAGCTCTCCCATCTTACTCCCTCATGTTCACTTCCCAGCTCCCCTTAACCCCTGACCTGCTGGTGTCCCAATTTACTCAGGAGATCTTCTCTATTTCTCTTCCCGGTGGTGGTGGGGTATCCATAGATGTCTCTCTTAGATTCTTCCTTGTTACCTAGCTGCTCAGAGGTTATGGGTTGTAGCCTGGTTATTTTTTGCTTTATGTCTAAAATCTACTTATAAGTGAGTACATACCATATTTGTCTTTCTGGGTCTGTATTACTCACTCAGGATGATTTCTTTTTCTAGTTCCATCTATTTGCCTACAAAATTCAGGATGTCATTTTTTAAACTACTGAATAGTATTTCATTGTGTAAATGTATCACTCTTTAAAATCTACTCTTCGGTTGAGGGCATCTAGGCTGTTTTCAGATTCTGGCTATTACAAATAATGCTGTTATGAACATAGTTATACAAATGTCCTTTTGGTAAGAATGTGCATCCTTTGGGTATATACCCAATAGTGGTATTGCTAGATCACTGGGTAGATTGATTCCCAGTTTTCTGAGAAACTACCATATTGATTTCTAAAGTGGTTGTACACGTTTACATTTCCACTAGCAATGGAGGAGTGTTCTCTTTACTCCACATTCCCTCTAGCATAGGCTGTCATTGGTGTTTTTGATCTTAGTCATTCTGACAGAGTAAGATGGTATCTCAGCATTACTGTTTTGATTTGCATTTCCCTAATGACTAAAGATGCTGAACAATTATTTAAGTATCTTTCAGCAATTTGAGATTCTTCTGTAGAGAATTCTCTGTTATCTCTGTACTCCATTTTTTAATTGGGTTATTTGGTTTTTTGATCTCTAGTTTCTTGAAATCTTAGCATATTTTAGAGATCAGTCCTATGTCAGATGTAGGGTTTGTGAAGAACTCTTCATATTTTTTAGGCAGCCATTTTGTCTTATTGACAAAACCTTTATCTCCAAGACCTTTATCATGAAGGAGTGTTGAATTTTGTCAAAAGCTTTTTCAGCGTCTAATCATATAATCATATGGTTTTTGTCTTTCAGTTTGTTTATATGGTGGATGAAATTAACAGATTTCCATATGTTGAACCATTCTTCTATCTCTAGGATGAAGTCTACTTTATCATGGTGGATGATGTTTTGATATGTTCTCGAATCCAGTTTGCCAGTATTTTATTGAGCATTTTTGCATCTATGTTCATGAGGGAGACTAATCTGTAATTCTGTTTGTTGCATCTTCATGTGGTTTGGGTATCAGGGTGACTGTAGCCTCATAAAAAGTATTTGGAAATGTTTGTTTTGTTTCTATTGTGTGGAACAATTTGAGGAGTATTTGTATTAGCTCTTGGAAATTCTGGTAGAATTCTACATTGAATCTATCTGGCCATGGGCATTTTTTTTTGGGCTGGGACACTTTTAATAACTGCTTCTATTTTCTTAAATGTTATAGGCCTACTTAAGTCATTTATCTGGTATTGATTTAATTTTGATAAGTGGTACCTATCCAGAAAGCTGTCTATTTTTTTTTTAGGTTTTCCAATTTTGTGGAGAATAGGTTTTTGAAGTATGACCTAATGATTCTCTGTATTTCCTCAGTGTCTGTTGTTATGTCCCCCTTTTATTTCTGATTTTGTTAATTTGGATATTTTCTCTCTGCCTTTTGGTTAATTTGGAGAGGGGTTTGTCTATCTTGTACTTTCTCAAAGAACAAACTCTTTGTTTCATTCATTCTTTTTATTGTTCTTTTGGTTTCAATTGTATTAATTTTGGCCTTGAGTTTGATTATTTCCTTCCTTCTACTCCTTCTGAGTGAGTTTGCTTCTTTTTCTAGTTTTCAGATGTGCTCTTAAGTGGCTTATGTGATATTTCTCCACTTTATGGAGGCATCTAGTGCTATGAACTTTGCTCTTAGCATTGCTTTCATTGTGTCCCATAAAGTTTAGGTATGCTGTGGATTCATTTTCATTGAATTCTATAAAAATTTAAATTTATTTCTTCATAATTTGCTGTTCAGTTTCCATGAGTCTGTAGGTTTTCTATAATTTGTATTGTTGTTGAACTCTAGTCCATGATGGTCCAACAGGATACAAGGGATTGCTCCCATTTTATTATTTATTTATTTATATTTGTTTTATAATATATTATGTGGTCAATTTTAGAGAAGGTTCCATAAAGTGTTAAGAAGAAGGTATATTCCTTTGTGGTTGGGTGGAAACTTCTGTATATATCTACTAAGTTCATTCATTTGAATCATGTCATCTGCTAGATCCCTTATTTCTTTGTTGAGTTTCTCTCTGGTAGGCCTTTTCATTGGTGAGAGTTGGGTATTGAAATCTCCCACTATTAGTGTGTAAGCTTTAGTAATGTTTCTTTTACATATGTAGGTGCACTTGCATTGGGGGGCATAAATATTCAGGATTGAGATTTCTTCTTGATGAATTTTTCCTGAGATTATCAAGTAATGTTCTTCCTGTTCTCTTTTGATTTAATTTAGTTTGAAGCCCATTTTGTTAGATATTAGGATAGCTACAACTGTAGTGGGATTAGGTTATTACATTGTAAATAAATGTCCCAACTACTAGTTTAATAAAAATGCTAATTGGTTGAAGGCAGGCAGAAGTGCAAGAGGAGCTACTAGACTAGGAAAACTCTGGGTACAGGAAGAACAGGCACAGATGTCAGAGTTGCCAAAGCTGCCAGGAAACACAGAGGAAATGCTGCTGAGAAAAGGTACTGAGCCACCTGGCTGACCAGGATAAGAAAGATGGATTAGTGTAAGACTAAAGAGATAGCAAGTTATATGCCTGGGCCCTAGGCCAATCAGCATAAAAAATAATATAAACCTATGTGTGATTATTTGATCTTAAACAGGGCTGAGAGTGGGACCAAATTTCTGGGCTAGAATAGCTTGTTTTTTGAATCCATTTGATTGGAAAGTTTTTTTTTCCCAACCCTTTACTCTGAGGCAGTGTCTGTCTTTGAAGCTGAAGTGTGTTTCTTGTATGCAGTGGAGGGATAGATTCTATTTTTGTATCCATTGAGTTAGCCTGTGTCTTTTTATAGGTGAATTGAGTCCATTGATATAAAATGATATTAATGACTAGTGATTATTAATTCTTGTTATTTTTGGTGTGTGTGTGTGTGTGTGTGTGTGTGTGTGTGTGTGTGTGTGTGTGGTGTTTCCTTTCTTTGGTGTTTTCTTTTGCGGGATTATGCATTGCTTGTGGCTCCCTGGGTATGTCTAGCTTCTTTAGATTGGAGTTTTCCTTTTAGTGCTTTCTGTTAGGCTGGATCTGTGGATAGATATTGTTTAAATCAAATTTTGTCATGGACTATCTTGTTTACTCTTTCTATGGTGATTGATAGTTTTGCTGGGTATAGTTGTCTGGGCTGGTAACCATGGTCTCTTAGTATCCTTATAACATCTGTTCAGGACCTTCTAGCTTTCATAGTCTCTACTGAGAAGTTGGGTATTATTTCATTGGGTCTGTCTTTTTAAGTTACTTGGTCTTTTTTCCTTTGCAGCTCTTAATTTTCTTTCTTTATTCTGTATGTTTAGTGTTTGATTATTATGTGGCTAGCCCACTCACAAGAGGTGAGTTTTCCTCCTCTAAGTAGGCCAGCCAGACCAGCCTCCAGGTCTGGGCAACAGGGCACAAACTATGTCCTCCAACCACACAGCTCCAGCTGCAGGGCCCTCTGGGCAAGCCTGACTATCACTACCCCTAATCATACTCTCTAGCCTATGGGCCCCACTCCACCTCTCAAACCCTTTTATCCTCTAGAGACCCCAACTGCTCCAAGAGACATAGACTTTACTGGCTCTAATTTTGCCAAGAGCTTCAAATGCACCAAGAGCACCTATTGGATCAAGAACATCTTCCTGAAACACAGACAACACTTGTACCGATTGGAGGAAGAGATGAGTAGATGCCAGTGTAAAAATAGATTCAACAACATCAAATAATCTGTTACCACTAGAACCTAGTGGTTCTACAACAGCAAAACCTGAACATTCCAATATGGAAAAAGCAAATGAAAATGACCTTAAAAATAGCTTTATAAAGATGATAGAAACCTTTAAACAGGAAATGAAAAACTCCCTTAAAGAAATAAAGAAAAAGGCAAGCAAAAAAATGGGAGAAATTAGTAAATCCTCTAAAGAAAGCCAAGAAAACCAAAAAAAAAAAATCAATCAAACAGGTGAAGGTAACAGTTCAAGACTTGAAACTGGAATAGAAGCCATAAAGAAGATACAAACTGAGGGAATTCTGGAAATGAAAAGTCTGCGTAAATGAACAGGAACTACAGATATAAGCATAAGTAACAGAATGCAATAGATGAAAGAGAGAATCTTTGGCATGGAAGATACAATAAAGGAAATAGATTGTCAGTCAAAGAAAACACTAAAGTCAAAAAAGACATAACACAAAAATCCAGAAAATCTGAGACACCATGAAAAGACCAAACCTAAGGATAATAAAAATAGAAGGAGAAGAATACCAGCTCAAAGGCATAGAAAATATATTCAACAAAACCATAAAAGAAAACTTTGCTAACCTAAAAAATGGAATGCCTATGAAGATACAAAAAGTTTACAGAACGCCAAATAGACTAGATGCCTCCCTCAAAGTCTGCTTGCCAATGTAAAAACTTTTTATATTAATAGTTGCTGTTAGGATTAAAGTAGATTCAATAATCTACCTTTCCCCTTATTATTCCTCTAACCTACCTTTTTCTTATCATAAAGAGATTCCTGAATTTAATATCCTTTGAATAACATTTTCTTGACCATGACCAGTAACATCTTGTAACCATCCTCTCTAAACAATGACAAACATCCACAATCCACTGAACGAACAACCAGAAATGATCCACCCCACCTCTTAGAAATGTGAGTATCTTGTTTTCTAGACTGCTTCCTTTTGACATGTGGTGCTGACATCTCTAGGGAACCCCAAGAAAATAGGAATAATAGGTCAGGTCCTTGAAAATCCAGCTGCTGTCCTGTCTTGTTGTGACAGGGCAATGCAAGGCTATATGATGTCCTGGCTGGATCATATTAACTACTTGCTGTGAAATTGTCCTGTATAATAATAAATTTTAAAAGTATTTACTCCAATAATATTATATCCTTCTACAGTCTTTAGTATAATTAAAAATTAAGTAATTATAAATATAAATTTTTTATAATTTATTACAATCCTGAGCATTTTGTAGTCCAAAACTGCTTTCTGAATGATGTTTTCAGCTTAGTGGCATTACCACAATCCAGGTGGAATCTTTATTTTGGGGGCCCCATCATCTTTTTGAGATGTCAAAGGCCATTGTTTGGAATGTTCATTATTTATTATGGAAACTTAAACATTTTAAATGTCATATGCAGCAGATCTTGAAGAGGTTAAAGGACCATAATCTATTAAATATATCCAGTATACACAGGCTTAATTCCTAAATACCTACTTCAGACTCGAGCCTGAAATCACATAAGAAAGCTACATGAAGCCTAAGGTTAGAATTAGTTAATACTCTATATGACCATTAATATCAAAACAGAAAGTTTAAATTTTGAGATAACATTTATATCTTAAGAAAGGTTTTAAAGAGTCAAAATAAATCTGAGAGGTATGAGATTTGTGACAATATAGTCCCTTGATTTTTTTCTTCTGTCCCATACCAGGTGGCTCTTTTGATCACAGACAAAGACTTCAATTTTTTTTTTTTTTTTTTTAACAAATACGCTTGGGTTTAGAAGAGAAGAGAGTGATGCTTTAACTTCAA
>PVIH01001015.1:17161-98857 GCA_004025045.1 Sigmodon hispidus | reverse complement strand
CTTTAGATTCCTTAATTGGATGCTTTTATTCTCCTGGAAGGACCAAAACAAAACCCTTCTCTGTCCTTAACTTTGGGGAGTTTTTCTTTTTGCCAGGTAGAATTGCCATACTGTTTGGTGAACTATCACCTTTCCTAATCAAGAGGTTTCTCATGTTTGAATAGAATATCAATTTTGATGGTATCTATAGTTTTTCTTTTCATGTGGAAACAAAAGCAAAATTGTTTTCCCAATGTAACATGTATCCTGGTTCCATTCTGAAATCAACACACTCTTTAAGTATACAGAGTGATTTAGTGTAATGTTTTTTTTCTACTATTCATTGTTTCTCTGTAGCTATTGTTCCCTTTTCATTAGCATTTTAAAACTTAATGTCAATAAAGCATTGTGTAATCTATCTCTAGGGGTCTTTATTATCATTAAGCATTTCTTTTAAAGTGTGATTAGATTTGCCTATAGCTGCTTATTCTGTAGAATTGTGTGGTATACCTGTAATATACTTTATGTTGTAATATGTAAAAAAAAAACTGTTTAATTTTACTAGAGACATATGCTGGAGCACTGTCACTTTTGATTTGTACAGGTATTCCCATAATGGTCGTAACCTCTAATAAGTGTATGATTACAGAAACAGCCTTTTCAGAACTCAATGTGGTTTCCAATTGAAATCCTAAATATGTATCTATGGTATGGTATACATCTTCTAATTTTCAAAACTCTGCAAAATGAAACACATCTATTTGGAAAATTTTATTACTTTGAATACCCTTTGGGTTACTTTCTGCAGGTAGTGGAGTTTGGTTAAACAAAGACTAAGTAGAACATTTTCTTAGATTTTCCTTGGCTTGTTGCCAAGTGCTAGAAAAATATTTTTTTTCAAACCCTTGCAATTAACATGCTGTTTCTTATGAAATTCTGAGGCTGCTAGCACATTTTCTACTTATAACTGATTAATCCATCTTTATCTTGTGTTAGAGGGCCTGATAGACCTGTATGGGATCTGATAGTTGTTATATACAAGGAATGGGTTCTATTTCTGATTTTTTGTAATTGAATAAATAACAAAGTTAATTCTGAATCATTTGGAATAAGTCCAACAGTCTCAATATGTAAAACAATTCTTTTGTCATGTTGAGAGTCATTAACTACATTAAGATGTTCTGGAAAATCTAATAATACCATAAGAGTAGCATTTAATTCTGACTTTTGAACAGAATCACAAGGGCTTTGAGCCACTTAATTTTTTCTGAATTATTACCCACCTTTCCTAACTTGCATCAGTATAGAGTATAGGGGCTCCAGAAATTGAGGCTCCCCACACAATATGAGGAAGAACACAATTGATTCTTTTTATAGATTAAAGTCTCTTGCTTGTGGGGTATTTGTTGTTAATCTCTCATTTTTTCCAGTGTTCATTTTCTGCCCATAATGAGAAAATTTCAGTATTATGAAAAGGTACTACAATTTCTGCTGGGTCTATTTCTATTAATTAATGAAGTCTCAACTTTTCTTTCAGAATCAATTAAAAAACCTCTTTTACATATGTTTTTGATTTTTTAATTATGTGTCCAAAATATCTATTCTAAAATGTCATTTTTTCTCTGCATAAGAATTCCTGTAGGAGAATGAATAGAAGGTAGTGTGACCAGAATACAATCAAGTTCTGAATCCAAACAACCCACATGTGCATTCTGTAATTTTTTTCTATTAAAGTCAACTTTCTCTCAGCTTTAGATGATAATTTTTTTGGACTATTTAAATCCTTATTACTGTGTAAAGTTTGAAATAAATTACTTAGTTCTTGAGTTATTAATCTAATTGTGGGTCATATTCAGTTACTATTTCAAGAAATTTTTGAGAATTATTAAGAGTCTGCAATTAATCTCTTCTGATTTGTACCTTTCATGGCTGAATCTTTTTGTAAACCTATCTTATACCCTAGGTAGTTAATAGAATCACCTTCTTGTATTTTTTCCTGGAGTTATTTGTAATCCCTAGCAAGGCAATATTTTTTAAGCTTTTTCAAATATTTTCTCTAATTATCTGCATTTGAATCAGCTAGTAAGATATTGTCCATGTAAAGATATATTATAGATTGAGGAAACTGTTTATGAATTATTTTCAATGGCTGTTGTACACAATATTGACACAGGGTGGGGCTGTTCAATATCCCTTATGGGATAATTTTTCATTGATACCTTTTAATGGGCTGTAAATTATTATAAGGTACTGTGAAGGCAATTTTTCCCTCTATCTTATTCTTATAAAGGTGTAGTAAAAAAAGTTGTCTTTTAAATCAATCACTACAATAGACTATCCTTTAGCTAATAGAGAAGGCAGGGGAATTGCAGGCTTAAAAAGCACATTGGCTGAATTCTCTTATTTATGGCTCTCTCCAATTTTCAGATTTCTTTTTAATGACAAATATGAAGACTGATTAATTCTTTAATATGTTGAACATTTAGCTGCTCCTGTACCAGCTATTCAAAACCTGCATTTTTTCTAATGTTAAAGGCCATTTTTCCAGCCAGATAGATTTGTCTGTTAACCATTTTAAAGGTAGAGCTGTTGGTACATTGAAAGATCAGCAGCTGTTGTGTCCTATGTATATTCAACTTGAATAGTCTGTGGCCTCACTTGAGAATACCTTCTATTTCTTTCAGAAGTGTTCTCTATTTTATAGTTTGTTTCTAAGATTGGAGAAATATTGATCTGTGTTTTTCATTGCAGTAATAAATTACATCCCCACAAATCATTGCTATGTTAGCCACACATGATTTTAATTTTACCATTTGTTTTCTGGCCACATGCATTTAACCTGTCTTACATTTTTTTTTACCTGAGATAAAGTTTCAATCCCTAGATGCTGAATGTTTACTTCCTGAAGAGGCCAGTTTAGATGTCATAATTTTGGTGTAATTACATCTGTCCCCATGTTTACCAAATCCTCAATTTCAATACCATTTATTTGTAATTTTAACTTTGGTTTTTGCTCATTTATAAAATTTTGCCAAAATATTTGCTTTATAGTTTCTCCTGAAAATTTTATTTTTTCTTCTAAAACTGTTCTAACATTCAGAGCACTATGGTTTTTCATAACAGGCATTAAATCTTTTAATTACCCTATAGAGAGCTTTTCCCAATGTTAGAAGGGAATGACTGAATCAAATTTGATAAGGTTAAATTTGTGAGAGGCCCTCTAAAGCATTTCTCAATGGCAAAGGGTTACATTGCCTATTCCATGTTGATTTGCATTCATTAGTCCACTGTTGACCCTTGCCATACCTTCTGCATATTTCAGAAGTATGGGGCCTTCTGTTTGGACTATCTTTACAAGAAACCTTGTTCTTAGAAATACCTTGCCTACAATCCCTTTTCAGACGACCTGGTTTACCAAAATTAAAACATCTAACCTCTTGATTTTTAAAATCAATTGTAAAAATCAAAATTTTTCCTATCTAAGTATCATTATAAGCATGAGATTCAATATCAGCTATATTTCTAATCCATTTATCTATGGGTGCTGATATTACCTTTAAAAGCCAAATCACCCTTTTCTATTCTGAATTAGCATTTTAAATGACAAAGATTCAATTAATATTTGTCTAATTTATAGATCTAATATTCTGTTCATAGCTGAAGCCAATCTGTAAAAAAATCAATGAAAGCTTCTTTTTAAGCTTGTATAATTTTAGTAAATAACTCAGTCTTTTTTTTCTGATTTTTTTACTCTTGTTCCAAGTATTCAAAGCTGCTGTATGACATAGAGTCAGGGTGTAATTATCAAATGTAATCTCTCTTTTTAGATTAGCATAATGACCCTTACTGAGGTTTGATCTTAGGAAATCTCATAACCTTTAGCCCTACCTCATTATTCTATGACCCTACCTTGGTCTCTTCACCATGTTTTCCATGGTAACTGAGGACCAGCTTCCAATACTGCTGTGACTACATATTTACAATCTTGTGGAATAATTTTGTTCCAAGTGGCCCATGAATTTAACATCTGCTTCAAAAAAGATAAATGAATACCATATGAAATTATTGTTTCTTTAAATCTCTTTATATCTATCACTTCTATAGGATCTCAGTTAACTTCTGAATAGTGTTGGGGTGCCTGTCATTTGGTGGTTGTTCTTGAGTGATAACTGGATAAATTAAGGATCTTTTAAACTAACCTTGGGCCACTCCTCTTGGGTTTCATAATGCAGTGGTGCAGTAGCTTCTGCTCTAAACATTTCTGTCTGTCTGTGAGTATTTTTATTAGGAAGTTTTTCCAGGACTTGTATCTTATAGGTCATTTTAAAAATTATTCGTATTAGTAAATACTTCTAAAGCTTTTATTTATTAGTAATTTTTAAATTATTTTTATTAGAAAATATTTGTAAAGCTTATGTATTATCATTAGTAACTTTTTCTAAGGCTTCTTATGAATAGTAAGTTTTTCTAAGGTTTGTATTTTATCAGTCAGTTTCTCATATATGGCAAGTTATTAAATCATTTTAAAGATAAAATATGAATTACCAAACATAATAATTATGACTGACAATATGTCAATATGCTAAGTTGTTTATCTCCTCATTTATTTTTTCATATTTAAGTTATCCATAGTAGCAGTAAGCAGAGTTCCAACACTGTGATATTCCTGATTCTTAACATGGGAAAATTCCCCTCTTTTTATTTAAATCCTAATGCCTCATTTAAAATTCCCATGTATCTTACCACATCCGATGACACTGTCAACATAGGCAGAGATATGTAAGGGTGGCTCCCCAGCTGTAGTGGTGGCACTGTGGGGGGCACAGGGTGCCCTAAGTTGTGCTAATTGCACACTTGGAATGGAGACCAATGTGGCTGCTCATGTGCCATGTGTCTTAAGAGCTAATGTAAGGCAATTGGTAAAGAAATTTGCATGTCTAGAATGCAGTGTGGGGTAGAACTGTCTGTCTGTCGTTGGTGGCAGAGGCTTCACCCAGAAATTCATAGATACAGATGCAGAGACCCACAGCCAGACGTTAGGTGAAGCTTGTGGAATCCTGGGGAAGAGAGGAAGGAAGGACTGTAGGAACCAGAGGGCTCAATGACATCACAAGAAAACAGGATCAACTAGCCAGGGCTCACAGGGGCTCAGAGACTGAACTGACAACCAGGAGCCTGTATGGGACTGACCTAGGGGCTCTGCATGTGTGTTGCAGTTGTGTAGGTTGGTCTTCTTATGGGACTCCTAACAGTGGGCCATCTCTTACTCTTTTGCCTGCTTTTAGGACCCTTTGCTCCTACTGGATTGCCTGACATAGCCGTAATAGGAGAAGAGGTGTCCAGTCTGATTGCAGCTCGATGTTTGGTTGATATCCATGGGAGGCTTGCCCTCTTCTTGAGATCAGGAAGAGTGGATGGAGGTGTAAAGAGGAGGTGAATGGGGGAGGGGCTGGGAAGATAGGAGGGAGGGGAACTGTGATGAGGATGTAAAAAAAATATATGTAAAAACATGAAAAATCAAAACAAAACACTTAAATTTCTCTGTCAGGAGCAATTATTGTTTCTTTGTTTTTTGAAGCTCACTGAATTTCCTAAAGGTGAACTTTCTATCCTAGAGTTTGTGCATATTAGTTGTTATATGGTTGATTTCTGGTGAAGCCATAGTTCTTAGAAATTTCCAGATGCTTTTCTAATTCCAGGTGATCATTCTGGATCTGTGTAGTCTTGTCATTTGTGTCTGTGTTACCTCTGGACCTGTGGACACTTCCACCACTTCAGCACTAGATGGCAGCATAAGTCTCCAACTGCCCTGATTGAATAGGCTACGGCTGTGTGGCTGCTACTGCATCACTCGAGGTTTGTCTCAAATCTGCAGATCACATGTTATCCACAATGACGTGAGGGAGTATCTGATGAAGGTATTCTGACCCTGTAAGCTTCTTTTTTGGGGGTCAGGATAGGCTTATGCATCACTGTCACTGGCTAGTGGTCAGGCACCACAGGATTCTGTTTAGCTTGGGCTTCAGCATGGAGGGGCCAACCCTAGGCTCCCATGACTGTGACTTGGTGCCCATATCCTTTTATTTTTCAAAGAAGATAATTATACCCTCTGTGTTATGATTCCTGGGGTTAGGAAAGCAATGATGTGGGCAGTTTCATGGTCATCAATGCTACATAATTAAATCATGTACAATGTCACCTTGGATTATGTCCCATGGTATTATGGGCTGTATGCTACTGTGGTAGACTTATGGCCTAAGACCACTGGAAGCTGCTGCAACTGATGCTGTTTGAGTGACAAGGGCAAAAGGTTCCTAAGGCAGTGGGACCATTCCAAATTCTCTGCTGGTAGAATCTAACCTATGGGCAGGAGGCATCACAATTTTCCAAGTATTAGGTTTTACATCATCTTGGTTCTGAGATACAAAACACAGTCCCGTGCTTATTTCCCTACCCAACTCCTTCCTCAAGTTGATTTTGGTTAGTGTTTTATTCTGACAACAGAGAAGCAGATAAGACACATTCCCACAGATCAATAGGATAGAGGCAACTTCCCAAACATATTCATTGCCTGCATAAACCAGGATTCCAAGCCATGTGATGTGGTGGTAACTTGGGGAGAATGTGAAGCCTGGGAGGGTATGTGAAGCAGTAGAGTGGCCTGACTGGATAAAGGATGGTCCCATGGCAAGTGGTTGGACTCAAGGTTAGAAGGCCAGGAGGTAGGACTGTCCTTGGCCTCCAGAAATGGGTATTCAGTCATGGGTGTTGGAGTTCAGACTTGTTGTTCAAATCTTGGGGAATTCCAAGGTACAAGAAGCTCATTAAAAAAGCACCAGCATTACCCTCTTGGGGACCAGGGCTCCCTGGAGAAGAGTTTCAAAGGAGGACTCTTTAGACTCCTCACACAGAGCCTAAGAGCAGGCGAAGGCTGACAAGGGGACACCAGTGTCCCTCCTGCTGGCCCTGGTCCCTCTACCGTCTGCAGATCCCGACAACCACATTGTCCTGGTACTTCTCTATCCACTCATTCCCCCACCTTCCTACCATTTTTGTTCTTTCTTTCTTCCACCCCCCCCCATAGATTTAAGGTAGACAACATCTCCCACAAGGCAACTGGTCTTTTGTTTTCAACAAAGACCTGGAAAAAGAGGTGTGTTGGGGAGGCAGCAGATGGGTGGTGAGAAAGGCTGGCAGGATGGCATGTTGACAGGAGATAGCACAGGAGACTCTGAGGAATTGGTTGAGAGTTATTTGATGACCTCTTGATATGCAGATAACTGTCATCTAGTGATTTTCTCCATGATAGCCAAAATAGCAAGGGTGAATTTTGCAGCCCATTTGTGCCATTGCCTCATCTCCATTCTTTCTGTAACTCTCCTTTACAGATTTGATATTGTATTGTGTATATACTAATGTGCACAGGTCATGATGAAAAAAGTATTTTTTAAATCAAGATTTCCCCTAGTAAAGGCTTTTGGATGAAGTGACTGGATGGATCTTAGAGATGAGACAATGGAGAAGCTGTCAGAGTGCTCTGAGCACTGGAACAGGACAGATGAAGCTCAACAGTAAGGGACTGCAGAAAACAATCATATTCTTAATTCTTTAAGTTGTGCTGGACCTCAGGTCCAACTGTGCAAGTCCCTTTTAATAAGAACATTGACCCTGCCATCATGAAGTCTGTCCCTCTGCCGTGTGTGTGTGTGTGTGTGTGTGTGTGTGTGTGTGTGTGTGGTGTGTGTGTTCTAACCTTAATCACCCCCTAATGACTCCTTCTTACATCATTCTATTGAGGATTAGGGTCTCAACATATAAACATGATGTGAGGATACACAGCATGAAGCCTGTGATGCTGTGAGGAAGTTTTCTCTAGTCAAGCCCAGGATGGGCTGGTACCAGATGACTGCTCCTGTCCAGCGTCCAGCAGATAGTTTTGTTTATAGTTCTATTGCTCACTGTATTCGTTTTCCAGCTGAGCACGTAAGAATGTTATAAATCAGTCATCCATAGGTTTGCCAGCATCCTCTTTAGCTTAATTTTTGCAGAGAAATGCATCTCTGTTTAGAGTATCCTACCATCATCAAAACATCTTCCCACATGCCACAGCCTGTCCAGCATCTCTCTAAACACGGGTTTCAGGCACAGTGGATTTACATTACAGATGTGTTTGTCCCACTGGTGAGGAAAGAGGTCAATCATCCCTATGTTTTCAAGACAGCTCATAGGGTGAAGTCAAGTCTTTCTGCTTTCACAATGTAATGAGCTATATTGGGAACAATAATTGACACTGGAGATATAGTAGTGCATGAAACAGAGCCTCTGTCTAGTTAGATCAGCAGACAATGATTAGGTAAATGCATTTTTTGTGAGAGATATAATGAAGGACAAAAAGAGACTGTGGAGGATGGCTGCACCCAGAAAAACTGCCGAGAGAAAGGGTCTTCTAATGAAATGAAATGATAACCGGCAGCGGTGGGAAGGGAGTGAATGTGGCTCTTCCGGAAAATAGATGCTGATGAGAGAAGTGCAGGAGGAGATATGGAGGTGAACATCTGTGTGGACAGCTGCTCAGCACTGGATGGAGGAGTGGATTGCAGTAGTTTTATGGCATGAACAGTGGGGACAGCATCTTAGATGATTCCCGAAGTAGGCGACATGCTAAAGACCAAGAGCACATTTGAGGGCGCAGTAAGTGAGGTGACTACTGAGTATCAAAGGAGGGGTTTTAAGCAGGCTCTTGTTCACCTGACATTTAGGCAAAGTGACTTGGTGAGAGACCTAAATATGAGATGTATTTAAATCCCAGATCAGTTGGTTTCAGAGGGCTGCTCTTGTCAGAGATGGTTTTATTTATGTTTCTGTTGCACGCTGTATATGTTTTCCTAGTGAGCACATGAGGGATGTTATAAAGGAAGAACTCAGAGTCATCCACAGGTCTGACACAAGCAGACTTCAGAGCCCCTGACCTGATGCTGCATTTCCTGCTCTGCATCCATACTCACTCTTACCTCTCCCTGGTCAGCCATGGTGGAGATGGCCTTCCGCTGATGATAGTGTGGTCCCTCCTTCTGTAGTCTGTACCTACCCTTTCCTGACTCATCAAGCCCATGCTCCATCATTGGTTTGTCTCTTTGCTATGTTTCAGACTTCCTCATCAATTCTCATCACTACATGAGATATGATCATATAACAAGCTGCATTTCCTTCATCATGAAGCTCTTCACTCAGGACTCTTTTCCAGTTTGTGTCGGAGTCTCAGAAAGGCAGCGTAAATGCATTTCTCTTAACATAGTCTGGATCTATTCTTCCTGAATTTCCTAGGTGCTGATGTGGCAGAACTCTTTGTCTCTTGTCTCACTTGATATCCATGCACATCAGGCTGCAGAGACCTCCCTTTTTTGAGAACTTTGTCCCACCTTGGGTTTTTCTATCACATGGCATCCTTCATTGCCTCCCAATACCACATCCTTCTCCGTGCTTTCTCCTTGAGGCTAGCCTTTATGGTTTCCCAGTGTTCATCACTCATGTCTTTTCCTTCATACTTGCCCTTTCCTGCTCCAGCCCCATCACCTGTTTATCTCAGTGAATGGTCCCATCATCCACATACCCACTCAAGTACACCCCCTTATCATCCTTCGAATTTATCTTTGATGCTTCTCTTTCTCAGTATTACTTAATCATAAATCTAAATTTTTTTCTCTAATGCCTGCTTTTCATGTCAATAATCCCAGATTTAGTTCTCATTCTAATTCTTCTTTCTTGAATAGCTACATCTTCCCCTCCCTCACAATATATTCTTCCCACTATCACCAGAATGATTGATTCCAGGTAGATTTGGTATCTAATCTATTATTCCCACCATCTCTAGCCTGATTTTCAGGGCATGAGAGTCTCTTCATGCTCTGCCTTTTTCTTTCCTGCCCTGACTTTTGTCTTCCTTAGCTTCACGGTGTTACAAGTGATGACTCTCTGCACAGCAGATCCTCTGGACATCCCTGTAGATAGCACCAAAGATCTGACACTTAGCTATTACAGAAATCCCTCTGCAACCTTACAAATAGAATCAGATACCTGCAATAAGAAAGGAAGAGAGTACACGTTTATCCTTTAGCTTGTCAGTTCCTCAACTATGCACAAGATAAGGCAGGGAGGGAGGAAGACTCAAACTGATTGGTACCATCTTGATAACAGGTATTTTCTATTCCTCATGGGTGTTTAAGTTGCCGTTTCAGAATTCTTTTATTGCTTTTATGTTTTAAAAACCCAGCTTGATCAGTTAGTTGATTTGTATGCTGCATTTACATTTAATGTAGTTTCTGTTGCAAATAGGTTTGAGTTTAATCATTTTACTACTTGATTTGTATTTGTCTTAAGAATTCTTCATTTCTTTTCTCATTTAAAATTAATTTTCATGGGTGTGAACATATTGCACATTGTAGCGGGTTATGTAATATTTTCATATATGTGTATAGTTTATTTATAGTGTATTTTCTCTGTACTCTACTTTCTTTTTTCTTTCTCCCTTCTGTAAGTCTCTTTTGTTTTCCTAGAGAACTTTGCTCTACTAATATAATTTATAGATACATGATTTTATGTATTTGTATAAAATCTAGGGACCAAACATGAGAGAAAGCATGTGATATCTGTCTTAAGACTGACTTAATTCACTTTGTAGAGTGTTACCAGTTGTATTTATTTTCTGCAAATTACATAACTTTAATCTTTATGGCTGAACAATTTTCTATTGTATGTATCCATCACGTCTTCTTTATTTATTTCTCTGCTGTTGGATACACACACAGGTTCCCATAGCTTAGCTATTGTGAATAGCATTGCAGTAAACAGTAATGTGAAAGTATTTCTGTGGTGTGTTGCCTTAGAGTCCTTTGGGTGAGATCCAGGAGTAGTATAGCTGCACCACAGTGTATATCTCTTCTTAGTTTTTTTTTCCTGAGGAATATCTATATTGTTTTCCACAGAGGCTGGGTTAGCTTACAACTTTCCATAGCCTTACTAGTGTTTGTTTTCTCACTGACTGCCTTTCTGATCTGGGTGAAGTGGAATCTCAATGCAGTCTTGATTTATACATCCCTGACAGCTGTTGAACATCTTTCCAATGATTAAAGACCATTTGTACTTCATTTTTTGAGAATGGTCTGTTCATTTCGTTAACACATTTATTAGGTCATTTGACATTTTTTGTTATTCACTTCCTTAGTCCTTTGTATATTCTAGATATTAATTCTCTGACAGATGTACAGTTAGCAAAGATTTTCTCCTATCTATAGCTGCATTAATTGTGTCCCACTTTTGACAACATCTTGCTATGTGGTCCAGGCTTACCTCAAACTTGCAATGATCTTCTTGTCTCTTCTGTCTGAGATGACAAGTGTTTACCATCACACCTAGTTAGATTAACTGTTTCCTTGAAGGTGAAGAATTTTTTTTTTTAAATTTCATAAGGCTCACTTGTTGACATCATTCCCTGAGTGACTGGAATTCTGTTGAGAAAGTTGGTGTCTTTCTATCTGCTTTCCCTGCCTTTTTCAGGTAGCAATTTCAGAGTTTTGCATTTAGTGTTAAGTTCTTTGACCCACTTGGAGTTGGTTTTTATGAATGGCAAGAGACAATAATCTAGTTTCATTATTCTGAATGCAGATATAGCTTTTGCAGCACCATTTGCTGAAGAAGCTACTGGTTCTCCAGTATGTATTTTTGTTGACTTTGTCAATAATCAGGTGGCTGTGGTTATGTGTGTTTCTTTCTGGGTCCTAAGCTACATTTCACTGCTCTGTGGTCTTTCTTTGAGCCAATGCTGTAGTAGTTTGAATGAGAATGTCCCCATAGGCTCATGTTTGAATACTTGCACCCCAATGGGTGGAACTAATTTTTGCGGCCTGATTGGAGCGGGTGTATCACTGGGGATGGGCTTTGAGGTTTCAAAGACTCATGAGAAAAAAATGCCAGGTGGTGTTGGTACACACAACTTTAATCTCAGCACTCAGGAGGCAGAGGCAGGCAGATCTCTCTCTGAGTTTAATGTCAGCCTGGTCTACAGTGTGAGTTCTAGGTGAAAAAAAAGACTCATGGTATTTCTAGTTAGCTTTTTATCTCCTACTTGTGAATCAAAATGTGAGATTTTGGTTGTTCCTCTACTCTACCGTCATGGACTCTAGCCCTCTGAAACCATAAATCAAATTAAATGCTTTCCTTTATAAATTTCTTTGATGATGATGTTTTGTTAAAGCAATAGAAGATAACTAAGACCATTACCAGGCTTTTGTTACCATGGTTCTGTCATAGAACTTTAAATCAGATATGATGACACTTGCTTTTTTTTATTTTTTATTTATTTTATTTTATTTTATTTCTTTTTTGGGATGCTTTAGCTATTCAGGGCAGTTTGTGCTTCCTCATGCATTTTAAGGATGTGTTTTTCTCTTTCTGTGAAGAATAGCATGAGGTTTCTGGATGTGACTGCATTGACTCTACACAATTTTTTTAGGTAGCACAGCCATTAATTCTCCGAGTCTGTTACCATGGGGGGGGGGATCATAATAAGCTTGGCATCTCAGAATAAACTGGGATCACATGATAGAAGAGAGCATGCTGCTCCATAGCAAATGGAAATTCTCTTTTAAATTCTGGTCTTCAGTTCTGTCGGACATCTATATGTACTTGACTTTGCTATTCATGCTTGGGCACCTGTTGTGTGAATGGCAGTAGGATTAGCATCTGGGGGCTTCTCTTTCCTGAGTGACAACTTTGCTCTATCTTTGCAGTAGGAGAAGGATGCAAGACTTCCTCTGGAGAAACCACAGTTCTCTTACTGAGTTTGTTCTTCTAGGATTCTCTAGTGACACGAAGATAAATGGCATTCTGTTTGGTGTCTTTCTTCTTCTCTATCTCACCACCCTTCTGGGAAATGGGCTAATTATAACCTTGATACATATAGATTCCCGCCTCCACACACCCATGTACTTTTTTCTGAGTATTTTATCCATTCTGGATATGGGCTATGTCACCACCACAGTGCCCCAGATGCTGGTACACCTGGTCTGTGAGAAGAAGACCATCTCCTATATTGGATGTGTGACTCAGATGTATATCTTCCTGATGCTGGGAATCACTGAATCATGGCTTTTTGCAATCATGGCTTATGATAGGTATGTAGCTATTTGCCATCCTCTCAGATATAAAGTCATCATGAGTCCTTTGTTGCGTGGATTGCTGGTAGCCTTCTGTGGGTTCTGGGGTATTAGCTGTGCCCTGATATATACTGTTTCTGCTATGATTCTTCCCTATTGTGGCCCCAATGAGATCAACCACTTCTTTTGTGAAGTACCTGCTGTCCTGAAGTTGGCTTGTGCAGACACCTCTCTCAATGACCAGGTGGACTTCATCCTTGGCTTCATACTTCTCTTGGTCCCGCTCTCCCTCATCATTGTTGTCTACATCAATATCTTTGCTGCTATCTTGAGGATACGTTCAACTCAAGGGCGGATCAAGGCCTTTTCCACCTGTGCTTCACACATCACTGTGGTCACCATGTTCTCAATCCCATGTATGATTATGTATATGAGACCTGGCTCTGAGTCCTCCCCAGAAGAGGACAAGAAGCTGGCTCTCTTCTACAATGTTATCTCTGCCTTCCTCAACCCCATCATCTACAGCCTTCGTAATAAAGATGTAAAAAGGGCCTTCTTCAAGGTGGTAGGCTGCAGCAAAGAGACAGGATGAGGGCTTGGGGATTATGAGACTAATAGCCTCTGGGACACTATTCCTGCAGTTTCCCACAATGAGAATGTCTTTTATAATGATACTATATTACATCCAGTGAGCTGAATTTGGTTCAACACCACTAACTTACTGAAGACTTTATTGGGATATTATCATTTATTACATGTAACTATTCCATAATTATATGGAAGCTGATTATACACACAGGTTCATATAACTCCATCAGGGTATAGAACTATTCCATCATCACACAAGGGAACATTGTATATGATCCCCAACTCTAACCTCTGATACTGATGCCAATTTTTTTTCTCCATCAGCATAACTTCCTCATTTTTGTGATGTTGGGGCTTTGCTTTTTTATTTATCTTAATATACTTGTGATCCTTCCAAAGTGCTATGTATAATAGTAGTATGTTTCTGTATCTTACCAAGTCTAATTTGGGTACAATAGTGAAAACGACTTTTGCTTATTTATTGTGGGAGAGGGCAAATATGCCAAGAGGTGCATGTAGAGATTGAGAGACAGCTTGTGGGAGTCAGTTTTCCCTTCTAGCACATGGGACCCAAGGACTGAAAGCAGGTGGCCATGCTTGGCAGCAGGTGCCTTTGTTGGCTGAACTTCTCTCATGTGCAGATTTTTGGAAAAGGTTTGCTTTTTTCTTAAGAATAAATATACAGAAATATGATTGTCAAGGCTGTGTAACACTGAGAATCCTTACACTTTTGGAAAAAATATAAACTGATATTACTGCTTTGAAAACAATCTGTAGTTCCCCAAATATTTAATGTAGAGGGACACATGGTCCATCCATTTTATTTCCATATATATTTTACTCCCAGGTACATATCTATGATAAATTGAAACATACATGATTACACAAGAATGTACACACTGGAGGCTGGAGAGATGGCTCACCTGTTTATAGCACTGCTGTTCTGTCAGAGGACACAGATCTGATTCCCAGCATCCATGTGGTAATTCACAACCATCTGTAACTCCAGTTCTAGGGGAGATGACCTCTTATGGTTTCCACAGGCACTGCACACATGTGGGGCACAGAAATGCGTGCAGGCCAAACACCAATACACATAAAATATTTTTTAAAAATGTGTATATTTGTGATCATAGTGACTTTATTTATGATAACTAGAAGGCAATATTATTAACTTAAAGCCTGTTAGCTGAACGAGTAAATAAAATATGGTATGTCCACACATGGAATATATTTTTTACTAAAAGGGAACAAATACATCATATGTAATATATATGATATGTACTGTATGAATATATATGTGTGCTACAGTGTTGATTTTTTTGAGATCAATTAAAGAAGCCAGTTGCAAAAATTCATGTAGCATGTCATCCATCCCATTTATATAAAATATTCCAAAATAGGCAATCTCTTAAAAAGAGAAGGTGGATCTTTGTAGTTGCTGGCTCTAGGGATATGACAGAAATGGAGGAACAATTACTTATGCATATGGTAATGCATATAATGATAATGAAAGTGCTCTAAAAATGCTCTAAAATTGTTATGCTAATGGTCATGAAACTCTTCGAATACAGTAAAATAGTGAGTTGTTATAAGGTAAAACCTGGTTAGAGCCCCTTTCCTGACTTGCTGATGGCTGCCATGTTGTCATATCCTCATACGATCTCTCCTCAGATATAAATGTCCTCATGAGTATCCCATCATCATGATTCTGAGTCTAACCTAATTAACTTGCAAAGACCCCATATCCAATTTCTGTCACATTGGAAGCTGGAGCTTCAACATACGGATTGATAATGGGGAACACAATTTAGTCCATAGGTTAAAGTGCCAGTCTGATTACTTCCTGTTGGTTAATTTTAGGTACCGTCCATTTCAGCTAAGACATGGTGTTTATGCACAAAAGGTGACTGAAGGATTACCTCATCTTTACTTCAGTATCTGTAGGGTATATAGTGATGTCCACTCTTCTGTTCTTCATATTAATAATTTGTCTTCTGTCAATTTTTCTAGAAACATAAGTTTTATGGATATTTAAAAAGAACTGGCTTTTTAAAAAAGTCATTGTGGGACATTATTGAAGGGGATGCTGTTGAGGGCACTCTATACAATGACAACATTGACACATTTAAAAGGTCTTCCCTTTATCCTTTTTTTGATACTTCCTTATTTAAATGGTTTTTTTTTTTTTTTACAAACAGCCACAGTTCCCCTTTTCTCCCCTCCTCCCACTCACCCCCAGTATTTCCTCACCCCGTCCACTCCTCAAAGAGCCTGCCATGGGAAGTCAACAAAGTCTGGGATATCAGGTTGAAGCAGGACCAAATCTGCACCCCCCCCCCACATCAAGGCTGAGCAAGGCATCCCTCTATGGGGAATGGGTTCCAAAACACCAGTTCATGCATTAGGGATAGATCCTGGTCCTACTGCCAGAGGCCCACCAACTGCTCAAGCTACATAACTGTCCTCCACATTCAGAAGTTCATTCCATGCAGGTTTCCCAGCTGTCAGTCCAGAGTCAGTGAGCTCCCACTAGTTCAGGTGAGCTGTATCTGTGGGTTTTTCCATCATGATCTTGACCCCTTGGCTCATATAATCCCTTCTTCCTTTCTTCAACTAGATTGGGAGCTGGGCCCAGTGCTTAGCTGTGGATTTCTGCATCTGCTTCCATCAGTTGCTGGATGAAGGAATTCTGGCTTTGAAATGATTGTTTTCAATTCCTTTTTGTACTGACCAGTTTTATGTCAACTTGACTCAAGTTACAGTAATCAGAGAGGAAGGAGCCTTAAGTGAGAAGTCTGTAGATCAGGCTGAAGCCTGTAAGGCATCTTCTTAACTAGTGATAGATAGGGAAGGACGCAAACAATTATGGGTGGTGCCGTCTCTGGGCTGGTGGTTCTGGGTTATACAGGAAAGCAGGTTAAGGAAGACATGAGGAGTAAGCCAGTAAGCATCCTCCTCCAGGTTTCTGCCCTGTTTGAGTTCATGTCCTGACTTCCTTCAGTGATGAACTGTGATGTGGGAGTGCAAGCCAAATAAACCCTTTTCTCCCCAACTTCCTTTGGTCATGGTGTTTTGCAACAGCAATAGTAACCCTGACTATGACACTTTTCCATTTTAATTTTAGTCTTATCTTTATTGTTTTGTTTCTTGTATTTATTTTTAGGTATATTTTGCCTTTTAAAAAAGTTTATTGATGTGATGGCTCATATTAGTCATCTGCAGAATTTGTTTTGTTTTAATAGTGAAGTTAGTACAATCAAGTTACTTTTCTGAAGAAACAATGATTTCTTTAGCTGAGAATCACAGGTATGTATATGTTATACTTTTGTTTTCACTCAGCTAAATATACTTTTCATTTCTCCTGAGGTTTCTTTTCTGACCTATGACTTATCATTAGTTGTTATCGTTAATAATTTGTAGCTTTGTGCATACTGGAGAAATGCTCTACCACTGAGCTAGACCAGTCTGCTATGGGTCATTTAAAGTGTGGTATTCAGTCCCTAATAATTAGGAGAATTTCTACTATCTTTTTGTTGTAATTCATAGTTTGATCCCATCATGGGATCCTTGCCTCCTGATCTTGCCTCTACCTCCTGAGTGCCGGGATTGCAAGGCATACCTCCCCATGCCTGGTTTTGTGGAGTGCTGAGTATTGAACTCAGGGTTTCATGCATGCTGGGCAAATGCTCTACTATCTGAGCTATGTCCTCAGACATTTTGTGGATTTAAAACTTGGTCTCTTGTAGCCCAGGCTAGCCTCAAACTTACTTAGGCAGGCCACCTTTGAATTCTTGATCTTACCTCTACTTCCTCAGTGCTGGGATTGCAGGTGTGTGCCGCCATACCTGGCTAGGCCAATCTTTTTCACCCCACATACCTTTTTATTCCCCTGGATCTAATTATATACATGCAAGGCCATTTTTGATATTATCCCATGTCTCTTTAGTTACTTCTTTTGTTTCTGTGACCCAGTAACTGAGGGGAAAAAACTTAGGGAAGAAGGCTTTGTTTAGGTGTTTTGAGCACTGTCCATCATGGTGGAGAGGCATGGTGGCTGGCATGGCTCAAGGCAGTGGCTGTGACAATATGAGACTGCTTGTTCACATCTCTGCAGACCAAGGAGTATGGCCAGACTACACGCGCCAAGACCTGCCCTTTACTAACCTAGTCCCTCCAAATAGACCCCACCTCATAAATGTTCTACTATCTCCCCAGACTGCACCATCAGTTGGGAATCAATTGCTCAAACATCATCCTGTGTGTGTGTGTGTGTGTGTGTGTGTGTGTGTGTGACCCAAACCCTAGCAGGCATATCCTTTTTCCTGACCTCTTTTTCTTTTATCGTTTCAGAAGGTGATCTCTGTTGACATGTCTTGGAGGTCATTGATTCTTCTCTGGTGTATTCTTTTTTGCTGATAAGGCAACAGAATAAATTATTCAATTCTAGAATCTTGCCTTTTATGTCTAGTGCTTCAAGTTCACTAGTTATTAGATTTAGGAAAGTTTTAGGTTTAAAAATTGCCCTGGATTTTCATGAAGGGGTGAGGCCATGTCATCAATCTTCATGTTAAACATTTCAGACCAACAAGGTTGATCTCTTCCTCCCCTTCTCCCTCCTTTCTTCCTTCCTTCCTCCCTCCTTCTTCCTTCCTTCCTTCCTTCCTATCTTCTTCAATTTTCTGCAAGGCATTTGATAAACAGCAAGGACCCAGTGAAGATCTCAAAAAATTCATATTAACCCGTGACATATCTCTAGGCCTCTCACAAAGGGAGAGCGCCTCTTCTTTGGTGGGCAGAGGTGTTTCTGCAGCATCAAGTAAAGGCCATAAATGTGACAGTGCCTAGAATGCAGCTTTGAAACCCACAGAGATTATTTGTACTTATAAAGATCTTGTGTGGAATGAGGAGAGCATGGGAAGGAAGGTCCCTCCAGTCTTGAAATAACTGATTTCAAGCTTCCCTTTGGGCCCCTTTCTCTCCCCAGACCCAGGATGACACTATACCCGCTCTTCCCACTTTTATTTACTTCTTGACCTGTGTGTGGACAGAGTCCTTTTTCTTTGATAGCATCAAGACAGGCTGCAATTTTCCAGAATGGTCTTGATTTAAGCAAGGAACAATGAGAAAAACAAGACATAGACATCTTTTCAAAAGCACATTAGCAGTGGCCCTTCCTTCATAACATCCAGAGATGCTCTAGGAGTCAGATGCAGGCTTGCTTTTGAGCACAGTCTCTTTGAGTTTCTGCTTCTGGAATTTTCCTCTCATTTCCTTTACACTCTCCAGCCACTTTCAGAGACCAAGAGGATCACAGCTGATTGATGTATGATGGTTCATTGCTTACTAATGAATATAAAAAATTAAATATTAGGGCCTGACAAACTTGCAGAGGACTTGGCTTTGAGTCCCAGTACTCACAAGATGATTCCCCAACCACCTGTGAATCAAATTCCAGGGGAATCTGATGCTTTCTTCTGGCCTCCATGGGAACTGCGTGCATGTCGTACATAGATAGACATGCAGGCAAAATACCCCAACACCAATATGATAAAATAACATTAAATAAAATACAGACTTAAAAAGAAGTGTTTAAAAAATAATAACACTTGCTGAAAGAAGCTGAAATATGCCAGGCTTCATAGCAAGCATTTCAATGTACTACCTCATATAACTTTCTAATTTCCCTGTGAGGAAGGATTAGAAAACTTGAGGTGGTTAACTGACTTGCAAAATTCACTTACTTAGTAACCAGAAAACTTTATTAAACACTTTTTTTTGTACTGTGATCAGATAATTGACAAGGCAACTTAAGCGGGGGAGAGTTTGCTGGAGCTTACGTTGTGAAGAGGCATAGTCCATCATGGTGGTGGCTCCATGAAAAAGTCAGTGTGCATCTGGGACTCCTTACCTCCCAATGTCTTGGTGGTTCAGGAAGTGACACTATGTCATATAACTCAGTGGGCCACTTTTTCTAGCCAGGCTTTGTAAGAGAGTGTTTCATCTTCTAAAGTTCTGCACCTTTCCCAAGCATTGCTACAAGCTGGGGACAAAGTGTTTAAATACATGACCCTGCAGGGGACAGTTAACATTTAAACCTCAGCATTAATTCTCTAGCCTTGCTCTGTCTGGCAGTAAAGTCCAGGTTACTGACTTCTGGACCCTTTCTTCACAACCGTCTGTCTCAGGGAGCATCATTTGCTGTACATGTCTTCGTGTCCTGTTCCTCCCCCACTTGGCAAGGGTATCTTTAATGGAGCCTGGATCTTGCTTATCTCATGGAAGAGTCCCTGGGAAGGTGGTGGCTGTAAGTCTTACTTTGTTCAGATACCAGGTATTTAGATTTACAGCATCACTCTGGAGCCCCACTCCTTCCCAGCAGTTTGAGAAAAGCCCTTTTCACATCCTTGTTCCTTAGACTATAGATGACAGGGTTGAGGAAGGCTGTGGCAATGTTATAGAAAAGGGCCATTTTCTTGCCACTGTTTGATAAGGAGCCAGAGCCAGGACTCATGTACATGATGATACATGGAATGGCGAACATGGTAACCACAGTGATGTGAGAGGCACAGGTGGAAAAGGCCTTTATCCTCCCCTGGGTTGAGTGGATCTTCATGATGGTGGTGAAGATGTTGGCGTAGACAATGGCAATGAGGGAGAGTGGGACCACAATGACATTGAAGCCTGTGATGAAGTCCACCAAGTCATTGAGGGATGTGTCTGCACAGGCTAATTTCAGAACAGCAGGGACCTCACAGAAATAGTGATCAATTTCATTAGGACCACAATAGGGCAGTCGCATAGCAAAGAAAGTATAGCACAGGCCACCCACCACACCATAGGTGGCACAGATACCCACCATTAAAAGACATATCCCACGGCTCATGATGACCTTGTACCTGAGTGGGTGGCAGATGGCCACATACCTGTCCACAGACATGATGGAGAAAAGCCAGGACTCAGTAACCCCAAAGAGGAGAAAGATGTACATCTGGACCACACATCTTGTGAAAGAGATGGCCCTCTTCTTGCTGAGAATATGAACCAGCATCTGGGGCACAGTGGTGGTGGTATAGCACACATCCAGCATAGAGAGAACGCCAATGAAGAAGTACATGGGTGTGTGGAGACGTGAGTCCTGGTGGATGAGTGTAATGAGGAGGCTGTTGCTCAAGAGAATCAGCAGGTAAAAAACTAAAAAGAAAGTGAAGAGCAGAGGATTGGTCCTGGGGTTGGGGGTGAAGCCCAATAGGATGAATTCTGTCACGGTGGACCAGTTGAGCTCCTGCATTGTGATCTTTCCTGTTCAAAGAGGTTTAAGATACGTGATTCATTGGGCATCTCAGGGATGCAGGGCATCTGTGTGCCTGTTGTCCATTTACATGGACAGTTACAGGAGGCTTGGGATTGGCAGGCAGGGAGTGCTGAGAACTAACTCCCATTTGAAGCTTGAAGGATACTTGGATTTGGCTCAGGGTTTCCCAAGGGCTTTGCTGGTCCAGGGCAGCCCTGCAGTGTACTGTCCATTCTGATCTGAACCTATGATCTGCCCAGTCCTCCAACACAGCCTGTGTCCCTCTGCTACACCCTCTACTTCCCATTTTGTCTTGGCACTACAGGAGCTGCTAAATCTCACATGGATAAAGATTAGGATCAGGGTGGGGACTTTCCACAATTTGGGTCAAAGTTTTTTTAAAATCACCATCAGGATTTAAAAGGTGTGTGTGACTGGGTGGTGGTAGCACACAACTTTAATTCCAGTATTGGAGTGGCAGAGGCAAGAGGATCTCCGAGAGTTCAATTTCCAGAACAGACAAGCCTTGTCTTGAGAAAAAAAACCCAAAAAAGTTGTGTGTGTGTGTGTGTGTGTGTGTGTGTGTGTGTGTGTGTGTGTGTGTGTATGATATGCATGGAGGTACCCACAGAAACCAGAAGAAGTCATCATATTCTTGGGGTTAACATTACAGGGAGTTGTGAGCTCCTGTGTGAGTGCATCCTTGGCTGAATCAAGGCTCACACCAGGCTTTTAATGTGAGCTCTGGGGCCTGAAGTCTGGCCCTCACACTTGCACAGCAAGCACATCACCAGCTGCTCCATCTCTTCAGCCCTTCATGCCCACTTATAGCGGACACCATGTGATGCCCTGATTTCCTAGGTCCCTTTCAACTGTTTTGTTAACCATCACAGAGACATTTAAAGCAGTTTCTTCAGAAACTACTTGGACTTTATTTTAAAAATTTGAACAAAGAAACGTCATGCCTCATGCTAAAATTACATGGCAGAGGCCATTTAATAGGAGCCTGCAGACCAAATATAAATTACAGACATATTTGTTTGGATTGTCCAGGTTTTACCTTTTAATTAACTGCTAATGTTTCTAAATAGTTGAGCTTATGCATAAAGAAGTGGACCTTTAAGATCACAAATTAGAGCTGGCCTTGTTTATCCTGGGTCTCTACATTCAGAAATAGCCTGGAGATGAGTAAGTATCCTTGATTTTCCTTTGGAATAGAACAAACACTTCCTTTCTCAATTATTTTTTTTAATAGACTGGGTTTATGCATTAATATTGACTGCTCAGCCCCTATAGCATATGGATTTATGGTCCCTGTCCTAGTGATGTGCTCAATTTATGTGCTGCTGTGACCACTGTTACATAATCTTTGGAAATTTTTATTTATATTTTTTGAGACTAATTCTTTATGTAGCCCTGGCTGTCCTGAAACTCACTCTATAGACCTGGAGTGCTTTGAATTCAGAGATCTTTTTTCTGGTGACTGCACAAATATTCAATACTTTCTGTTTATGCCTCAGGTTGAGCCTGGTAGATGGGTATAAAGGCCCCAATAACCCAAGTGCCAGCTCTCACCAGGCACCTTCTGTGACCTGGCTAAGTGCTCCTTAAGAATTCACTTAAGGCCTAAAGAGGCACAGAGGTGTGGATAAGGAGGGGCTGTCATTTCTTGACTGGTTGCCTCCTGACAACAGGAATGCTCACTGGCCTGGATGGGTATTTGCTGTGAGGTTTAATAAGTCTTACAATTTCAGAGTTATACATTTTCAATTTTTATAGAGCTCTAGAATATTTTTCCTAGGGCAAACTTATCAGCTATGAAGCATCCCACCTCCCCTCCTCCAGACAAGAGGGTCCCACATGTATCTTACCAGGTAGGCACTCCTTGAGGCTCAGTGTGATAACTGCTTATATAAGTTCTTCATTTCACCAAAGCCCAGAGAGCAGGAGTGGCTGGAGTGAAGCTGTGTGGGAAGCCAGGGTGTATGGTGAGCGTAAACCAGCCCAGGAAACAAAGATACAAGTGACAGGTCTAGGGGCTGCTTTGCCCCGTGATGTTCTTATCTCTTTATCCCAAGTGAAGCCTGTGAACGAGTATCTGTTCTCACTTTCTTTGGCTGGTTTGCCTTGTGTCTTAAGGCTGGTTGGTTGGTCTCTCCTAGGATCAGATTTTGACTTGGTCACATCTAGGCTCATTGATGAGCTTCTGTCAATGAAAAGACAGAGATAAATTGTGTGAATGCAAAGTCTTGGTGGAGGGTATCTCTCCAGGCCAGAGTTGGCTGGTCCTTGGGGCTATTAGCCTAATCCCTTGTTATGAAGGAATGGAAATAAGAGAACTGTCTGTGTTTTTACTTTGAACCCCTGTATTTGTGTCTTCTGCAAAAGAGGCTGGCACAAGACACTGAAGACAGCTGATCTAGCCGTTTCTGGCTCTCACTCTCAGAAGATTGTTGTGTCTTATCTACGGAGAGAATGTTGACTTTCATAATGGCTGGTTCTACATGTATTTTCTCTCCTCTTCCCTGTCACCAGTCATTTCCTCTCTCACACACAGACAAACAGACAGACAGACAGACACACAATTAAAAAGTAAAAACAAGGAACAAGGGCTACGGAAGGGACAGTAAGATTGGGATCTTACAACAGACTGTTGGGGGGACTGAGAAATCACACAGACAAAAGGAGAGAGAAAGTGGGGGATGGAGAAGGAAGAAAGAATGTTAAGATGCTGAGCAGGTGCAGCATGAGGGTAGTGAGACTGCGCAGGCTGTCGGAGAAAGAGGCATAGGGGCAATGAACCGAGAATTGTCAATGGAGATTTGTAAGATAAAAATTAAGGCAGAGATCGGTGGGGAGAAAGAGGTGTCTAGAAAAGTAGAAAGAGGAGAGAAGAATTGGAGGCTGGATGAAGAATACAGGAGCAGTCGGGGGCTACAGTCGGGGGATGACTGGGCAGAGACGCAGACATGGAGGAGGATGCCAAGGACCAGACTCCAGCAGGAGACGTACAAGGAGAAAAGCCCTGTGAATCTGAGAGGGTGCCAGAAGGAGAGAGATGTCTGGGAGTTAGGTGAAGGAAGGAGAGGACCATCCTACATGCAAAGCTAGAAGTGGAGTCCAGGGAAGACATTCAGAGGGAAAGAAAGTCAGAGTTGACTCAAGATCCAGGCACAGAACCCCAGAGGGGCAGGAAGGAGAGCTGGGAGACACAGGCCCCGCAAACGGAGGCGGCGGTCAAGGGCAATGGACAGTGAGAGAAAGCGAGAAAGCACGAGGCTGAAGGACATAGGACTGGGGACAGAGAGGGCAAGAGACAGACTCAGGGAAGGGGAGGCAGAGACAGGCAGCCACGTATACTCACACAGACAGGAAAAGGGATAGAATCAAACACGCATGGCCAGCAACCAATAGAAACTGTAGGTTGCCCTGGACTCCTACCTGTAGCTGGAGATGGAGCAGCTGCCAATTCTCTGGGAACACTCCTGTCCTGAGCATATAGTCCTGCAGGAAAGAAGGTGTGGGTGGTGCCCCACCAGACTCTAGAGGACACTCTTGAGTGGCACTTGGCCCCAGGGATCCAGATGAGACTGTTTCACAGCCATCTCTGGGCCAGAGGGAGAGCCACTGGGCTCTGAGGAATCTCCCTCCCCAGGGACACCCAGGCCATTGCTTCTTCTGGGCTCTAGGATGGCTTGAGACTCATCTGGGACAGGACTGCAATACTGATGACACTAATGGTAGTCTCAAGCAAGGCCCCCAGGCCAGGGCTGACTCAATGGCTTCTCCTCCAGGGGAAAAAAAGAGAGAGATACTCTGGGAGCTTTGGTGACACAAAAGACCATGAAATTGACCTTCCTCCCCACCAGATGATATACCCAGGACTTTTTCTAACCCATTAGGATAGTAGGATCATGGAAAACAAACATCACTGGTATATGAATAGTTTTTTTTTTTAAACTTTATTTATTTATTTATTTGCCTTGGTGTTTGCCTGGAACTGGAACTACAGACAGTTGTTAGCTGCCATGTGGGTGCTGGGAATCGAACCCGGGTCCTCTGGAAGAGCAGACGGTGCTCTTAACCGCTGAGCCATCTCTCCAGCCCCCGATGAATAGTTTTTTTTTTATTAGCAATCAGCTACAGTTTATTAAACATTCACATAGTAACATGGAAAGTATTTGGATTTAGTGTAAAACCTTGAATGTGGCACATCCTGATCTTTTTCTTATAAAGCAGGGAGCCTGTGAGGATCTTAAGCCATTCAGTAGTCTCTTGGGTCTCAGCCCTTTGTGTCCTGACATTTCAGGCCACTTGGTGAACAACTTTTCCCTTCCCTGTGGAAAACACTGGCATGGACACAGATTCAAGACAAACTGAGAAGAATCTTTATCTTGTAATTGAGTCAGTGAGCAGCAGGTAGGACCTTGGATGCTCACCTTTGAGGTCTTTGGACAAAGGGTAGGGTGAAGCCCGCACTCATCGGATAGCAATAGAAATGGCAGACACCATCTTTTCTGAGTATGAGAAACTCATGGGCACTTAGAGGCCCAGGGGCCATCTGTGAGGTGATCAGCATGGATTCCTTTCTCCCTGTCTGACAAGTCTTGAAGCTAGCAGGAGACTCTAGGTCTTCTTCCTGCTCAGCAGCAGTTCCCAGAACTCCACAATAAAGCTGTGGGCCATCGGTGTCCACACAGTAGCTTCAGCCATCTTTTTTTTTTTTTTTTTTTTTTTTTAATATTCCCCTGCCTTTGTTCCTCCCGTGATGAGAAACCTTTCTCTGGTCCTCATGTGCAGAAGACAACCTCAGCTCCTCTGTGTGACCAGAGCCCTTCTGAGGCACATTCCTGTCCAGCTCTCCGCTATCACCCCTTTATAGAGTTCTTAGATTGACACTCCACTCTGGGCAGCCGGAACCCCTGTATCTGACCCCACTCCTGCTGTCTTCTCAGCTCTGGCTGCCCTGCCGTAGCACGTACCCTGTAAAGCATCCGTGCACAGCTCCAAACCCAGCTCCTCTGTGCTCTGGTCTGTGAAGCTTTTCCTGGCAAATAAATGGCTGTTTACTTCTTGTGTCTGCCTGCATGCCCCCATGCAGCTGCCCCCTGAATCAGTACCATGCTCCCCCATCTCCCTTCTTACAGAACTACTCATCATGCTCCTCTCTGTGCTGTGGTTTCACTGGTCCCTTCATTTACTCTAGAAACATTTATGTGCACCCATGGTGGATCAGCATTGGAAATCAAAGATGATCAAAATGTGGCTCTTTCTCTCTGCTCATGATGATCTTGAGGACTGGCTGGAGAATGGGGAGGGAAACAGGTGTCCCGTGGGCCTGTGGGAGGGCACACATGGTTTCTGTAAAGATAGAGAGAACCATTGATTCTTTTCCCCAAATACAAGGAAAGAGTTCATTGGAGAGGAGCTGAGTCTTGGAAAATGAACAGGAGTTTGTTATGTAGAGAAGGAAGAGAAGGGCAGTCTGAGTATAGGGAACAGAGTGTACAAAGGTTCAGAGGAAGGGAACACAGCCATGTATTTCCTCCCCATGACCATTTAAGGGCAGTGTTTGTATCACTGAGACCTGTACTGCAAGCCTCAGTCAAATGGATCAAATAAACGAACATCATATAAATGAACATCTGGGGGACAGAAGGAAGCTGGATGTGAACAGAACACCAGGGGAATTACCCCTGGTGAAAACCACCTTGGGAAGGAAGGGGTTCAAAGAGAACAAGAATAGAATTTCAGCTAGGTCAGGGACCAATGAGTAAGTCTCCATCCCTGAAGCTCCCTGGAGCTTTGTAGACCCCTCTTAGGGAGCTGTCTGCTGGCTCAGGTCCATAGCCTTACCCTTACAGCCTGCTCCCCACAGCCTGTATCCTCCCAAGCTCTGTCTACGTGCCAAGAATAATTTCCTAGCCAATGATGCAGATAAACATATGAAAATTTTTCTCCTGATCATAAAATTTGGTTATAGAGAAACATCAAAAATAAATATGGAGTTTAAAAAAGTGAGAATAGTACATGACTTACAGAAGAAGAGTTGAATACAATCAACTCTAAACTAAACTTCATTGTTCTTCACTAAAGACAACCTGAAAAATGGAGACATGATTTCTGTTCACAAGGCAGCATGGAACCCACTTTCATTCCATATCTGCAACATGTGTCTTCCCATCAAATACCCACAATGCTTATGTTATATAGATATATACGGCTGAAGGTTGAGTTCAGTGTCTCTAGCCTGGCAAATGTCAAATGTTGGAAGATGACAAGGGAAACACAGACTGCAGAGTGGGTAAACACAAGATTTGCGATTATTATTATTATTTTTTGCCTTCTAGTGGGTGGCATTGGGGCAGGATGGTTTTGTCTCTCTGCGGGCCTCATTTATAAAATGAAGTCAGTGTAGCCAACCAGAAAGTGCTGTTATGAGAAGGGAATAGCAATGAACATTGGCCCATATTATGGCTCCACTTAGCTTCAAATGTGTAGTTCTGTCAGGTGCGGTGGCGCACACCTGTAGTCCCAGCTACTTGGGAGGCTGAGACAGGAGGATCGCTTGAGTCCAGAGTTCTGTGCTATAGTGCACAATGTCGATTGGGTGTCTGTACTAAGTTCGGCATCAATATGGTGACCTTCTGGGAGTGGGGGAACACCAGGTTGCCTAAGGAGGGGTGAACCAGCCCAGGTCGGAAACGGAGCAGGTCAAATGTGTAGTTTCTCTTTGTCTACAAGAGACATAGTCTTCCAGGGGCTGCCTGAACCAGCCGAGTAGCACGGCTTATACATACGTATGATGGGTGGGCAGCACATACCAGGGCAGACACTTTGGACACAGGGATGATTGGCCATCCTGCCAGAGGCAGAGCAAGACAGACTTTATTGCACTATTCAGAACATTGGCAGTTTAAAACCTCTGAGTTGTTTATTTCTTAAAATTTTTATTTAAACACACCCATTAATTGATTGTGGAAATAAAACTGCAGATAAAGGAGGGGCATGCTGATGGTCCCCAGCTCACACCTACTCTAGACGGTTGGCTAGCCATCCGAGTGAGCATGAAGCAGATCGGTCCCCAGTTGCATTTTGATATACTGCTTTGACTTTAGCTTTGGGGAGGAGCCTGAGCCAGAGGCTCCAACTCAGCTGGATAGACCTCCAGACTCAGAGCTGTGAGATTATGTCTGTTGCTTTAAGGCACCATATACTTCAGGGGAATTTTAGATATATCGATGGGACAGTAACTCATCACTTGATGCCTCTGGCATCACTTGATTCATGTGGCACTTGTCCATTTAGTCCCTTTCTGAGCCTGCTATGTGCCAGGCACTGTAATGGGGTTTGTAGGCATTTGGTGTTGAATAAAACAGATGCCAGGAACTTACTGACTGACCGGGGCTAAGACAAACAGTGCACATTTCATTTAAATTAAGTTCACGAACACTATATAGTTTTATTCAGCCAGAAATAAAGCTGAAATGTTTCCTGTTACTACTACACTGCACAAGGGAAACTCATAACTTCTCTTTAAAAAAAAATAGAATAGGCAGATGCCGTGCCACACACCTTTAATCATAGGCACTTGGAAGGCAAGGTAGACAGATCTCTGTGACTTCAAGGCCAGCCCGATTTATATTGTGAGTTCCAGGCCAGCCAGGACTATATAGTAAAACTCTGCCTTAAAAAAATACACTTAATGCAAACCAATCAAAATCAAGCAAATCTTGCTAGTATTTTAACACATTTCAAAGTTTCTTTTTATTTACTAGCATTTCTTGATTCTGAGAGTTGGTAATCCAATGGAGTGGGAAGAATTGTAATACTAAAGGAATATTTGAGCAGCTTGTTTACCCATTTTATCCTGAAATGGGGAGGAGCCTATAAAATCTCACCCACTCTTGAGGGTGTCTGGGCAGTTAAGGACATGGCATTTTCTTGAGTGATGTAGCCGTGGGTAAGTTACCAACATTTCCATAAATACTCCCGCTTACGTGTATTCAATTAGCAATCCTAATTAAACTCAGTGGATTGAAAAATCAAACAGACAATAAGCCCCCAGACCACCACAGTTGGAAGGAGGATTGTCAGGAAGAAAGATTACAGCAGGAAAGGGAAGGCAATGAGGGGAAGAAGGCGTGGGTGTGAACATTACCAGCCTTCACTGTGTATACATGGAGGGGAAGAAGGCGTGGGTGTGAACATTACCAGCCTTCACTGTGTATACATGGAGGGGGAGAAGGCGTGGGTGTGAACATTACCAGCCTTCACTGTGTATACATGGAGGGGAAGAAGGTGTGGGTGTGAACATTACCAGCCTTCACTGTGTATACATGCAAGGAAGTGTCAGAAAGAAAGATTTGTGTGTGGCCACATGTTCTCCTGAGTGTAACAGAGAAGAATTCTTTTTTTTTTTTTTAAATCATCTATTTACTTTACATCTCTACTGCAGCCTCCCTTCAACCCTCCCCTTCCAGTTCCTCTTCTCTATTTCCCTTCTTACCCATAATCTCCTCTTCTTCAGTATCCATCTAGGAAAGGGCAGGTCTCTTCAACTAGACTGGGAGCTTGACCCAGTGCTTAGCTGTGGATCTCTGCACCTGCTTCCCTCAGTTGCTGGATGAGGGATCTATAATGACAATTAGGGTGGTCATCAATTGACTGTAGAGGAAGAAACAATTTTCTTTCTTTCTTTTTTTTTTTTTTTAAAAAAAAATCAGTGTTATCAACTCAGTCTGAAAATAAAATCAAATACAAACAATTTAAAAGACAAAAACCCCCTTCCTTCTTCTTTGGCGCTGCCAGTAAGGTGGCTGCCATCTCATCTGCGGCATCATGGCTGCCCTCCGGCCTCTGGTAAAGCCCAAGATCGTCAAAAAGAGGACCAAGAAGTTCATCAGGCACCAGTCAGATCGATATGTCAAAATTAAGAGAAACTGGCGGAAACCCAGAGGTATTGACAACAGGGTGCAGAGAAGATTCAAGGGCCAGATCCTGATGCCCAATATTAGTTATGGGAGCAGCAAGAAAACCAAGCACATGCTGCCTAGTGGCTTCCGGAAGTTTCTGGTCCACAATGTCAAGGAGCTGGAAGTGCTGCTGATGTGCAACAAATTTTACTGTGCTGAGATTGCTCACAACGTTTCCTCAAAGAACCGAAAAGCCATTGTAGAAAAAGTAGCACAGCTGCCAACAGAGTCGCCAGTCCCAACGTCAGGCTACGCAGTGAAGAAAATGAGTAGATGGCTTATGTGCATGTTTTATTTGTGTTTAAATAAAACCACAAAAACTGCTGTCTTAAAAAAAAAAGACAAAAACCAAACCAAACCAAACCAAAAACCCAGGGAGAGAATGTATGCATCAAAATTAAATGACCCACTTTTAATCCAGATTAAAGAAGAAACTACAATTAAATTATTAAAAAATTGCTACTGAAAAAGATGTGCAAGTACATGAAAAAGTTTGATATGTTTCAAATAGAATTTGTGAGTACATAATATACATTTATGCAGGAGGAAGGAGGAGACTAATATTTTCAAGAGTATGTGAGTTAGACTTGGACCAGGAATGCCACTAAAAATAACTGAGAAAAAAAAATTATTTTACATCCTGGCCGGTTTCTCCTCCCAGGCCCTCCCCCATGCCCACTCTCAATGTTCCTACTCCAAATCCACTCCTTTGTTTCTGTTTATGAAAAGACAGGTCTCCTGTGAGGATCAAGAAAACATGGCATATCACATTGCAGTAAGACTAAGCCTCTCCCCATGTATTAAGGCTGGCAAGGTGACCCAGTATGAGGAGTAGGGTCCCCAAAGCCAGTAAAGGAGTCAGAGACTGCTCCTGTTCCCACTGTTAGGAGTCTCATAAGAGGACAAAGCTACACAACTGTAACATGCATGTTGAGTGCCAGATAAGTCCCATGCAAGCTCCCTGGTTGTCAGGTCAGTCTCTGTGAGCCCTTGTGAGTACAGGTCAGATGATTCTTGTGTTTTTATTTTGGTGGTGTCCTTGACACCTTCTGGTTCCTACAATCCATTCTCCCCGTCTTCTGCTTAATGTGTGGTTGTGCATCTGTTTCCATCAGTTGCTGGATGAAGCCTTTCTGATGACAATTGGTATAGGCATCAATCTGGTCACAGGAGGTGGCCAGTTCAGACTACTGATCCACTATTGCTAGGAGTCTTAGTTGAGGTCATCCTTGCAGATTCCTGGGAGATTTCTTTGCACCAGGTTTTTCTCTGACCCTCAAATGCCCCACTTTCCAGTGGTCTCTTTCAGTATTCTCCCCCTCCAATCCGCCCAAATAATTGGGATTTTAAAGGCATATTTTATTTATTAGTGTGTGTGCCTGTGTGCCTCTATGTGTATCTGTGTAGATGTGCATGTCACAGGACATGTGTAGAGATCAGAGGACAATGTTTATGAAGTTGGTTCTCTCTCTATCTTATACATAGGTTATGGGGGTGGAACCCCAGGTGTCACATAACCCCAGGCTTATGTGTTAAGTGCTTTTACATATTGAACAATCTCACTGATCCTAGAAAAACTATTTTTAATTGGCAAACTGAATCCTAGAATATATCAAAAAATTATTCACCATGACAAAGTAGACTTCATTCCAGAGATGCAAGGATGGTTCAACATAAGGAAATCTGTCAATGTCATCTACCATGTAAACAGATTGAAAGAAAAAAAAACAACACATGATCATCTCATTAGATGCTGGAAAGGCCTTTGACAAATTCCAACATTTCATCATAATAAAGGTCTTGGGGGAGACCAGGAATACAAGGAATATACCTAAACATAAAAAAGGCAATATACAGCAAGCCAACAGCCAACATCAAACTAAATTGAGAGAAACTCAAAGTGATCCTACTAAAATCAGAAACAATACAAGGCTGTCTACTCTCCCAATATTTATTCAATATAGTACTTGAAGTTCTAGCTAGAGCAATAAGACAACAAAAGGAGATCAAAGAGATACAAATTGGAAAGGAAGAGGTCAAATTTTGCTGTTTGCAGATGATATGATAGTATACATTAGTGATCTCATATATTACATCAGGAAACTCCTACAACTGATAAACATCTTTAGCAATGTGGCAGAATACAAGATCAATTAAAAAAAAGAAAAATCTATATTCTGTCTTTGGATAGTTTTGCTGGTTGTAGTAGACATATTACTCTTATAATATCTTAAAAGGGACTTTGAACAATTAGTGTTAACAAATTTTAAAATTGCACATGGAACTTGATATAGGAGATGTCATGGCTTGTATGTAAATGCCCCTTATAGGTTTATAGGGAGGCTTGTGGTCAGAGGCTTCTCTGTCCTGCCTGGCCTATCCTGCAGCTGTTTAGTCCCAAATAATCACACAAAGGCTTATATTAATTATAAACTGTTTGGCCTATGGTTCAGGCTTATTACTTGCTAACTCTTACTCTTAAACTAACCTATGATATTTATCCATGTTTAGCCATGTGGCTGGGTACCTTTTTCTCAGTGCAGCATTCTCATTTTCCTATGCATCTGTCTGTCCTCTGCTCTCCTTTTTCGTGTCTCAGTCATTACTCTCTGACCTCCATGACTTGGCTTTGTGGGTGGCACTGTCCTCTGATATTACAGATTATGTTTTTACTAAAACTATCCAAAGACAGAATATAAGTATTAACAGATTTTGCTCTAGACCTATGCTTCACCCTCATCCCACTCCAAAGTAACCAGTGTTTACAATGAGGTGTATTTCCACCACAGCCTTCTGTAGCCTCCTGTAATGGTTTGTCTTGATGGACAACTCAATTAGATAGATAAATGCCTAGAACACATGTCTGGGTGTGATAATAAGGATGTTTTTTAGAGATGACTGGCATGGACCCCAGACTAGTTCCCAGGGCCCATATAACAGGCAGCAACTGCAGGGAAAAACCCACCTTGAATATGGATGGCACTACTCAATAAGTTGGGGGCTAGATGGAACAAAGTAGGAAGAAGGAGCCTGCCAGTTCAGTTCTCACTATGGGGTGAGAAACCTTCTCTGACATATAATCCAGCTGTCATAATATTCTGCTTCATCTCAGGCCCAGATCAGTGGAACAGCTGCCCGTAGGCTGAGACCTCTGAAACATGAATGTGAAGAAACCTCTCCGTGATTCATGGGTTTCTCTGAGGCGTTTGTAATAGTGACATGGTATAAAGAATACATCTTGAAACACACACACACATTCAAATACAAATAAAATTAAACTTAAAAAATTAAAAAGAAGAAAAACCAAAACAAACCAACCAATAGCCCTTCTATATACAAATGATAAATTGGCTGAAAAGAAATCAGAGAAATGCCAACTTTTACAGTAGCCACAAATAACAAAATATCTTGAGATAACTCTAGCCAAGGAAGTGAAATACCTGTATGACTTTAGGTCATTGAGAAAGAAATTGAAGAAGATATCAGAAAATGAAAGATCTCCTAAGCTCTTGGATAGGTAGAATCAACATTATAAAATGACAATCATACTAAAAATCAATCTACAGATTCAATGCAATCCCTATCAAAATCCCAACACAATTCTTCACAGATCTTGAAAAAATATTACTCTTCTATCAAGTTCAAAGTGGCTGGGTTTATGTTGAGGTCTTTGATCCACTTAGATTTGAGTTTTGTGCAGGGTGACAGGCTTGGATCTATTTGCATTTTTCTACACACTACCATCCAGCTATGCCAACACCATTTGTTAAATATACTATTTTTTTATTGAATATTTTGGGCCTCTTCGTCGAAGATCAGGTGTTTATTGGTTTTTGTGTTAATGTCTGGATCCTCAATTCTATTCCATTGATCCACAAGTCTGTTTTTATGCCAGTACCAGGCTGTTTTTATTACTGTAGCTCTATAGTATAAATTGAAGTCAGGGGTGGTGATGCCTTCTGAGGTTCTTTTGTTGAGCAGAATTGTTTTGGCAATTCTGGCTTTCCTGTTATTCCAGATGAAATTGAGTATTGTTCTTTCAAGGTCCAAAAAATATTGTGTTGGGATTTTGATGGGCAGTGCATTGAATCTGTAAATTGCTTTTGGTAGAATTGCCATTTTTACTATGTTGATCCTACCTATCCAGGAACATAGGAGATCTTTCCATTTTCTGATATCCTCTTCAATTTCTTTCTTCAGTGATTTAAAATTTTTGTCAAATAGATCTGTTACTTCTTTGGTTATAGTTACTCCAAGGTATCTAATCCTATTTGTGGCTATTATAAAGGATGTTTTCCTTATTTCTTTTTCAGCTCTTCTATCTTTAGTGTATAGAAGGGCTACTGATTTCTTTGAGTTAATCTTGTATCCTGCTACATTGCTGAAGGTGTTTATCAGCCATAGAAGTTCCTTGGAAAAATTTTGTGGGTCATTTATGTATACAATCATATCATCTGCAAATAGAGATAGTTTCACTTCTTCTTTTCCAATTTGTATCCCCTTAATCTCCTTTTGTTCTCTTATTGCTTTAGCTAAAACTTAGAGAACTATATTGAATAGATAAGGGGAGAGAGGACATCCTTGTCTAGTTCCTGATTTTAGTGGGATTGCTTTGAGTTTTTCTCTATTAAGTTTGATGCTGGCTGTTGGCTTCTTGTAAATCGCCTTTATTATACTTAGGTATTCTCCCTGTATTCCTGATCTCTCCAGGGCTTTTATCATAAAGGAGTGTTGGATTTTGTCAAAGGCTTTTTCAGTATCTAAGGATATGATCATGTGGTTTTGATGGATAACATTTATGGTCTTTCGTATGTTGAACCAGCCCTGCATTTCTGGGATGAAGCCTACTTGGTCGTGGTGTTTAATAATTTTATGCATGTTTCTCAAAAAACAGTGATTCCTTTCGGTCTGTAGTAATGGATGGCTTTCTTCTTTTTATTTCACAAAAGTCTGAAGAGAGTAATTTATTACTTTTGTAATTAAAAAACACAAGTAACAGCCTTCGAAGATATTCTCAAAGCATGGAGCTGACAAAATCAGGCAAACAAACAATAAAACCTACACCCAAAAACATACAAGAAACTGTGAACCTAAAGAGGCAAACAGCACCTACCACTTGTCAGTCACTGCAGATGTATTGCATGTGCCTCTCATCTAACCCTTCTGAACCTTCTTGAGTCATATACTATTCTCTTCTCAGTTATGGATGAGGAGACTGAGATCTGGAGAAATTAGGTGACTTCTCTATCATTGCTGATGCAGCTGGAACTGAACCCTGAAGTCTGACTCTAGAGCCTGGGACCCTACATAATTCTCTTAGTGATCCCACTGGAGGACAACTAGGGAAATGCAGATTAGACAGGAACCAACACTGCCACATATAAGACATCTTTTTATCTATAAGACAGAAACATTATAATGAAGGGCACCGAGTACTGGTGATTTTATAGGTAACTTGCTGTAACTACTTAGAAGAATGTTATGGGAATATTTGGTAAACCTCCTTGACTCTAAACTCTGTAAACTTCTGTCTATAAATAAGTGAGTATCTTGGGTGGATAAATGCATACTTGCTTAAATGGTGAAAATGGAAGTAAATATGCAACAGGAGGGAATTGGGAAAACAAGACTTGGTCTATTCAGGCGTTTGTTGATGAGCTGAGCCCAGGTGAGTGGGTACCAGAAACACAGCATTCAGTTAAGCACTTCACAGTCATACTGAAAACTGCTCCCACTTACATTTTTGACACATATAAGGATCATTACTCTCAGATTCCAAGATAGTATAGTATCCAAGCAAAAGTTTAACAGAAGCTTGAATAGTTTAAAGAAAAACTTTTAAAAGTCAGTTTAACTTTGTTATTGTCTAATTTTCTTTAAAATGACTTGTTTACTTTAATTTCATGTGGATGGGTGTTTTGCCTGCATGTATATCTGTGCACCATTTGCATGCAGAAGCCAGAAGTGAGCTTAGTCTTTATGATGTCTAGTACAAAAAGCAAATATTAGCTGCCAAGTGTTCATCACACATCAGCTCAAGGCCATGTGCCTTCACAGTCTACCGAGTTTTCAAATCTAAGTTCCTTCCTACTGTAGACAAGCCAGTGTTTGTGTTAAACACTTGGCTGTGCTCATGCTGGACTGACATGAATTTCTAACAGTAACAAGAGCCCAGGAAGAGCAATAAAGCAATGTCCATGAACATCAAGGACAGCCTTTTAAAAGCAGCCCCTTTGTCTCTAATACTTAACCAAGCCTTTGAAGAACCTAAAAACTTAACAAACAATGGTGGGACTTCCTGTTTAGACTAGCCACAACCTCTCTTGCTTGCTTGGAATCTCGTGTGTTCAGAACCATTTTTTTTTTTTTTTTTTTTTTTTTTTTTTTTTTTTTTTTTTTTTTTTTTTTTTTTTTTTTTTTTTTTTTTTTTTTTTTTTACTATGCCAAATCAGCACCATCAGTCTTCCACTCCTGGGTCACTGGGCTGTCCCTCTGTCTCCTAGCACTTTCAGAAAAGCCCCCTTTACATCCTTGTTCCGGAGGCTGTAGATGATGGGGTTGAGGAAGGCAGAGACAACATTGTAGAACAGAGCCAGCTTCTTGTCCCGTTCTGGGTCATACCAAGAGCCAGGCCTCATGTACATGATCATGGCTGGCCCATAGAACATGGTGACCACAGTGATGTGGGATGCACATGTAGAGAAAGACTTGAGCCTCCCCTGGGATGAGCGGATTCTTAAGATGGAGGCAAAGATGCAGGCATAGGAAGCCAAGATGAGGGAGAGAGGGACCAAAAGTAAGATGAAGCCCAAGATAAAGTCCAACTGGTCATTGAAGGATGTATCTGCACAGGCCAACTTCAGGACAGCAGGGACCTCACAGAAGAAGTGGTTGATCTTGTAGGGGCCACAGTAGGGCAGATGCATGGTGAAGACAGTGTAGATCAGAGCTCCAGTGATGCTAATGGACCAACAGATTGTGACCATCTTGATACAAACAAGACGGCTCATGAGTAGAGAGTAGTGAAGGGGGAAGCAGATGGCGACATACCTGTCATAGGCCATAATGGCATAGAGAACACACTCAGCAATACCCAGGACCAGGAAGATGAACATCTGGGCTACACAAGCACCCCAGGAGATGGTCCTTCTTGGACACACCATATTAACCAACATCTGAGGCACAGTGGTAGTGACATAACTCATGTCTACCAAAGAGAGGATACTGAGAAAGAAGTACATGGGTGTGTGGAGGCGAGAGTCTAGGTAGATCAGAGTGATAATAAGGCCATTGCCCAGGAGGGTGATCATGTAGAGCAGAAGAAAAAAGATAAACAGGGCCACTCTGATCTGTGAGTCGCTTGAGAAGCCAAGGAGGATAAACTCAGACACTGAGCTATAGTTTTCCTTTCTGAGAATCTGCATAGTGATGTGACTGTTACAAAGAGATAAGCACTTTGCTGTTCTGTCTATGGCCTTAGGGAAGGAAGCCCTAAGCAGAGCCACACACAGAACAGCACACACAAGTCAGTTCCAATGATGCAGGCAAACGTGTGCTGAGTTGGATGGAAAGGGTATCAAAGCTAGGGCTGCTGTGATACTGCACAACGAGATGGAAAATGTGACTGCTCAGAGGACCGTCCCTGGACACCACCTTCATCCACAGAAGACAAGGAGTTAAGTGGCTATTTTCTCAGTAGGGAGCTCAGTTGACCCATAACCACGGCCAGTTCATTCTAACAGGGATGCATGCTTGTCCCAGTAGTAGGCAGATCCTCCTGGTAGCAAAAGGTTAAAATTATGTCTGAAAGTCTGGGTTAGCAGGCTGTGGGTGCTTGGGGTACTACCAAGTCAGAGCTGTGCGGTAGCCACCGAGCTCACAGCAGAGCTGAATTTGTGGAGGAGATTAGTGGAGACCTTAAAAAGTTGATAAAAACACACAGAACAAATGAACATTTACTACTGGCTTTAGGTTACAGCCAAATCCAGGTGAAATCTACTAATTTTGAAATTCATATATTTGACTAGGTTATAGGTGATTTTATCAATAGATTAACAAATGTTAGGCAAATTAACTCAAGGCAAAATTACTACAGTTGTGTTTGATGATGTAAATGTCCTATAGAATGTTAGAAACATATTTAGGGGCTGGGTATGCAGTACAGTTACTGTATAGTACAGGGAGTGCTTCTGTAATATGCCTCAGGCTCAATAGCACCCATGAACCTGGCATGGTGACACATACCTGTGATTCCAGAATCAGGAGATGGAGATAAAAAGACCAGACATTCAAGGTCATCCTCAGCTACATAGTGGATTAAAGGCTAGCTTGGGCTATATGAGAGCCTGTTTCAAGAAATAAAATAAAAATATTTAACAAGTGCTTTTTATATTATTATTATGAACAAAGAAGTCACACTTTCTATCCTTGTATATCCTTATTCAAGGTCCCTTCCCCCTCCCACCACATCAGGTCATTCTCTCTTCTCCACAAATGCCCATCCCCTCCCTGGGCAGGCAGCAGGCCATCCCAAGGTCCCACTGTCCCAATATTGCTTAGTTCAGCCTCCACTCCTGGCAGATTCAGTTTTCTCCCCACAACCTCAAGACTGAGTCAGGTGTTCCTCTAGGGGGAGTAGGATCCAAGGAGTCAGTTCAAGGTGTTTCTGATCCCAAGCTGTTCAGTGGTTGTGGTTTGCAGCTTGGGCATGCTTGGCTTTTTTTCTTGTTTGTTTGTTTAGAGACCACTAATGAGTGAGTACATCCCCTGCTTATCTTTCTGTGTTTGTGATACCTCACTCGGAGGATTAACAAGTGCTTTTAACTGAAGCCATTATATTATGATCTTGGTATGGCAAAACCATATTTGCAAAATAAATATTATGGCTTAAAATGGAAAAGAAAAGATCTATTGAGTAGCACAGGGCAGGGACCTCACAGCCTGTACATCTGAGGCGGTGATCCTGGGTTCTGTCTTGCTGCCTCCAGCTTCCCCGAGGCCTATCCAGGCTTTGTTTTCTGAGCTTAGATATGTGAGATTTTCTGTATTTAATCAGATTCTTCTGAGTGGCCCAGTGCTAGTCACTTCCCCATCAGTGTGGCCTTGAGCAAATACCTCTATTGACCTCAGTCTCCACAAATGGTAAACAGAGATGAAGCATTTGTGGCACAGATTTATAGCAAGATGCATGTGAGATATGGTATGAAGACATTTTGTAGAATATAAAATAAGACAAATAAACAGAGTTAGTGTAAAAGAAACATGTTAAAAAATCAGAAGTGCTGTGGCTGCTCATGGCTTTGCCTCTATGTGCTGTGTGATCCTGGGTAACTTCATATCCGTCTCTGAGATTCACAGAACCACTTTTTAAACTGAAGGTATTAAATATGATGTTCCCTTCATCTTTATTGTCTTTGCTATCAAGCTAAAGACCTGTAAACATACCAGTGCCCTGAGCACCTGGGAAGGGCTGAGATGGGCAGAGCTGGGTGGGCAGGAGTTTGTTCCAAGAGTTGGAAAATTGAGCCCAGAGCATTGGCTGGTACTTAGCATTGATGTTAACATGCTTGAATCTGGTAGCTTCTGGGAAGGCAGCCATGCTAACCACTGCATCAGCAAGGCCTCTGCAGACCTGACAGCATCATCATCACCTTTGGGTCACTGAGCTATTCAGATCCTTTCATCTATTAAATGGTATTATTTCTTTCACTGTGGAAACTACATAGGATGTATCTGATTTACAGAAGGTGATCAATAAATCATGATAACTTGGCAATGGGTAGATGGAGGGGCAGGAGAGGATCTATAGAGACATTCCTGAATATCTAAGTCTCAGAGGGGCAGGTCTGAAGGCACAATGGTAAGTACTGGTGGCCCTGGGATGATGGTGGAGGTGGAACAAGCAGGTGTAGAAGATATGTGCTCTCAGCTTCAAGGACTGTGAGGAGTTAAAGAGAAAAATGTCCCAGGTAAGGAAAGTGTATGGAGGTAAGTGGTGGCCTAGCCCAGTCCAGAGCCTTTGGCAGTGAGATAGGAAACTTTCAGAAAACAAGAACTGGTCAGCACAGCAAATGATCACCTTGACATCCATAGGAGGGCAGGGAGTTCAAAGATGCCTGTGTCCCCCTTCCACACTGCAGACCTGAGCCATCTCAGAGGCCTCCTCCTCCACGGCCCAGTGGGCTCACTCTCACTCAGACCCTTTCTTGGTCTCTCTGATGGAGCTCAAGACCTTGTTCAGTGGCTCTGACCCTCCAGCAGTCTAGGGAGATGTTAACAAGGTGACAGGCACTGGATCCTGTCTGGAAAGCTGGAGGCCTCTCCTCCTGGAGATGGGGATGTCTAAGAGCTGGTTTTCTTAGTTCTTACCCTTGCCATCCTTTCCCACTTGGCTCCACTGGCACTTCCCTTGGTCCTTTGTGCCCTGTGCCCGGCACAGCCTCCTTGGGGTCTCCTGAACCTTACCTGACGGGCCCAGCCTTGTTTATTTCATGTGCGTATTGTCTTTCCAACCAGGCTGTGGGTTGACATTACGTCTCTTTTAGATTGTTTCACAGCATCTAGCAAAAATGAATCACCTGTTAAGGGCTTGGGGAAACTGTGGGTTCAAGTCTATGTCCACTTAGGGAAAGATATGTAATAGAACCTAGTCTCCTCCAGGCAATGGCAAACAGTTAGACAGACTTATCTCATCATTAGGTTTCTCTGTGTAAACTGAGTCCTGCTCTGCTTTCTACCAAAGCAATAAGAGCCAAGGTTGGGACCAATCCCTGGGTCTTAAACAGCATAGGTGGTTTAATCACTGTGCTTTCCTGCCTCTTGCAAAGGTGATGAGGGAGCAATTACCTCAAGCTCTCTCACCAGGCAAGCACCCTGCTCACATTCACTCCTCATCCCCCACATGCTGGTGTCCCCTGCTCCTTCCCAGGCTCCGACTTTCTTGTAGAGAGGAAAGAATCTTAGCCAGTACTCTCTCTGAACCCCACCCTTGCCTTCATTCACCTTCAAATGACCAGCCTGTGCTGGTAAGCAGCTTCCTTCACCACTGTGTCAGCAGCTTCCTGGTCTCTCTGGGTTCTGTGGGTACAAGAGGAGTCAGTCCATCCCTCTCTGCTTGCACTGACATTCTACAGGGGAGGGCCGTGTTCTCTTAGGTGTGTATGGCAGGGCTCCAGTGCGCAGACCCAGGGGTGCTCTTTTGTCAGATGAGGTTGGAGCGTGGAGTCCCAGCCTTGAGAAGCCCCAGGGGATTTCTTGTCCATGCCACTGAACACTGCACAGGGCCTCTGGGCTGGATGAAAAATGTAACCAGGAAGTTGAATGCCCCTAAGACATTCAGGTTTGGCTACTGGAACTGTGGAGCAGGACATCCTTTAGAAGTTTCCACTAGGGACTGAAATGTCTTCCCTCGGAGACTCCAGAATGTCTGGAAGGATGGCCATGGGAGCCAGGTGGTCAAGAGTCTGGGCAGATAGACATCCCTCCTCCGACCAGGCTGAAGACTTCCAAATTCCTTGAGTCCTACTGGAATTCTAAGAGAGAATAGCAGTTGGCTAACCTCATTAACTGTTGCAGAATAATGATTATCACAGAAGGCGCCTGCCTTGTGAATGAGAGGTATGGGCCAACTGAGAGTTACAGAACCATCTAACAGGCTGGTAAGGCGTCCTAAGGTTCAGTGAAAATCATAAACTATGAACTTCACACCATCAGCAAACCGAGATGAGATTATCACCCTGAGTATAGTGTCTTTAAGAAACAGAGGAAGCTCTCCTCTTCTCTTCCTCCTCTTCCTCCCTTCTCTTCTCTCCCCCTTCGGATCCCCTCTCCTCTCCCTCTCTTTTCCCTTCCTCTTCATCCTCCTTTTCCTCTTTCTGCTTTTCCCTTCTCCTCTTGCTCCCCATCCCTCTGAGGTCTCCCAGCCAGGCTGCAGCCTCGAATCACATCTCTCTGAAGCCCAGGTCCTTCTATTCTGGACACTTGTTTGTCTCAACACAGTTCTTTTCATCTAACACTTAGTCATGGCGGGTTAACTTTTACTTATGCACTATGAGTCAGTTTGTGAAAATTCTGCTAAGAATTTCTCAGTGTATTCATAAGGGATATGAACCTATAACTCTAATATAGTTTCCTGGTTTTGTTATTAGACCTGTGCTAGGCTGACAGACCGAACTGAGAACTATGTGCTCTGAAATCTTCTAGGAGAGCTGTGCACACTTTTCAGTGTTTCTTATTTCTTCCTTATTTGGTTTGTAGACACTAGTATGGGTTACACACAGGTCTAGAGTTCACACTGTGGAAGTGTTTTAACTATGCATTCAAGTTTTTAAAATTTTATTCGAGGTGTGGTGGCATAGGACTCAGGAGGTAGAGGCAGGTGGATCTCTGTGAGATGGAGGCCAGCAGCATCTGCATAGTGAGTTCCAGGTCAGCCAGAGGTGCATAGAGAAATTGTGTCAAAACAAAGAAAGAATGAAACAAAAAGTATTTGTGACTATTCAGGTGATCTAATCTTTACACGTGAACTTCAGAGCTTGATATTTTTCAATGAGTCTGTCCACTTTACCTAAGCTTTAATTTATTAGCTTAAGGTTGCTCATAACATTATCCTTTTTATGTCTGCAGAATCTACAGTGATGCTATCCTTCATATTCCTGAGGCTGGAAGTTAGTATCTTCTACCTTTATTTCTTATCTGTCTGGCTATGGTATCATCAGTATTATTTTGTCTCCTCAAAATAAAAACACCTGGTGCAGGAGGGATGGCTCAGTGGTTCAGAGCACTGCTTGCTCTTCCAGAGGACTGAGGTTAGATCCCAGCATGCACGTAGCAGCTCACAATGGTTGGTCCATAACTCCAGTTCCAGGAGACCTGACACTCTTCCTCTTCTGGCCCCCAGGGCACTAGGAATGCAAACGGTATACAAATACACACATACACAGGCAAAACACCCATAGACATAAAACAAAATTTAAAAACAATTAAAAATTAACAACATCCTTTTACTGTCATTGTTTCTGATCCATCTCAGTGATTTTTCTCATCTTTAACATTTTTCCATTTCTTTGTATTTAACTTATACGTCTTTATCTAGTTCTTCAGGCAAGAGCAGGGGTAATTAATAGGGCATGTAATTGAGCATTTTAGTGCTATGAATCTTTTACTAAAGATTACTTTTGCCATAGTACTTTCTCCATATAAATGAAAAATTTATATATTTTTACTTTTGCTTGTTTCAAAAACTAGTTTTTCTCTGATTCATAGTGGTTTATGATATTTTTAGTTATGTGCTTTTGGCTTCTAGATAATTGCAGCAAAATATATATCTTAGTTACTGTCTAGGTCTATGTCTTAGTTACTGTTCTATTGCTGGGAGAAGACACCATGACCAACAATTTATAGAAAAAAGTATCTAATTGAGGGCTTGCTTGCAGTGGGTGAGTTCATCTTGGTGGGAAGCAGACAGGCATACACTGGAGAGGCTTAATCCATTATCAAGGCAGGGAGCATGGGGAAAGCAGGTAAACAGGTCTGATTCACAGGTCTCAAGCAGAGCAAGACATTGGACTTGATATGGGATTCAAAACTTCAAAGCCTACCAGTATGCTGGCTATTCTTGGTGTCAACTTGACTACATCTGGAATTAACCCAAGTGGCTGGGTACACCAGTGAAGGATTTTTTTTCCCATTAAGTCATTTAAAGTGGTAATACCTATAAAGGGACGTTTCTTGACCCATCCACCTGGTCCCAAATAACCCACTCAGAGGCTTATATTAATTATAAATGTTCTGCCAATAGCTCAGACTTGTTACTAACTAGCTCTTACATTTTAAATTAACCCATATTTTTAAATTATGCTCTGTCACATGGTGGTCCCATTATCAGCCTGGCACGTTTATCTCCTGCTGTCTTTGTCTGGCTAGTGACTTCTGACTCATCATTCCTTCTTTTTCTTTAAAAAGATTTTTTCCATACCCACCACTACTCCCCCTCCCTCCCATCCTCTTAGTCAACCCTCAGCCTTCCTCCCCCCATTCATTCCCCAGGAAAGGCAAGGACTCCCAAGGTGAGTCAGGTCAGTCTAGTATATCCAGTAGAGGTAGGACTGAGTCCCTCCTCCCAGTATCAAGGCTGAGTAAGGTGTTCCTCTGTAGGAAATGGGCTCCAAGATGTTAATTCATGCACCAGGAATAAACTCTGGTCTGACTGCAAGAGGCTCCACAAACTGCCCATGCCTTTTGACTGTCATCTACATTTGGAGGATTTAGTTCCTTTCCATAGTGATTCCTCAGCTGTCATTTTAGAGTCAGTGAGCTCCCAAAGGTGAGGCATCTCTGTGGGTCTCCTCATCATGATCCTGATCCCTTTGCTCATATAATCTCTCCTTCCTCTTTTCAGCTGAATCAGGAGCTCCACCTGGTGCTTAGCTATGGATCTCTGCTTCTGCCTCCATCAATCAGTTGCTGGATGAAGGCTCTATAATAACAATTAGGGTAGTCATTCATTTGATTATAGGGAAAGTCCTATTTAGGCACCCTCTCCACTATTGATAGGAGTCCTAGCCAGGGTCATCTTGTGGGTTCCTGGGTGTTTTCCTAGCACCAGGTTTCTAACCCCACACTGATTCCCTCTATCAAGATATTTATTTCTTTGTTTGCCCTCTCTGTTGCTCCTCCCATTCAACCATCTCATTCTCTCATGATCTCTTCCCACCTCCACTTGCTCCATCTCCTGCATGATCCCAATTTACTCAGGAAATCTTCCCTATTTCCCCTTCCCAGGGGGATCCATGAATGTCTCTCTTAAGTTCTTCCTGTTACTTAGATGCTCAAGGATTGTTGATTGTAGCCTGGTTATCCTTTGCTTTACATCTAAAATGCACCTATAAGTGAGTCATACCATGTCTGTCTTTCTGGGTCTGTGTTACTTCACTCAGGATGATACTCTTCAAATTCATCCATTTTCCTGCAAATATCAGGATGTTATTTTTTTTCTGCAGAGTAGTACTCCATTGTGTAGATGTACCATAGTTTGTTAATCCATTCTTCAGCTGAGGGGCTTCTAGGTTGTTTCCAGGTTCTGGCTATTACAAATAATGCTGTTAAGAACATAGTTGAGCTAATGTCCTTGAAGTAAGAATGTGCATCCTTTGGGTATATGTCCAATAGCGGTATTGCTGGATCCTTGGGGAGAGTAATTCTCAGTTTTCTGAGGAACTGTCATACTGCTTTCCAAAGTGGTTGTACAAGTTTACAGTCTCACCAACAATGAAGGAGTATTCCCTTTGCTCCACATCTTCTCCAGCATAGGCTATCATCTGTGTTTTTGATCTTAGCCATTCTGAAGTGTAAGGTGGTATCTCAAAGTTGTTTTGATTTGCATTTCTCTGATGGCTAAAGAGATTGAACAATTCTTTAAGTGTCATTCAGCCATTTGTAATTCTTCTGTTGATAATTCCATTTTGAGTACTGAACTGTGGTGATATATTTTATATTTAATAAAACCAGTCTGGAATATCAGAGAACAGATCTACCCACAGTCAAGCCAAGAGTGTCAGAGAACAGTAACTTTAATCCCAGCATGGGAAAGACCAAGTGGTGACCTATGCCTTTAATTCCTTAACTCCGAGACAGAGATCTTTCTATGTCTGTCAGTTCAAGACCTAACAACCAAACAGTAGTAGTTCACACCTTTAATCTTAACTCTAGGATTATGATGCAGAGTTGAACCTGGAAATGAAACAACTGGGCTAAGAACATATAAGGAGGCGTAGGCAGACAGTGGGGTATTCTGTAGAAGTGACAAGCCAGGCTGAGGACTTTGGAAGGCAGCTGGGTGAGATCTGACTGTGGACTGTTTCATCTCTCTGATATTCTACCCTTTCCACCAATATCTGTCTTTGAGTTTTCATTTAATAACATCTAGAATTTGCGTTTCACTAAACCTTATTTTAAATTGGATTATTTGGTACTTTAATGTCTAGTTTCTTGAGTTTGTTATATATTTTAGAGATAGGCCCATGGGACTCATTCTTATTCAAATCAATACACTGTGTTTATTTCAATGTCTTTCAATTTTTGAATATCTGAAAGATTCATTATTTGCATCAGCTCTGAAATTTCTCTAGAAATATAAGATTCTAGTGTGAAAGTTTTGAGCAGAGAAGTTTATTTATTTAGTAAAGCTCTTGCCTTACAAACAGAAATTTGATCCCTAAATCCCATGTAAAAATGCTGAATGTGATGATCCATGCTCATACTTGTAGTTGTGGGGATTTGGAGAGCAGAAGAACCCTGGGGTTTTCTAGCCACCGAGGCCAGCCTAATTGGTGGGCTCCTGACTGGTGAGGATAAGTTTTCCTAAGGATGATGCCTGAAATTGTCTGGCCTCCACATGCATTCACACATATACATGTACACACAACCCTCACATCCATGCACATACATTTTCAAAGATTCTTGTTTGGCAGTGATTCTTCTTCCCTCTACTGACCAGAACCTTAGAAACACTGCTTAATGGTTTTTTGTTGTTGAAGATAAGTCATTTGTTACTTATATTTTGTCCTCCGAAAGTGATCAATTTCCATCCCTCTCTTTCCCCCTCTCCCTATCAGTTATTTTAAAATGATCACTGGTTTTAAGCAATTTGCCTGTGGTAGATCTTCTCATGGCTTTTTCCATGTGTATTTTTCCTTTTTTATATGTTTTTTATTAATTCTTTAAGATTTTCCTGCATTGTGTCTTGATCATAATAATCCCTTCCTCCTAGATCTACCCCTCTATTTCCTACCCACCAAACTTTGTGCCATTTAAAAAAGCCTATTAAATCCTGTTATTGTTGCCTATGTGGTCTTAGATGTGTGGCCATCACTGGAGCATGTTACACATAACTATAACCAAATAAATGAGTGTCTTTATACTGAACAAAAAACTGAAGGAGTTATTAGAAGATGAAAATACCTTCCACTTTCATGGAGATGTAAGATTAATACTACAAAAATGGCCATCCTACCAAAAGTAGACTACAAGTTTAACAATAGCACCATCAAAATTCCAATGCAATTTTATAATCTTAAACTTTATATGGAAACACAAATGACATAGGATAACCAAAACAATCATTCAAATTTTTCATTGAGATTTATTGGAACCCATGAGGTTATAATTTCAATCATATTTTTTGGTATAATTTTCTCAAGTTCTTCCACATTTGAAGATGTACTAGATATATGTTAAGCCACTTAACATTGTTCCACAGTTCATCAGTGCTCTATTTATTGTTAAGGGTTTTCATCTTTCAGCATTTTGTTCTGGCTCATTTTTGTTACCAAGTTACCAAGTCTGTCTGTCTATCTATCTATCTATCATCTATCTATCTATCTATCTATCTATCTATCTATCTATCATTTTCAACACACCTCAACTGGTTTCCTCTATCTTTACCTCACTCCCAAATTCTCTCAAAGACCCACTCCTCTTCTATTTCTCTTCAGAAAAGAACAGGACTCCCAGGGATATCCACCAAACATGTCATATTTTTTTTCCTGTAATGTTATCTATCCTTTATATCATTCAGTGAATTTTCTAACACACTGTAGTTTTTACCTACAGGGATATAGATCTTAGATGCTGTGGTAGTTTGAATACAAATGGCCCCCAGAGTCTCATACATTTGAATGCTTGGTTCTCAGTTGGTGGAACTATTTGGGAAGAATTAGGAGGTGTGGCCTAGTTGGAGGAGGCGTGTCATGGGGTTGGGCTTTGAGGTTTCAAAAGACTCAAGCTATTTCTCTTTGCTTCCTGCTTACAGATCAAGTTGTGAACTCTCAAATGTTCCTGAAACCTTGTCTTTGCTCTATCATGATGAACTTTAACCCTCTGAAACCATAAGCCTAGTTAAACACTTTCATTTATAAGATGCCTTAGGTATGATGTTTTATCACAGGTATAGAAATCTAACTAATATAGATGCTACTCAAGCTTACCTTTAATGTACCCAATATTTCCTGCTGCTTCTTAAGCATATGGGGTGTGCACATAATTTCTCTGTAATTTATCTATCGTATGTCTATTTTTTCAGTTGTTCATTTGCCTGCCAATTTTAGAATGTCATTTTTTTCACTGCTGAGTAGTACTTCATTATGTAGATGTACCACAGTTTGTTAATTCATTCTTCAGTTGAGGGGCATCTAGGTTGTTTCCAGGTTCCTGCTATTATGAACAAGGATGCTATGAACATAGTTGAGCTAATGCCTTTGGAGTATGAATGCGCATCCTTTAGCAAGGTATCACAAGCTCATAAAGATAAGCACAGGATGTACTCACTCATTAGTGGACTTTAGGCAAAAAGCAAAGAACACTGAAGCTGTAAACCACAACTTCTGAAAAGCTTGGAATCAAAAGGAACTTAAGAGACTTCCAGGGATTCCCCTAGGAAAAGAAAATAGAGAAGATCTTCCTATCTAATTGGGAGCATAAGGGGCTGCAACCAAGAAGGTGTGGGAACAAATCATGAGAAAAAGAGATGATTGAGTGAGAGGAGCAACAAGGAGGGAGAAAAAAAGAGATGGAGATCTTAATAGAGGAAGCCAATGTGGGGTTGGAAAGAGACTGGGTGCTAGGGAAACCTCCAAGAACTCACAGAATGTCCCTGGCTAGGTCTCCAACCAATAGTGAAGGTGTTTCCTAGACAGGACTTCCCCTATAATCAAAGGAATAGTAACACTAACTGCCATCACAGAACTTACATCTAATAATAAATAGAGGTAGAAGCAGAGATACATGGCTGAGTGCTGGGCTGAGCTCCTGGTCCAGCGGAGAGCAGGGGAGGAGAGTCTATATGAGCAAGAGGATAGGGCTTTTGAGGAAAATTCTCACAGTGATGGCTGCCTGGAGCTCTGGGGAGCTCACTAAATTAAGAACAGCCATTGGGAAACTTCAAGAAAAGGAACTAGGCCCTCCAAGGATAGGCAACTGTCCACTGACATGGGCAGTATGTGGAGCCTCGAGGGAAGGGATCAGAATGTGTTTCTATGCATGGACTGGCACTTCAGAGCTCATTCCCTCCAGAGGAACACCTAACCCAGTCTTGACATTAGGATGAGGAAATCAGACTTGCCTGGAGTGGATGGTGAGCTGATCCACCTTGGGACCTCTTCCATTTTTTGGGGGAGGGGATGGGAGGATGGGGAGGAGGGAGGCTGAAGGCTGACTGGGAGGGATTGGGAAGGAGAAGGGAGAAAGAGTAAGGGGATACATGGAAAACAAGACTTTATTTTATAAATAAATAAAAAAAATAATGTTCACTGTTGAAATTCCTCATTAAGTCTCATGGGACTAGACCATGTCCTTTATCTGCCATCCTAGAAGAGACTCTGGAAAAGGACCAAACAGGGTTGTCACTTTGGCTTGGAGTGACAAAATGTCAGCAAATACATGTTGCTTTTGGTCATGAAAAGCTAACACTGACTGTGAAATGCACTATCAGCCAACTGAGATGACATGCTGTCATTCAGTCAGAGAGAAAAATCAGACAGGACATCTGTAGTCAAAATGGGACTTTTCCCTGCTTGATGGAGCCAACGAGGAATGTCCCATTCCTGATTTCCTGTATTTATTAATTCCCTTTGTGAGTGTGGATCACACCTGGAATTCAAGAACAGGGAATAATCTAGCAGGGATCAAGCTGGGCATGAAGGAATCATAGAGGAATGACCCAGGACTGAGAGTCTCTGTTTCCTAATTGGTCTCTAACTCTGGTTACTGGGGTTGAGACCTTAAAAACACCCCAAGACTCCTTAGAAGGTTAGCATCTGTCTCAGGGAAGCCATCCTGCAGGTGATCTAGACATCAGAAAGGCTGAGAGCAGACCACCTGTTCAGGCTAGCGACTCTGCTGGTCTTTGCTTGTCTTTCCACCTTGCAGAGCACTTGGGAGGCACCTGACAGTCATGTCTGGATGGCATTTCAATGACCTCAGATATTTGACCTTTGGTAAGTCCTTTTACCTCTGTGATCATCAATGTCCTATGATGATCAGAAGCCCCAGAAGTCCTTGCCCCTCCCCACACCAGATGCTACTTTTGACCCTCCAGTCCACTAGTCATCTGCCTCCAGTCCTACATACTTCCACACATGATTCTGCCCTGTGTGAAATAAGAGTCTCTATGGCTTCCTGTCCCTGATCTTACTTGTGCTGAATCATGATCCTGGGTTGAGTACTAGATGGGAACACAGCCTTTGTGGTCACATAAAACTGCTGACAAAATTCCTGGCTCCCTATGGGTCACTTTAGGCTCCATGATTCTGTTTCCATGCCTGTAAAATGAGGATGGCAATTCTGCAGAGATTCAGGATATGACAAATACTGGACCACTGTGACTACTTGGAAATCACAAGTGTGGGCATGGGATGGGAAACATAACTCTAATTTATGGAGGAAACTGGGGCTCTGGGAAGCTGCATGGCTGAGTCAGGTCACAGTGACCAAGTCTGTGTGACTATCAAGCTAGGCTCATCTGTTACAGCAGTCATCTCCCCAGAGGCTGTTCCAGAAAGACTTAGCCATGCAGAAGGGAGGAGAGGTCCCTGTAGCTGCCAGAAGAAGAGTCTGTTGGGGTTGCTTTCTGGCATTAGAACTGTTGGGTGGAGGCCAAGACCCAGCTTGGGAATTCTGAGCAGGATCAAGACAAAAAGAGCTTCACAAGAGGAGATTCAGATAGTACCACACAGCATCCTAAAGAAAGGTAAGGGCAGGTCAGAGTTACCACATTGCAGATGGGGGATCCTGGAGGAGAGAGAAGGGTGGGGTTGGAATGTGGCAAGGAAGAATAGAGGAGAGTGGAAATAAAGAGAATTCATTATTGATGTCAGGAGGAGCCAGCGCCTGCTCTCAGCTCAGTACAAGAAGTTTTATTAGGAGCAATCATAGTCACCTCAGTTGCTTCAAGAAGGAGTGAGACTCCTGTCTCTGGGAGTCTGGGAGCATTCTTTGGTAGTGAGACTCCAGAGAATATAAATGCTCTCGTAAGGGTTGCATGCCTAAGTCATCTTCAGCTCTGAAGTCTGGTGAGTCTGAAGTTGTCCAGAGCAGACCTGTGTGGGTATCACTGGGGGCTTGGAGAGGGGACTGCAGCTGGAGTACATGACGAGAACACTGAGAGCCTGTTTGCCCTGGACTCCTGCCCCACCCTGGACACCTCAGATCAGACCTCTTCCCAGACAGGGTTCTGTGGAGGGCTGGGGCTGCCTTTCATAGAAAGACTAGAGCTGGAGGCTGTATCTGCATTTTACTCTGAAGGCAGCCTCTGCTTTTGGTATTGAGCCAGGCAAGGAATGCTCTTAAGGAAGGGGCATGCATTGGTGGCAGCTACTGCAGCTAAGAAACTTGGGTCATCTATGACCCTTGGCTTCTCCTTGACCCCTGGCTTCTGTCTTCTAGTTTCCAGCCCTTTTTAGTCCATGGAGCCCCCTTCCCTCTCTGAAATGCTTCATTTATTATTTTCTATCTCTCTATGGACAATGGTGCTTGCTGGACTTGGCCTTTGTGTTTCTGTTCTGTCCAGTCTGAATCTTCGACCTGAACTCTGGCCAGTTCTTGCTGCCTTTAGGTCAGGGTCTTTGCTTTCTCTATTAGTTGTCTTTTATTTATTGTTACTCTGGACTCTTCAGATAACACAAGGCTTCCACCCAATCTCCCCATTGATACTGCACATCCGAGTCCCTTAGTGAACATCCCTTGTTTATTTTCATATCCCTGAGCTCAGATCACCTTTCTCCTCCCGGATGGTACTGTGGACTCCTACCTGGAGGTGGCAATAGAGAATAGATAGGGAAGGCTCGACTCTGTCAAGTGATCTCTGGTCTCTTATCAGAATGGATTTTCCTCATGAGCTGACTGGCAGGAAGGAGACCACAGCACACAGGGCATGGTATGGGATAGAAGTGGACATTGGTTCAGGGTGATCAACATGCCACTGCCCAGCTCTATGCCCTGACAGTCCAATAGCCTATGAACAAGTCTGGCATAGTCTGAGCAGACAGTCTCTCACTGTCTGCTCGCCCTGACCTGTTTCTGCCCCTCCCTCACTCTAGTCCTACTTTGGGGACTCGATTGCCCCTCCTGAACACTTTGATTCAGCTTCCACTCTAGAAGAGGCAAGGATGACCCAGCAAGTGAGTGAGAAAGAGAAGTGTTGTGGGGGGACCCGTTTCTAAGCAGGTAAGTCACAGGTTCCCCCCCCAACACTTTCATGGATGCTATTCCATTGCTGTGAGCAAAGGCTCTGGCAAAGCTACACCTGTGACTGTAGGGAAGGACACTGTCTCTTTTTCCCATGTATTGAGCGGACATAGTTATAGAACCAGCCTCACATGCTTGCAGGCTTGCTGGGACATCTTTGTCTGCTTTGTATAGTAGATGATGGCTCTGATTGGAGGTGCCTATGTTAATCATTAGATTTTTTTTTAGCTATTCTTTTTAACTATTTGAAACAAAGCTATGAGTAAAAAGGAGATGTGGTACTTGATATATTGACAACTGCCATTGTTAGAATTATTTTTCATTGGCTCAAAAGAAATGGCAGAAACGGCCATAATGTTAGCATCAGCTATTCCAATCATCCTTCCGTGGATTTGTGCCCTGTTTCTTATTTCTCTCCCTCTCAGGGGTTCATGACCTAGCACAGGTAGGTGTTTGGGGGTTTTATTTGTTTATTGGTTTGTTTTTGTTTGGTTGCTGGGGAATAGGAGAGGAAAGAATAAAAATAAAAGCAAGTATAAACATTCCTTTATCTTTTGTTCTGGCTTCCCAGCACCTTCCAGTCCACAGATCACACCATAAGCTTTTACTGGTCTCTGTCACGCCAGAATCTGTACTCAGACTGAAAATGAAGTCATACTCAGTAGGCCCTTCTCATGGGGAGGACTCTGATCTGCAGAATTTCCAAGCTGACTGAGCTTGCTTTGAGCTAAGATTGGTCCTAGGAGTGGACCTCCTGGCATCGGGAGATCTGGGTTCTTAGCTCGCTCTGCTCCCAATTCCACCGTGCTCAAGGGGGTCTCCAAGCACAAGTTGATCTCCTCAGTCTTCTCTCATGGAGCGCTGGACTTGCAAGGAGGGTTTCTGTGCAAGCCCTCACAGCTGCCCACCATCTATCTAAGAGAAAGAGACCACAAATCTGCCTGGGAAAATGGGCCCCAAAACAAAGAAAGTCAGGATGTTCCCGCAAATCTTTTAGTCCTTCTCTTGTAGACAAGGAAACTGGAAGTGGCCCCGTCAGAGTTTTACTTTAGAAAGAGTGCTCTGAAGGCTAGTAGTGAATGACTGGAGTAATGAGTGACTGACATGAGAGAAGGCGGGAGAAAGGAAGAGAGAATGGGCAGAAATCTGCTGAATGTCTGAGGTGGGCATTGGCATGGCTGTTGAAAAGGGACAGACTGGTAGATGAGGGAGGCATCCTGTGGGTAGTGGCAATGACCCTGGGGATCAGTAGGATGTAGGGCACAAAGCTGTAGCTGAGGGGTTTCTCTGAGTTTCTGAATAGTCTCATTGTCTTACAGATATGCACATGTGTAAGTTATCTATATATATATGTATCTATGCACCTATATGTCTATATGTGTGTGCATATATATACACAGACAATTAAACAAACACCAGCAGAAGTTTCTTCGCCTTCATGATTTCTCCTTTTCCCTCCTAAAAATCAAGGACATAAGGCATCTCAGCAAGCTGAGGACTTGTTCTGGCTGAGTTCTAGCGAGTCACGGCTTTGCTGTAGATAGGAAACCCTGCGAAAGCAAGTGAAATTATGTTTCTCCCATACACCCCCTGGCCCTGAGTCTCAGTTTCTTCATCCATTAGATGGAGGTAACAATACCTACTCTATACATCTCACAGAGTCAGCATGAGGTTTAGGAGTAGGATGCCAAGGCATTTTGCAAGGCATAGCTCCAGAACAGAATTCTGTAGCCTTGGCTTTTTGTGATAGACACTGATGCTGTCCCTTGATACCCTTCACATGGTTGGTGCCTATTTCCTAAGTCCTGAGAATCAGGGAGTTTTTTCTAAGAATTCTGCTCACCCTTAAGAAAGCTATGGATAAGTAGGATGCATAGCCTCAGAAGACTGAGTTTTTGGCCCTAAGTCTCGGATGTACAATAGACCCTTGGTGTACAGACAGATGTCCCCATTCACAGGCTATTCTCACAAGCCAACCAGGTGTAGCACTCTCAAACATCAGCTCCTTGAGACAAATATTACTCACTGGCTTTTGTGTAAAAAGTAAAAAGTGGGAAAAGGCAGCAGATTTTCTAGCTTTAGGCCCCAAGATAAATATTCTGACATTCTTGGGCTACTTATCAAAGGGAAGAATGTTGGTTGAAAACAAGATAACTTTATCCCTATTTTACAGCTGGGCAAACTGAGTCCTAGAGAGATTAATGTCACACATCACCAGGATTCGAGCTAACCAGTGGTCTGTGGTATACCCGACCTACTCTGCCACATAATTTTTCCCTTTAAGGCCCATGTGGCTGAAGCAAACACCATTATCCTTGTGAAGAATAGGAAACCGAAACACCCTCAGGAGGCAGCAGTCTATTGAAAAGTGGGAATTTAATTCAATGAAATGACTGATTTCCATCTACCTGACAGTATTGGATGAAGCATAGAAGTCCTGGGAAGGTGCCTACCCTTCAGGAAGGCTGAGTTGTGTGAGATCTTGTTAGAAAGTTAAGAAATCATCTGGTGGACTGTATATAGACACAAGATTCTCCCTCAGCTAAGGTGGCCCAAGAGCAGGCTGAAGCCAGATACATTGTTTCCAAGAATGACACTGACAACATCAATGCTACATTATTCTCAGGCATCAGTAATGCAGATGACACCCTTTTGAAAAGGTGTCCTTTTCCTGCTCCCATAGGGAAACTTAGGCTCAGGGGTGTGTGTTAGTATCAGAAACAGCTGAATCATTAAGTTGACATTTATAAAGAGAAGAAATGGGGTAAGTATTCAGGAAAGTAACAGCTGACTGTGTGCATCCTGGGTGATGGAGTGATTTCATGGCATACTTGTGTAGCTTAGATCTGAGTTCCAGTTTATGTACCAAGAATCATTCAAAGTTTTAAAAATATTTTATTTCTACTTTTTATGTATTAGTGTTTTGCCTGCATACACTAATATGTATATCATGTGCATGTCTTGCCCACAGAGGCCAGAAGAGGGCGTTAATTTCCTGGAACTGAAATCACAGATGGTTATGACATACTCTATGGGTGCTGGAAATCTAACCCAGGTCCTCTGTAAGAGCACTGAGTGCTCATAACTGCTAAGCCATCTCCCCCTGCGTGGAGTTTTTGCATCAGTATTGATCTCTAACCACCTGAATGTCTGAAGGAAACATTGTTGCCTTAATAGAAGGAAGACTCTGGTAAGGAAAACTAGGTACATCTTTTCCAGTGCTTTCATTTTAGAATAGAGGAAACTGAGGCTGAGAGAGGGGTTACTGTGGGATTAGTGGCAGAGCCAGTATGAGCCAGTATTGTACATGAATTCCTCTTTTTATAAACTTCCTAGGAGAGGTTCCAGAGGACAACAGGTAAAAGTGGACCGTTCTATTAAGGAGTTTTATAAAATTTGGACACTGACCACTATCTAACCCAATCCTGGTGCATGCCTTAGTCAAGTCCCTGTGTAAATCAATACCTTTTTTTCATTAAGAATAGAGTGTAATGCAAGGTCTCAACCAGACCTTTGTGACAGAATTCATTCTTCTGGGTTTCTCCCTGAGTCCCAGGACCACACCTCTGCTCTTCTCAGCTTTTCTGATGATTTACTTGATGATTATTCTGGGCAATGGCTTGATCTTCATCCTCATCTGCTTGGACTCACACCTCCACACCCCCATGTATTTCTTCATTGGCATCCTTTCCATATTGGACTTAGGCTACACCACCACAACTGTGCCCCAGATGTTGGCACATCTGGTCAGCCAGAAGAAGACAATCTCGTACTCCAGTTGTGTGGCTCAAATGTACATTTTCTTGGTGCTAGGTGTCACAGAGTCTTGGCTCTTTGCCATCATGTCCATAGACAGGTATGTAGCCATCTGCCACCCACTCAGGTACAGGGTCATCATGAGCCCATGTCTATGTGGGATAATGGCCATTTTCTGTGGACTCTGTGGTGTCAGCTCTGCTCTTGTCTACACCATATTTGCCATGCGCCTCCCTTACTGTGGCCCTAACAAGATCAACCACTTTTTTTGTGAAGTTCCTGCAGTCTTAAAGCTAGCTTGTGCAGATACCTCAGTCAATGACCAAGTAGATTTTATTCTTGGGTTTAGTGTCATACTGATCCCTCTGTCTCTTATCCTTGTAATCTATGTCAACATTTTTATTTCCATCTTGAAGATTCGTTCAGCACAGGGGCGATTGAAAGCTTTTTCCACCTGTGCATCCCATATAACTGTGGTCACCATGTTCTGTGTGCCAGCCATGGTCATGTACATGAAGCCTGGTTCTAAGGCTTCACCAGAAGAGGACAAGAAGCTTGCCCTGTTCTATAATATCATCTCTGCTTTTCTCAACCCTGTTATTTACAGCCTCAGGAACAAGGATGTGAAGAGGGCTTTCTTCAAGGTAACAGGCTGGGGTAGACCCTCAGAATGAGTCCCTAGAAGGATATGGAATCTACTCATACTATATTATCATGATTCAAGAACTGAGTCATGTGATAGCAGGACCCATGCCCTCTCTGCCACACTGAACTGAATTCTCCATAAACATAAGCAGAATAAATTATTTCTCCCCCAAGTTGTTTTTTGGGGGTATTTGGTCACAGAAACATTAAAGTTAACTCACACAGAGAACCTCGAGTGTCTTTTTCACATTAAGATCTCCACATATGAATTCTTTCTTTATTCTTAACCCAACTCTTGTTGGCTCCTACTCTCCATATGAGCCCCAACGAACTGAGCATGAGTCTTACAATCATCCTGTACTTTCCTTCCATGAGAAAAACTGGCATAGTGGTGCATGCCTTTAGTTCCAGAACTTGGGAGGCAGAGGCAGGCAGATCTCTGATTTTGAGATCAGCTTGTTTACAGAGCAATTTCCAGCAAGACATAGCTGTTTCTCTCTCTCTCTCTCTCTCTCTCTCTCTCTCTCTCTCTCACACACACACACACACACACACACAGCAACAGCAGCAGCAGCAGCAGCAACAGCATCAAAAAGGCAAATAGTCCAACATCTTAGCTCTCAACTGGAAGCAAAGATTCATGAAGCAGGGATCTTGGCAATCTGGGTCACTGCAGCATCCTGAGGGTCTACCATCGTACTTCATTCATGCTTTTTACCTTCAGTGAAGGTGTTGTAGATCCAAGAATAAATGCTGCACTGTGAAAAGTTGATGGATTAGAAGTAACCAAATTTGAGAATCAGCAGCACTTAAGAAGATTGTTATATATATATATATATATATATATATGTGTGTGTGTGTATTATATATAATTTAATAAAACATAGAACAATGAAAAACATAAAATACTTATTATGAAATTTTACAATGTTCATAAACTTGGATTTTGAAATTTTACCTCTAAGACTCTGTTCTTCTGGAAAATTCATAAGTGTAGACCAAGTTTTATGTATATATGTGTGTGTTACATAATTATTGGGAATCACTATGACTTCCCAACCTCATGAAACACTGCAAAAAGTATTGTGTGCTCTATCTGAGGAAGTATTAAGCATCGCTAGAAAGTGGGTCTGAAGAGATGGCTCAGCAGTTAACAGCACTTGCTGCCCTTGTGGATGATCCAGGTTCACCGCCCAGAACCCACGTGGTAGCTCACAACACAAAATTCCGGGAGATTCATGGACACCAGGCACACAAGCAGTGTCCTTACATACATGCAGGCACACAAGCAGTGTCCTTACATACATGCAGGCTAAACAGCTCTATACATAAAAATAATGAATGTTTTTAAAAATTTTTACTGGAAAGCATGATATGATATTAGGTAGAAAATGAAGAATGTAAACATTCACATAAAATTAACCTATGTGTTACCAAACATTTTGTTATGATTTGGATAAGGAATATCTCCTCAAAGCCTAGAATTAGAATTGGTTGCCCACTGATGAATTTTTGGGGAAGTAATTGGATCATGAAGAGTCTGAATTCAAAATTCATAAGAATATTAGGAGGAAGGTGGACCCTTCTTGGAGGACTTGGATGCTGGGGTTTGTCCTGACACTTTCCTGTCTCCCTCTCTCTACTTCCTGGCTGCCATGAGGTGAGAAGTTTTGCTCCACCACACACTGTCTGACATGATGTTAAGCCTCACCTGAGGACAAGTGACCATTGACTAAAACCTTTGAAACTCTGAGCTGAGAGCAATTGTTCCTCCTTTTTTTTTCTTTTCTCAGGTAGCTTATACAACAATGGAACACATATTAGAACATGTACATACATTTTTTAAAACACATGCACATCACTGAAAGAGATATACACATATATGTATACACACATACACATATACACATACTAGATATCAGTGACTGGAGTAGTAAGATTAAAATTATTTTTTGTCTTAGTCATATTTTACTATCCGGAATTTTTGCAGCCATCACATGTTGGTTTTATAATAAAGAGAAGTAAACATTGATTGAAAATATTTTTCTTTTGGAACTAGTAATAGGTAAATAATAAGATGGGAAGTCTCAGTTTGTACCTAAAATGTCCCCTCAAAGGTTGTGTGCCCTAGGATTGGTTGCCAGGTGATGGACCTTTGAGAAGTGTTGAATCCTGAGGGATCTGGGTTTGGATTTAGTTGGTGGATTTATCCATTGGTGGTTCATAATTTCATGGGCTATGGGGATGTGTTAGACACTTAGGAGGTGGAGGACAATGAAGGAAATAGGTCCTTCCTTACTTTCTCCCTGCTTCTCTGCTTTGATGAATTAGGGATTGCTGATCTTGTGTGTTCCTTGCCATGATGTTAAGCCTTTTCCAAGACCATAGTACTGACTGAGAGTTGAGTATGTTTATGGGAGTGTCACTCCAAATGATGATGACTCTGATGATACACCTACTGGACCAAGCAAAACAATGACATATAAAACACACAGAAGGACTGGAAAGATGGTTCAGTGACTAAAAGAACTTGTGGCTCAATTGTAAGGACTTTGGTTAGAATCCAGCACCTTTCTTAGGCAGCTCACAAATACCTGTAAAATCCAGATTCAAGGAATCCAACACCCTCTTCTAGACTCTCTGGGCATGTGTACAGTGTGGTGATATGTTACATATTTAATAAAACCTGGAATATCAAGAGATCAACCCACAGTCAAATCTAGGCAGAGGTAGCTCTGAAAGTTGAAAGATAACAGAGCAGAGGTAACTCACATAGCTCCAGCAGTTCTGGATCTCTGTGAGCACAAGGCCAAACATCTGAGCTTCAATGGCACACACCTTTAATCCCAGCACAGGGAAAGCTGGAAGTGGTGACCCCCATAACTCCAGAGACAGATCTTTCTGTGTTTCTGTGAGTTCAAGGCTGACTACCAAATAGAGTAGCTTTTTAATCTTAACCTGGATGGGATATAGCTGGGTAAGAAGGGTATTTAAGGCAGGATTAGGAAAACAGCAGCAATTAGAAGCAACCAGGAGTAAGGCTGAGGAAGTTGGAAGACAGCTGGGTGAGATTTGACTGTGGTTTTTCTTTTCTCTGATATTTCAGCCTTTCCCCAATATGTGGCTCTGAGTTTCTTTCATTACAACCAGAATTTGTGCAACAGTACACATATTCTTACACAGGCATATGAACACACACATACATTCTAAAATCATAAAAAGGAAACAGAGTTAATGCACAGGATTTTACACCTGCTGTTGAGAAAGTAATTCCAAACACAAACACTTAAAAGAAAAGTCAACAGCTGAGTAATATTCCATTGTGTAAATTCACACATTTTCTTTCCATTCTTCAGGGTGATGGACATCTAGGTTGTTTCCAGTTTCTGGCTATTATGAACAGAGTTGAGCAAGTGTCTTTGTTATAGAATAGAGTTCTGTAGAGAATTGCATTGGAATTTTGAATGAGATTTTCTTGAATCTGTAAATTGCTTTTGGTAGGATAGCCAGTTTTACTATATTGATCTTAGTGATCCATGAACATGGGAGAGCTTTTTGACTTCTGATATCTTCTTCAATTTCTTTCTTCAAGACAAAATTCTGGTCATACAAGTCTTTTGCTTGCTTGGTTAGAGTTACAACAAAAATATTTCATATTATTTGTGGTTGTTGTTAAGGGTATTGTTTCTCTGATTTCTTTCTTGGCCAATTATTATTTATGTATGGGGGTGCTTTTTTGAAGCCAATCTTGTTTCCAGCCACTTCACTGAAAATGTTTATCAACTGCAAAGTTCCCTTGTAGAATTTTTAGGGTCCCTTATGTATACTATTATGTCACCTGCAAGTAAAGTGCTTTGACTTCTTCCTTTCCAGTGTATATCCCCTGATCTCCCTTAGTTGTCTTATTGCTCTAGCTAGAACTTTAAGTTCTATATTGAATAGATATGGAGAGAGTAGGCAGTCTTGTCTTGCTTCTTATTTTAGAAGAATTGCTTTGAGTTTCTCTCTGTTTAATTTGATGTTGGCTATAGGCTTGTTATAAATTTCCTTTGTTATGTTTAGCTGTGCACTCTGTATCTCTTCAAGAGTTTTATCATGAAAGGGTTTTGAATTTTGTCAAAGGTCTTTTCAGCATCTATGAAATAATCATTTTTTTTCCAGTTTGTTTATATGGCGGATTACATTGGTAGATTTTCACATGTTGAGCCATCTCTCAGCATCTCTGGAATTAAGCCTATATGATCTTGGTAGATGATCATTTTTCATAGTTGTTTTTTTGGACTCAGTTTCCAAATATTGTATTGAGTATTTCTGCATCTATATCCATGAGGGAAAATGGTCTCTGATAATCTTTCTCTGTTGGATGTTTGTGTGGTTTGGGTATCAAAGGAGAATTGGCATTAGCTCTTCTTTGAAAGTCTGATAGAATTCTGCATTAATAATGTCATTTTATTTTTTTTAAAGTTCACTAATGATTGAGTACATCCCCTGCTTTTCTTTCTGTATTTGTGATACCTCGTTCAGGAGGATATTCTCCAAATTCATCCATTTGCCTGCAAATTTTTGGATATCATTTTTTTTTACTGTATACAAGAGCGCAAGGCTAGAACATAGCTAAATGACAGTGCTTCACTTTTGCATTGATGACCTCTGGCAGGTGTGTGGGTGAGAAAGGTCTTGTTTTGTTTAAGGGGCTGGTCACAGGGTATTTAATTATGCTCCAATAAATAAACAAGCAGCACAAAGGAAAAAAAAGAGTAAGTTCAGATCCCACCCACCCACACACACACAAAGAAGAGTTCTGCATTAAAACTTGGCCCTGGGATTTTTTTGTTGGGAGACTTTTAATAACTGCTTCTAGTCCTTTAAGGGTTATGGGTCTATTTAAATTGTTTATCTGATTTTGATTTAACTTGGTATGTGGCATACATCCAGAAAATTATCCACTTTGTGGAACACAGCTTTTTAAAAATAAGATGTAATGATTCTTTGAATTTTCTCAGTGTCTGTTACGCCCTCCCCTTCCTTTTTTCTGATTTTTAAAATTTGGATATTATCTCTCTTTTAGTTAGTTTGAATAAAGTTTTGTCTGGCTTGTTGATTTTCTCGAAAAACCCAGCTATATTTTTTATTAATTTTCTGTGTTTCTGTTTTATTGATTTTTGTCTTTGGTTTGATCATTTCCTTCCATTTCCTCTTTTTGGGTGTACTTAACTCCCTTTGTCCTCAGGCTTTCTGGTGTGCTCTTAAGTTGCTAGGATGAAATCTCTCCAATTTTCTATGTCGGCACTTAGTGCTATGAACTTTCCTCTTAGCACTGCTTTCAAGGAGTACCACAAGTTTGGGTATGTTGTGCATTCATTTTCATTGAATGTTAGGAAGTCTTTAATTTCTTTCTTTCTGTTGGTCTTGACCCAGTGGTCATTCAGTAGAATGTTATTTGTTTCCATGAGTTTGTAGGCTTTCTGTTCTCTCTGTTGAAATCCAGCTTCAATCCATAGTGGCCTTATTGGATACATGGGGTTATTTCAATAGTCTTGTATCTGTTGAGGCTTGATTTGTTTCTGAGTATGTGGCTAATTTTCAAGAAAGTTCTATTAGGTGCTGGGAAAGTATATTCTTTTGTGTTTGGACGAAATGTTCTGTAGGTATCTGTTAGGTCAACAGTTGTAAGAGAAACTCTAGAACTTGTATAAATTTATGGAGATTGTACAACACACTTTTGAAAGGACAATTGATATTGTAGAAGTCAGAATGGATTTAAAAATTATTCTTGTTATAAATGAAAGTGGAAATACTGCCTACATAAACTTTTGTGTTACAACAAAAGTAGTGTTAAGGTTTATGGCAGTGAAACCTACTAAAAGTAAATTAATTTCAAATTAACAGCCTAATAATACATCTCAAAACCTCAGAAAATAAAAAAACAATCACCAAATTAACATATATAAATGGGAAGAGGTAGAGGTAAGCTTGAAACCATCTCAGCCCACAGTAAGTTGTATCAATAGTGGGAGAAATGAGAAAAGTTATGTCATAATTTCAGGGTGCATGACCCCAAGTCTCATTCTGCTTGTGTTGTGCTTCTGTAACTATTTCTTAAAACCGAGCCTCAGTTTTCCTGCCTCTCAAATATGATTTTGGGAAGCAATATCTAGTTATACCATTTCTTTTTTGTGTAAGACCTAAATAGGGCCAAGAGAGTAACTGAGAATTGGGTTCTGGTGTTGACTCCCTTGCTGTAACTACCTCCAGGTGCCAACATGGGGACCTGAGTTCAAGGACCAGTTTATACATCTCTCCAGGAATTGTGGTCTCCCCTCCAGCCTTGAGTTTCCTTGGAGATGTATTCATCCCTTCTCTGCATGATGATTATGCTTATTTGGAACCTTCTTCTGAGTAATAGTATCCCTTAGGACTGGAAGACCCTTGAGGTAATACTGGAATCCAACTCAGCTGCAGCCATAGGGGACTCTTCTATCCCTGATACCCATGAGTCTCATTAATACAACAGTCAGGGCATCTTCAAGGGAGCGGCATAGACTTAGTAGCTTTGGAGAGTAGCTGAAGTAGAGCCCTCTTACAGCCCAGTGCCTGGATTCTGGAACTGTCTAAGACAGTTGCAAGACATAAGTATGAAGCAGGGGTGTACACCAAATCTGAAATCAGGAAAGGAAGATAGGTAAGGAACTTGAAGGATAAGATAAGCCCCCGAGAAGGCAATTCCCACCAGTTCACTGCAAGCCATTGCTTCAACACTATGATGTTACCAACACAGGATGGTACCAGAGTAGCAGAGTCCATTAAAGAAAGACCATTGGTGATGGCAGAGGTGGATTTTGTCTCTCAGTAGCTGTGCACCATCAGGCAAGTTTACTCGATGTCCCATTCTCCTCTTATAAACCTTCAAGATTTATAATGATTAACTAATATAATGGTAACAAATACTATTTTAAGCACTCTGTTGCAGGCACCACTTTAGGCAAATTTCTATGTAATGCTTTAGTTAATTATTATCAGCACCCTTTGGGATAAGTTCTGACTTCTAGATGAAGATGGAAACAAGGAATTTGGATAATTTGTCTCTGGCTAATTATCAGTCAGGACTAGCACCCAGCATTTGCTCTGCACTTCATGCTCTTAAATGATATCCTGTCTTTGATGTAAAGTAACCAGGTCATGCTCAGAGAAAAATTTGCTTCCCTCCTTGTCTGTCTCTCATTTTAATTCCATCTCACTAATATTGGAGGAGAAGCTCATTTGAGAAAGATAAAAAACTATTAGCATGTTCTTGGTAAATTTTTCCAAATTTCCACATTTTTGTTCACATCAGTTAACAAACAGCCCAGGAGAGAACTCTAATTGTGTTGATAATTGACAACTGGTAAAGATCCTCCAGGTGATGGGGCAACTACTAGACAAGATGCCAATTCTTGTAGACAACTCACTATTTTATCATGGGCATAATTTCATAACCATCTAAGATTTATTACCCCTGCTCATGCTATGTGCTAAGAATTAGAGACAGATGAGAGAGGTGAGATTTTTTTTATATTTAAGGAACTTGGTAGATCAGTGTCCATGTCAGCACGGCTATGAGCAGTAATAGAAGTACCTACCAAGGTCCAGCAAGAGGATAGGGGGAGAAGCATGGCAGGAATCATGAAATACTTTCATTATTAGAATCTTACCAAGAAAAAAAAAACCAAGAAAGAGTTACTCATTTAACAAGATGCATAACTAAATAATAGCAACAACAATAACTGATGTTCAATAACTATAGTACCATATCTACCACCAAACTCAGTTGGTATTCATATATGCTGCTATCCTAGTTTTGTGGATGATGAGAAAAGAGCTAATGACTCTCTCTAGGTTGTGCTGCTGATAAATGGTAGATTCTAACTTCAATATCATTTTCTTTTATCTTAGAGCCGCTACCACCTTCCTGATACATACTGCCCCACAGCTTTGTAAAATAGGACTAGCCGAGGAGGTAGGAAAATGAGGTGGTCTGTCTTAAGTGGCAGCCAGAAAGCTTTCTCTGTGTTAAATTGCAGGTGCATGAATTGGAAAGTGTTCTGGGCAACCAGTAGGCACCTCTTAAACTGATAGACCTGTTTCTTCAGTTTTAAGATTTTGTAATGGCAGGTGGACTTGGTGATTTAGTGAGGGTGATTATGGAGAATGGACTAAGAGGTCCAAGCCAGGTCTCCATTTGGAACCCTCCTCTGCCCCAGAGCTGTAGAAATACAAAAGGAAGCCTCTGAAGGTCAGCTTTTTGTCTAGCCCCTTAGGATTTAAAAGTCAGCAACAGGGACAGCACCATCCTGCGTCCAAAGGCTGGTGGCCCAGCCTATTCAGCATAAAAATTTTTTCTATGTCCTAGGCATTGTCCTAGAATCTGCTAATACACAATGTGATACATGATGGGTGCATCAAGAGAAGAAAAGCTCCTGTATTCTTGCAAGGGAAATTGTAAAAATACTTAAATTATGTATTCCACTAGGAAGCACTATGAAGAGAGGTAAAATAGGTAGGAATAGAGATCATGAAATGCTCCCATTTTGGACAGGGTGGTTGTGAAGGACTTAGGCATTCTTTGAGAAGACTACACTTGAGTAAACATGTGTAGAAAGTGAGAGCGCAATCTCCAGTAAAAGAAACAGAATTTTAAGAGTGCAGAAACAAAGGTATTCTTGGAGTGAGGTAGAGCAAACGGGTGTGTGGCTAGGCCAGATGGAAAAGTGAGAGGCAGGAAGTGAGGACTGGGAAGGGTTGAGTAATCTTGAAGCCCCAAAGGACATTGGCCTTTCCCAGTGACTGGAGAAGCCACTATAGGGCCAGCAGGATGGCTCAGTGGGCAAAGAAGCTTACTCTTTAAGTCAGCATCCCTTTCTATAGCCAAAGCTGGTCTTGAATGCATGCCTGTTTCTGCCTCCCAAGTGTTTGGGTTTCAGGTTTGTGCCACCCCAACCAGCTTCACTGCAGGATTTTAATATCAGACTTACATAATGACCTTATACTCATTCTAAATAACTGCATGGAGAGAGGACTGTGGGGTAAAAAAAGGAAACTTGGGAGTGTTCAGGGGATACTGTACTGAAAGAAAAAGATAACTTAGATGATAGTGGATACGGTGAGAAATGATCTTTTCTTTCTCATATTTGAAAGACAATCAGCAATATTTTTTCTGATGTGTTACACTTGAGGTGTGCAAGAAAGAGAATGTTTGAAACAGCCTTGGGGCTGTTTTTTCACTTTAGTCTCCTCCAAGGATGACGTCATCACTGCCTGAGTTGAGAAAGATGGTGAGAACAGTCTGCAGAAGGCACTGGAAGCTTGGCTTAGAAAATGTCAGATACAGCTTATTCACTGCACATGCCAGAAGAGGTAGACAGCTGTACCAATGGTTCTGGAAGGTAGTACATTTCAGATTGATCAGCATCAAAGGTCTGCATTGTTAGTAGTTGAGTGTAGATTCAAATTCAGATTCCATGGGCAATGTTCTATAACATATGGCCCATTACCCAAACATTACAATCATCTCTACCTTTATTTTAGACTGAATTCTGCCCATGGCTTTATGGAATGTGATTTTAACTTAAATTGAAAATAATCTGTGTTTTACTTTCTATGCAGAATATCAGATACTGTAATCTTGATCCAAAGTTTGAGCATTTTATATGAAAAACTCATTTTTTTTTCAATGTGAAATATGTTTTATCTGTCGGGTTGTCTGGTCAGGTTTCCCACACAATGACATATATGGTGAATATGTGTTGTATTTGGAATCTTTGTTAAACTCTTTGTGAAAATGGAAGATATGGGAGACAAACTTGAACCTCACATGGTGAGACCTTAGGACTTGGAGTCTACCATGTTTCAACTCTCTAATTCTTTGTAAAGGAAAAAGGTTCTGACCTCAGTGGGTCATGATGGCAATCACATAACATCAAGTAAAGCATTTATTTTTACAGTAATTCTTTATAAATGGCCATTTTTATTTTCAGGACCTAGAAAAGATGGGATGCTGGGCATTCTGTAAAAGGCATTTAAGAACCAGCAAAAGGACCCAGAGAGAAAGACTGTTCAGGAATATCCTCTGCTACTAGGCTGTCAAACTTCCAGTGAGGACTGAGTCCATGTTAAAGTGAAGGTTCACCCATACCCACCACCCACCTCTCCTGTGAGAGACAGAGCTGAAGAGGGCTCCCCATTGCTGCTTAAGAGCAGTGTCCAGACACACAATGATTTCATTCCTGAGTCCATGTCTTTCATCTTTTTGAGAAATGTTAGAAGACCGAACTCTTCTCTGGCTTTCAAACTTAGAGTCCCAGTGGCTATGATTGTGTGGTCATTCATTCTGCACAGTTGTGCCCTGCAGGAAGGGCTGGGAAGGTAGGGTGGGGACAGAGTTTCTAAAGGAACAAGAGTGGGGTTGTCTTTTTCATTTGTAAAAAATCAGAGAAACTTTATTAAAAAGCAAACTGGCAAGTAATACAGATTAGAAAAGAAATATAATGTCACTCTTGACAGAAGACTACATTCAAGTTTCTTGAGGACGGCCATAAAATGTTTTCTCTTGAAAATGCCTGGCATGTGAGTTCTGTACAAAATCAGAGAGGAAGGGGAAGGAATTAACTGGGTGTTGTGGCCATGATTTTTCCTTGTTCTTACTTTCCTGGGCATTAAAAAAAACTTGTTTGTTTTACATTGTCTTTTACAGTCTTGAAATAATAGCATTAGAACAACAAGTATGTCTGGCCTTCTTGGTTTGACTGCTTTATAGTGTGTGCGTGTGCGTGTGCGTGTGCATGTGTGTGTGTGTGTGTGTCCATACAGCTTCTCCCAGGATCCTTAGTATTTATTGGAGATAGTTAATTGAACAACCCCAAAAGTCCTTAATGGAATTTCTACTAAGAAATTAGAACTAAGCAAGGCCAATTTGTATAGACTGCTCTCTGGGTATGGGGAGGTGGGTGTTTCACCTTAAACTCCTTGCCTGTGGATTTTACATAGCATTCTACCCTGGAGATTGTAAGGGAGTCAGTCATATGTCCTCTTCTCTCCTCAGGAGGAAGGCTATGCACAGTCAAGGCTGGAGAAATCACAGCTCTGTAACTGAATTTATCCTCTTGGGCTTCTCCAGAAACCCCAGGACCAATTGGATCCTTTTCTTTTTCTTCCTCTTTCTCTACTTATTTACAGTCATGGGCAATGGGCTCATTGTTACTCTGATTAGGATAGATGCACGTCTCCACACACCCATGTACTTCTTCCTCAGTATTCTTTCCCTGCTGGACCTCAGCTATGCTACTACAACAGTGCCCCAGATGTTGGCTCATCTGGTAAGCAAGAAGAAGACCATCACTTATACTGGGTGTGTGATCCAGATGTACATTTTCTTGACACTAGGCATCACTGAGACCTGGATTTTTGCAGCTATGGCCTATGACAGATATGTTGCTATATGTTATCCACTCCATTATGGAGTCAAGATGAGCCAAACTCTATGCATAATTCTGGTGGTCAGCTCTGCCCTTTGTGGTCTCATCTGTGCCCTTGTCTACACAGTCTTTGCAATGAATCTTCCCTACTGTGGCCCCAATGAGATCAACCACTTCTTTTGTGAAATTCCTGCAGTCTTGAAGTTGGCCTGTGCAGACACATCCCTCAATGACCAAGTGGACTTCATCCTGGGTTTCATTTTGCTTCTGATACCATTATCACTCATCCTAGCCTCATATGTTCGCATCTTCATAGCCATTCTAAGGATTCATTCCACCCAAGGACGGATGAAGGCCTTCTCCACCTGTGCTTCACACATCACTGTGGTCACCATGTTCTGTATCCCATGCATGATCATGTACATGAGACCTGGCTCTGAAGCCTCCCCAGAAGATGACAAGAAGTTGGCCTTGTTCTATAATGTCATTTCTGCCTTTCTTAACCCCATTATTTACAGCCTCCGGAACAAGGATGTGAAGAGGGCTTTTCTCAAGTTAATTGGAAAGGGTGAGGATGCTCAGTAGGCCATGGAGCAAGGCTGTCTGTGTCTCTGATCTCTTGTGTTTGCCATCCACAGTTTTACTGAAGTTATTGAAGCACATGGGAGAGGATTCTCAGGACTGGGGAAACACAGAAGAAAAACTTTTCACATCAATTTTCAAATGGATACATTAGGAAAAGACTCAAAGAATTGTGCCCAAGGCTTGACCATGTCACTGACCTTCTATGGCTTTGGAAAAGTCACATTTGTTTGGAACAGTCACTTCAGTTCTCTGGGACTTAATTTCTGATTGTTTGGTAATATGCATTATGTCCAAATGATGATAACTAACATTATGTTTGTCTAACAGTCACACAGTACTTTATTTTTTCTTTCTTTTGTGGTGATTTTCATCTCTAGTTTTCTTTCCTCTGTCTCTTCCTCTTTTCCTTGAGGTGAGATCTCACTGCATTGTCTAGGCTGGTTTTGAACTCATACATTTAGTTAATTAGACTCCTGAATATTTGGAAATACAGATATGTTTCTCCCTGCTTGATTGATAGGTATGTACTATTTTAACTTACGTGTTAATGCTAAATATGTGTGATATCTCCATCATACAAATAAAGACACTAAAACACAAAAAAATAATTTTCTAAATATCATAAAGTTGGAAACTGATGTGGCTGAAGTTTGAACACAGAAACTGGTTCCAAGGCCCAGATTCTTAAGTATCATACCACATAACTCTGAAACATCCAAGATAAAATCTGAGGCTTATCTGAGACAATGAATGGCTATGACTGAGAAAAGATAGAGACTTAATAATATTACTCTAGCTGGGAAGGGCGAGGCACACCTTTAATCCCAGCACCCTGGAGGCAGAGGTAGGTGGATCTCCACGCATTTGAGGTCAGCCTGGTCTACACAGAAAGTTTTAGGACAGACACAGTTATATGATGAGACCTTGTCTCAAAAAAAAAAAGTTCTTATTTTTAGGTTATAACATGAGGTCCAGATCCCTGGAGTTTAGAGCTACCCTGAGAAATCAGTCCTTCCTCAACCTAATAGATTATGCAGCATAACAGCAACATCTCAATACATGGTGGTTTTTTTTGCAGGAGGAGGTTTTTCCCCTGGTTTCATTCTCATTGTTCTAGTTGGTCAGCTCTGTGCTGGCTGACCAAGTAAAGCTTCCCTTGCATGGGCCACTGCCCCATTCCATCGACCCTGTTCCAGCTGCGACCTCCAGGCACACAGACTTTTATCTACAAGGGAAGTATTTTGGATTCAACAACTGATTTTCTCTTCAATTTCTTCTGCTCTCAGAGAGACATGAGACTGCAGGAAGGACCCTGACCTTTGACCTGGGCTTGATTTGATGAGATCTTAAGAAAAATCAGCTACACTCTCTAGAAACCAGTCCTCTTCCAACTCAGAGAGGGATAGTGTCATGTTCTATTGGCTGTACTATAAAACTGTTTTAAACATCAAATGGGAGGAGGGCTTGCATTTAAACAGTGATATGCATCACCACTCGAGAACCACTCGACTATGAACAGAAGCTTGTGTTTCTCATTCTCGGATGTGAAGAATAGATTCTTTGTCCAGTCAGGTGTTATGGGGACAGTCATGGTGGTGATTGACTACACATACAGGAGAGAGAGAGAGAGAGAGAGAGAGAGAGAGAGAGAGAGAGAGAGAGAGAGAGAGAGAGAGAGAGCACTCAGATTTTAATAGGACACATTCATAACATTGGCTGCCATATTAATTAGGAACCAAACCACTTCTGGTGTTTAAAATCAAGTCAAATTTCTATCAACAGCTAGACAGATGACTCAGTGGTTTAGAACACTTGCTGCTCATGCAGAGGACCCAGGTTCAATTCCCAGCACTCTCATGGTGGCTCACAACTGTCTGTAACTCCAGTTACAGAGAATCTTATTGCACAAATTCTATTTAATATTATAATAAGACTTGGAGACAGATATTGGGGAAAAGCTGAAATATCAGAGCGATAGAGAAACAAACCATAGCTAATTGTCACCCAGCCAACTCCTCAGGCCAAACAGGGTAGGTAGGTCCTGTCACCAGGAGTCCTCTGACTGGGCATGCAGGCAAAGGGAACAACCCATGCCTACACCGCCTTATATTTTTTTCCCCATCCAGATATTTTACTTTCTATTTCAACATTCCTTGAGCTAGGATTAAAAGTGTGTGCCACCTGCCTGGCTGTCTGGCCTTGAGCTCACAGCAATTCAGAGGATCTCTGCCTCCCTAATGTTGGGATTAGAAGTATAGGTCACCACTCCCTGACTTTCATGGCTTGGTTCTGTCTTCTGGTATTTCAGATTATTTTTATTACATATACATCACCACAGGATCTGATGCCCTCTTCTGGCCTCTGAGGGCACCAAGTAGCATGTAGTGCACAAAACATGCATGAAAGCAAAACATGCATACTTATGAAATAAAATAAATTTCTTCTGTATTAATTTTCTATCATTATAGTTTGAGGCAAATTATTAAAGTGCCTAGCAAAAAGTAATACAAGTAAATTTTTTAGATCAAGCATTCTTCACATAAATACAAAATTAAATCAAAAAACATCCCAGCTATTTTTGACTGCTTTGAAAGAAGTTTCTTTTTGTGTGTGTTTTTATTTTGTTTTTTTTTGTCTTATTTAATTTTGTTTGTTTTGATCTTTTGGGAGAGAAATAACATGAAGCTTGATGGGTAGGAGTTGGATGAGGTGAAAGAATATATTGTATACTTTTTTAAACAATAGAAAAATATGAAAAACTAAAAACAAGCAAACAAAATTACAAAAGGTTTGTCTCTGGACCAACCAAGAATGGCTGAAATGTTACAAAAGGCCAATAAATTCTCCAAGTGTTCTTTGCTCATTAGCTGTTTCTTTCAGAATAGGAACAACTGTGGCCTACAGTGCTGCTAACATCCCCCAAGTATTAAAGAATGGGTTCTCCGGGTGACGTGGGACTGTCAGAGGGGAGTCTCCAGGGTGGCGTCACTGCCTGAAGGACTCAGCCTTGAAGAGAAAAGCCCTGGAGAAAAGGAGCCTTGGATTTCTACAGATAGAAATGGAGTTGTCAGCATGCATGCTCACTGTGTTTCTTGGGGACTTATTAAGAAAATGCTCTGGGGTCATTAAAAGGGTCATGTGAAGGGCATCTGTGGAGATGAAAGAGGTTTTCTTTTTAGAGTTCTCAGAAAATCCACAGCATTCCCACCCAGTTTCCCCACACCCCAACATGTCCCTTGTGCTTGGGCTATCACCGACTTCTCAGGCATCTGCATAGGTGGGTACAATAGATAAAATCACCCACAGTCCTAATGTCTTTTCATCTATATATAAGACTGTCTTGTGAGTTTCTTCAGGAAGTTTTCTTTTTATTCAGATTTTGAAAGTTTAAGAACTTTTAATACCATGGACTAAGCATTCAACTCTGCCCTCAGAAGCAAAAACATTATCAACCTGTAAAATGGAGGCTGGATAGAACCAAACATGAGTGGCAAAAAAGTCAATGAAATGGTTTCTAATGATGTTATACTATACTCTTAGACCAGTGCCTGGTCCAGTGATCCTCAGGGAGGTTTCCTTCAGCGCTGATGGGAGCGGCTGCAGAGACCCTCAGTCAGACGTTATGGGGAGAGAGAGTTCTGAAGTGGAGATCTACATACCTTGGAGCTCAGACAACCCTGTGGAAGAGGGTGAGGAAAGACTGGAGGAGTCAGAGCGTGTGGAGGAAGGACACCAGGAGAATATGGCCGACTGTGGTAGGAATGTTCTCTGTGTACTGTGAATAAAGAACTGTTTTGGCCTCTGTAGAGCACCATAGAAGTGGGTGGAGAATCAGAGGCAGCCAGGTAGGAAGAAGGGTGGAGTTTGCCAGTTGCCATCCGTCCCCGAAGAAGAAGCATGTAGGAATTCAGGTGAGCCATGGGCTGCAAGCCATGTGGTGGGTAGATTCATGGAAATGGGTTGATTTAAGATGAAAGAGCTAGCTAGTAATGTGCATAAGATATGGGCCAAACAGTGTTAAAGTATATAAGCATGTGATTTCATTTCTTTTGAGGGATAAAAGCCGCGGGCGCGCGAAACAGGTTCCAAACCGCCGGCGCCACATGTGCGCCAGGCACAAACCTCCGAACCCAACACGGGTCGGGAAAAACCTACTACAACAGCCGACCACATCAACTAAGCAGGGCTCTTGCAGGGGCTCACAGAGACTGACTCAGCAAGCTTGGGGCCCACATGGATCTGCACCAGGTACTCTGTATATGTTATGGTTGTTAGCCTGGTGTTTTTGTGGGGCTCCTGACAAAATTCAGGCTTTTTGTACCTCTGACTCTTTTTGCTTGCTCTTGGGACGCCTTTCCTGATATTAGGACAAATAGGGTGCCTTTCCTGTCTCGTCCGGCCTTGATATGAGGGCTTTTGCCTTGTCTTACTGTGTCTTGTTTTGTCCTGTTTGGCCTGCTCTTTTCTGAAGAGGAAATGGAGGAGGTGTGGATCTGGGAGGGAGGGGAGCTGTGGGGTTTGGAGGAGTGTAAAGAGGGGAAGCTGTGGTTGGGATAAATGTATGAGAGAAAAATATATTTCCAATAAAAATTTTAAAAAAGAATGGAAGAAATCTTACAGAGAATGACCTGCATCTTGGCCTTGAATCCTGGGAACAGAAAGAGTTGCTAAGAAGTATAAAATATGTTTGCAGAAAGTTATCTCAAGTGCAAATGACTTGGATGTCTTTTCTCCAGTTTATGGCAAGACAAAAACAAGACAAACAACAACAAAATCAAGTTACTTCTTAAAAAAATCAAAACCCACTTAAAATTGAGATTGGGGACTTCTTTGCTGCAATAAAAGACATCTACAAAAAAACCCCATGTAACTTCACGAACAGAGATGCCTGGGGTGCATAAGACCTTGTGCCTAAAACAGATGATTCTTGCTGCTCTTTCAAAGGATGGGAGTTTGGGTCCTAGCACTCAGGCCATGAGGTTCACAGCAACCAGGGCAAACGACACCTTCTTCTAGCCTTCGTGGGCATCTGTCACACAAGCAGTTCACATACAAGCATGCGCATGCATGCACGCGCATGCGCACACACACATTTTAAATCTAAATAATAATAATAATAAAAAACTGATCCAGCATTGTTAAACATGCCATTAGTCCCAGCACTCAGAAGTCAGTCTGGTCTACATAGTTAGTTTCAGGATAGTCAGAGCTATGTAGAGAGACCCTGTCTAGACAAACAAAGAAATGAAAAAAAATTTTTTTTTCATCAGGGCTGGAGAAATAGTTCAGAGGTTAAGAGCACTGACTGTTATTCCCAGCCCCCAATGGTAGCACACTACTGTCTATTGCTATAGTCCCATGGGATTTGATACCCTCTTTTGGGGTTCAGATGTACATGTAGACAAGACACTCATTTACATTAATACACACATTTTTAAAAAATTACAAAAAGATCATCTAACACTAACAAATTTAGTAAAATGTTTCAGGCACAAATAATACCCATCTCAGCAAAAATGATACAGGGAAAAATTAAGTTATAAAATTCTATATTGAAGAAAAGGAGCATGATCCCAACTCATCAACCTTAAGAAAGTAAATATAGAAAAGAAAACCACCAAGGTATGATGGCTCATACCTGAATTTCAGCACTTAGGATCCAGAAGCAGCAGGATTGCTGGGCATCCGAGGCTAGTCCAGGATGCAGTATAAGATCTTAATTTATCAACCAAACAAAAAAGAGAACAAAACAAGAAGCAAAGTAGCATGAAAGCAAAGATTCAAGCATAAATAAAATGGGCAGTAGAAAAGAATTTTAGAAAATAAATGATGTAAGAACTGGTTTCCTTAAAAGATCAACGAAATTGACAAAAGAGAGACTGGACAAAGGAAGAGAAAGGAGATAAATTATTAAAATTTGCAGTGAAAAAGAAAATGTTACTATGGGGTTTAAACACAGATTATAGGGAACGCTACTAATAATGTTCTCCAACAAGTCCAGTAGCCTTTAAATGTGCTCCATTTAGAAAGATTGAAAGTAGTAAAACTGTTTCAAAAGGGAACAGAAAATCAAAATACAGCACACTAACTGATATAATTAGTAATTTATCCACTTCTCAAAGAAGAGTTCAAGGACCGGTGGCTTCATGGACTACTTTTCCCAGCTTATAAACCCAACATCAATTCTTCCAAACTTCAAAACAGATAAAATAGAAAGGAGAACTTTCTAACACATCCCTCTCACACCCAAACCAAGACATCACAAGAAACCACAGCTATACATTGACATTTTACATAAGCATTGACCAAAAGTTTTCAAGAACACGTAAAATAATATTATATAATAATGTAATAAATATGGCCAAGAAAACTTTTCCAGAGTCATATAAGGGGCATGTGAAGGTCGTTAGTCAGACCTAAATCATGGCACTTGTGATCTTATCCACAGATAACTGTAGTTATCCACACCTCATCAAAGAAGCAGATGAAGACCATTACAGAAAACCACAAATGGTCAAAATGCGTAGAGCAACTGATTGTGGGTTGTTCAGCCCTAGTTAATATATCTACAACACAAACTCCACACCCAAGTCTCAGTGGAACATCATGAAGTAGGGAGCAGAAAGAGTGTAAGAACCAGAAGACTAGATAATGGCTGTGTGATTATGTCTCAGAATTGACAGGGAAGCTTTGTCCCTGACACTTAGTGAGATGGTTCCCTGTCTTATTTTTTAAAATAGGATCTCTCATTGAACTTGATGCTCACCAGTGTTCTAGGCTGACCAGTAACGGATCTGTTTGTCTTTGCCCTTAACTTCCAAACATTAGAGTTACATGTATGATACCAAGATATTACATGGATTCCTGGAATCCAGACTCAGGTCCTCATGCTTGCTAACAGACACTTTCAACAACTGAGCCACCTATATTTCATATGCTTTCTGTGCCATGGGATATTCTGGGTCCCTCCACAGCCTTTCTAAGCCCCGAGCATATCTTTCATCACTTTATCCTGGCACCCAAGGTCCCCACACCCAAGACCTTTGATTTTCCCAATCCAAGGTCCTTTGGAACTCATGGCATCCTCGTAGTCTACCTCGGAATCCAATGGGGAGACACTTATGTGCATTGATTGGAATAAATCAATTGAAACACCACATTTAGCCTTAATTATATGCATATATGCTTATATTTAACCCCACAACTGCCCTATACTGTTATTGCTTCATTTGGGTGTTGTGGAAACTGAGGTACAGAGGGTTGATGTCTTGTCAACTATTGCTGTATCACTGAGTGGTATAACCAGGATTTGATTTCAGGTCTTCCTGGATTTTTGCACTCATCTAGAGTATTTATCTATTGCCTCATTTTAGCCCATGCTCCATGAAAGAGTTCACCATCACTTAAAATCACATTCCTTTTGTCAGTGCTCTGACCTGCTTCCTGGAGTCCTGGCCAATAAGCAATAACCTGGCCCACCCAGTGTCCAGATGTCAAGTTCACTTTAAGAAAAGACAGCTCCCCTTCGCTTGCTTTCTTCCCTCCTCTCTCTGTCCTGGCAGAGGCTGTGCACATCTCTGACCTTTCCTCGCTCACTCCCCGCTCCTCTAACTCTAATAAAGTCTCTTCATGTGAGTGCATCCTGTAAGAGCTGGGTCTTTCTGAAGCTCCGACCCACACCAACCACTGACCCCGCCTATCTGCATGACATACCTGCTTGCATGGTTGGGATCCCTACCTGGCTCCCATCCACCGCTCAGATCACAGCCCCTTTCCCTCCACAAAACCAAAGTATTTCAGGGCCCAACATAGCCCAGTGCACAGCAGACCATGATAGAGAGAAGAAGGCACTTGGGAGGCTCTAGTGCTTGACCCCCACAGCCCCTGAGAAACATGTTCATCTTTTTGTAATCCATAGAAAGCTTCCCCAACATGTATTCCAGCCTTCATCCTGAGAAGTCTACTATGTGTATGTGTGCGTGTTTACATGTATATTCAGGTGCATATGTACATATGTTCAGAGGTCAAATGTTAACATTAGTTTGTCACCCGGGCATTGTCCACTTTATTTGGAGACAGAGTCTTGTAGCGGGAAATCAGGAACTATATATGTGAACGATCGCGTCATAGGACTGGAGACGAGTGGGGCGTGGTTAACTGAAAAGGATTCCGGAAGTAGACCTTCGAGGGAGAGGACCAAGACAGGAAGTCATCATTCTCTCGCGAGAGTCCCCGACCAGGTGCGCAGTTCGCCCCAGCTGCCCGGGAGTTCGGACGTACGGCGTGGGGATGAAGAATCTTCCTTAGAAAGGCTCTGGCGCGCTGCAACCTCATCCTGCCATCTTCTCTTAAAACCGGCTCTGTTTTGTAAGCGATTTTCACCAAATAAACCCCGTTTAAAACATATCTCAGGGCGTGTTTTTACCGCGATAGAGTCTCTCATTGACTCTGAGCTCACCAATTAGGCTGGTGAGCAAACCCTAAGGACCTCCAGTCTTTGCTTCCTTGTCTGTGTGATTACAAGTACACATCACCATGTCTGGCTTTTACATGGAAGGTTCTGGGCATTAAACTCAGCTCCTTGTGTTTGTGTAGCAAATTATTTAGCAGCTCAGCTACCTCCGTAGACCCCACCCTTGCGTTTCTTAGCCCATGAATTTACTCCTCTTGGTCTTCACACATCATCTCCACTGGACAGCAAAGAAGGAAAAGGAAAACATTCAGGGACAGGGGACTTGGTGTTGGGAGGATCAAGGACGTTGGATTAGGCCTTCTGTGCCAAGGGAAATGCTGAAATGTGTGCTCTGGGTCTGCGAGGGCTGCAGTGGGACCCAGAGCACCCAAAGGCACAGAAGACTCATTAAGAAGCAACAGCTTCATCTTCCCTGAGGACTGCGAGCAGAATGTTAAGGGATAACCTAGGCTGCTCCGGGCTCAGCCTTCACACAGCACTTGGTTCAGGTAAGGAAGAGAGAGGCAGAGGTAGTGCCTGAGACACAAATCCTTGCAGTACTACCTGATGCACTCCATCCATCCCCATCTCCCCCACCTCCTATCCCTGCCCAACCCCATCTGTTTGCATCACAACTGTCTGCTTCCAACTCCCTTCCGCTCACACCAAACATTTTAGCCCTGGATTCTGCTCTTCTCTCTGATCTCTGTCCTGCTCTAGTTACTGATGTCTCTGCGTGGCTTTCTCTGTTTCTTTGCACCTCTTTATTTGTTATGTTATTCAGCTGCAACAGAGAAAAGGGGAAGAGGAAGGAGGCTGTGGCTGTGGAGATGAGGGAGTGGTCTCTCCTCAGCATTCCAGGGTTTGGATCCTTAGACTGAGATGCAGGACAAAGGGACTGGTCCTGAAGGTAAAGATGGAGATGAAAAGTTACAGAAATGGCTTTAACATAGCTTATTGGAGGCTTTCCAAGAGCCCTGACGCTGGAGGCAGACACTGGAGCTAGAAAGAAGCAATCTCATTAGAAAATAGAGAAGTAGCAGAGTGGAGCCTGGATCCTGCCATTCTCTCCAGGATGCCTCTGGCCTAGGCAATTGTAATTGGGCTGACTCCTTTAGGTCCAACTGATCTCCCTTCTGTACCACCTTTCTCATTTTCTCCATTCTGCATCATATTCTGGTCAGTTCATTTTTTGGCAGGGACTGGCAATGAAATGCCAGTAGCTCAAGTACCAGGTTTAGGGGAATCTGGAGGACAAGAGAGGAGACAAATGTGGCAAAGGACCCTTTCCTTCCCTCTGGAGTGTGCTAGAGACTCTCCTACCCATCCTGAGCAGGACTCGCCACAGTGCATTTCTACAAGTGGCTGCTTAATTTCTGTATATTCTTTAATGGAGTCCAGGATCCCTGGACAGCTGATCGCATCTTAGAGCTACTCCCAGTATCATATTACATGAAGATCTTCCATTTTGATGTGACTTCATCTCTTGGAAACTCCGGGGGTAAGACCCATCCTGGCCCCCACAACAAGGTTCATCTGTGTCTCCACATGACTTGTTGAGCTGTAGACTTAGAGTTCTCTGGTTCTGGAATGCTCTTAGTTTTTTAGCTCTATAGGAGATGTGTTCCTCTTTGTTTCAACTCTACCCCACACAACATGGCTCCAGATTCTTTTTCACAGCTGGCTTTGATTTGTCCACAACCTCCTTAAGGTAAGGTCTAGGAATGAGAATGCTGTTCAGCATACAGTCTGGCTACTGCAGACACAGACCATGTCACCAGCTCTGATTTACCAGGATCCTTTTCCAATGATGTAGCCCCATGCTGACCTTTAGGATTCTCTCACTGACCTGGTGTTTTCCCAGACATGCTGTTTCATCTGGGATTCCTATACTTAGCTTATTCTTTTCATTGAGACAAGGGCTCACTATGTTGTTCAGGCTGCCTTTGAACTTTCTGTGTAATCCAGGCTGGCCTGGAAGTCAACATCTTCTTGTCTTGGGCTTCTGAGTGTTGGATTCACAGATGTATGTCACCATGACTGGCTCCGGTTGGATGGTTTAGTCAAGTGTGGCAGGCAGATTTTACACTTGCCCTGTAACATCTTTATTGGCAGCTTCAAACAGTTGTTTTATCTAGTTCAGGTGAGGCATCTGATTTTCAAGCCCTGGGTCAGATCTTCCTCACTTTGTGCACAAGCTGCTGAGAAGAAAGAGTCCTGGAGGCAGGTCTGTGGGGATGTAGACTTGAGCTTTCTGACAGTCACGATCTCATGCATCTGTGTCCACCTCATATTCATCTCTGTCCTTCTGTCCCTCTGTCTCTATCCTGCTGGACCTGCCACTCATGAAACTTGTGCTTCCTCACAGTTCTAGCTACACCAATTCTTTTTCCTTTTGTTGTTAATGCATGCGGGGAACAAACCACACCACCAATAACCCAGGCTAGAGTTTATTTAAGAAGGTTGCATTTCTCTGATGGCTAAAGACATTGAGCATTTTTTCAAGTGCCTTTCAGACATTTGTGATTCTTCTGCTGAGAATTCCCTTTTTAGTTCTGAACCTCATTTTTTTCTTTTTAAACAAGTTCAACTTGTGATTTATTACACTTTTGTTAAAATGTATTAGTTATACATAACGTGTTTTATTAGAACATTTTATTTTTTGCTTACAAATTAACATTTTAATAAGCATGTTTCTACCATGGATTTTGAATTTATAGATGTTGAAATAAAAGAAGCTGGTAGTGTTTTCTTTCTTTATATATATATACATATATATATTTATTATTTGGTGATTTTACATCATGTACCCCATCAAACTCACTTATCAGTCCTCTCAGATTCATACCCACACTTATGATCTCCCCATTTACAAAAATGCCCATTCATGCTGCTCATTTACTTACTGGAGCATAATTAAACTCTCTATGGCCAGACCCTTAAAGAAAACAAGTCTTTCTTCACTCACACCCCTGCCAGAGGCCATCTGAACCCCATTTTTAAATTGGGTTATTTAGGACTTTGGGCTCTAGTTTCTTGACTGCTCTATATATTTTAGAGATCAGTCCCCTGTCACTTGTAGGGTTGGTGAAAATATTTTCCCATTCTGTAGGCTGTTGTTTTGTCTTATTGACTGTGTCTTTGGCTTTACAGAAGCTTCTCAGTTCAGGAGGCCCCACTTATTGATTGTTGTTCTAAGTGTTTGTGCCACTGGTGTTATATTTAGAAAGTGGTCACCTGTGCCAATGCGTTGGAGGGTATTTCCCATTTTCTTTTCTATCAAATTCAGTGTAGCTGGGTTTATGTTTGAGATACCACCTTACACCTATCAGAATGGCTCAGATTAAAAACAGATGACAGCCTATGCTGGAGAAGATGCAGAACAAGGGGAACACTTCACCATTGTTGGTGGGAGTGTAAGCTTGTTCAGCCTCTCTGGAATGTAATATGGTGGTTTCTCAGAAAACTGGAACTCAGTCTCCCCAAGGATCCAGCAATACCACTATTGGGCATATACCCTAAAGATGCACATTCACATTCCAAAGGCATTAGCTCAACTATGTTCATAGCAGCATTATCCATAATAGCAAGAACCTGGAAACAACATAGATGCCCCTCAACTGAAGAATGAATTAGCAAACTGTGGTACATCTACACAATGGAGTACTACTCAGTGGTAAGAAAAAAATGATATCCCAAAATTTGCAGGCAAATGGATGGATTTGGAGAATATCTTCCTGAGCGAGGTATCATAAACCCAGAAAAATAAGCAGGGGATGTACTCACTCATTAGTGGACTTTAAACAAAAAGTAAAGAATATCAAAGCTGCAAACCACAACCACTGAACAGCTTGGGATCTGAAACACCCAAGGGCCACCTTGGAGCTCTTTCCAGCCAGAGGAACACCTGACCCAGTCTTGATGTTGGGACGAGGAAATCAGACTTGCCTGGAGTGGATGCTGAAGGAATCCATCTTGGGACCTCCTGCCTTTTCAGGGGAGGAGATGAGGGGATAGGGAGAAGAGGAAGTGACCAGGAGGGGTCGGGAGGGGTTGGGAGTTTGAACAAGGAGATACATAGATTAAAAAAATATGAGACTTTATTCTATAAAAATAATAAAAAAGAATAAAAACAAACAGGCAACTAAAAAAAAAAAAAAAAAAAAAAAAGAAGGTTGCTGCACAGGTGAAGAGAGGAAGAGAAGAGAGTGTGATTCTCTCGTGGCATTTCCCTTAAGCAGGAGCAGGTGGGTGCAGGTTTACATTGCCTGAATATGAATATGGACAAAAGGGCTGTACCTAGATAGGGTGCAGGGGTTTGCGTGGCCCCGCCTGTTCATGCATATGGATGAGAGGGGCGTGACCTCTGCTCGCAGCGCGTGGTAGGGGGCGCCATGTCAGGTTAATCATGCCAGCACGTTTACTGGGTAGCTACCATACGCCAGGAATTCTTACATTTGTTGTCTCCTCTTTTGGTGCCCACATGCTCTCACCTCTTTTTCCACCTTAGCTAAAACTATCCTCACCTCAGTCTTTATCTGACATCTCCTCTCTCTCTCTCTCATTTGCAGCCTAGTCACAC
>PVIH01001015.1:0-17061 GCA_004025045.1 Sigmodon hispidus | reverse complement strand
TCCCTTGTTTATAAAATCGTATATCCTCCTCACATCTCTGGTTCTCTCAGATGCTTGAGTCACCAAAAGAGAGGGCTCTGTAAGGAGACAAGCCTTCGGAGAGGAGGGGTGTGTTCTATCTTCATCTCTACCCTGTGACCTGCACTGGGGAGATGAGAGACAGTGTAGTGTGTAAGGGTGGGTCCCAAGAGAGAGCAAAGCTGGTGGTGTTTTTGGGAAATGATGAAAGGGAAGGAAAGAGAAGGAAGGGGAGGGGAGGGGAGGGGAGGGGAGGGGAGTAAAGCAAAGAAAAAGAAAGGATTCGCTTGGGGCTCTGGCCTGAGAAGCTAAATATTCCAAATTTAGTCTCTGAACTGACCCAAGGAAGAAGAGTCTTAGAGTGAGTGAAGTACCTACATGTGCATTCTTGGTCCATTTGTTCTGCAGTAGGAGAATGCAAGGCTTCCCCTGGGAGAACCACAGCTCCGTGTCAGAGTTCATCCTCCTGGGCTTCTCCAGGGATTTCCAAGTTAATATAATCCTCTTCAATATCTTCCTTTTCCTCTACCTCTCTACACTTGTGGGCAATGGACTCATTGTCACTTTGATCCACCTGGACTCTCGCCTCCATACACCCATGTACTTCTTCCTCAGTGTCCTTTCCATACTGGATATGAGCTATGTCACCACCACAGTGCCACAGATGTTAGTGCATCTTGTCTGTCAGAAGAAAACCATCTCCTATTCTGGCTGTGTGGCCCAGATGTACATCTTTCTGGTATTAGGCATCACTGAAGGTTGGTTGTTCTCTGTCATGGCCTATGATAGATATGTGGCCATTTGTCACCCACTCAGATACAAGGTTATCATGAGGCCTTGGCTGTGTGGGGCAATGGTGGTCTTTTGTGGACTATGGGGTATCAGCTGTTCTTTAGTCTACACTGTTTTCACTATGAGGCTGCCCTACTGTGGCTCTAATGAAATCAATCACTTCTTCTGTGAAGTCCCTGCTGTTCTAAAGCTTGCCTGTGCAGACACATCCCTCAATGACCGAGTAGATTTCATCCTGGGCTTTATCCTTCTCCTGGTACCTCTTTCCTTCATCCTGGCCTCTTATGTCTGCATCTTTGCCACCATTCTGAGAATCCGCTCAGCCCAAGGTCGACTGAAGGCCTTTTCTACCTGTGCCTCCCACATCACTGTGGTTACCATGTTCTGTGGACCTGCTATGTTTATGTACATGAATCCTGGGGCCAATGCCTCCCCAGAGAGGGACAAGAAACTGGCTTTGTTCTACAATGTCATCTCTGCCTTTCTCAACCCTATAATCTACAGTCTTAGAAACAAGGATGTGAAGAGAGCTTTCTTCAAGGTAACAGGCTGGGGAGGAGCCACTGAATGAGTTTATCAGAACACAGAATGCCACAACTGGACCCAAAAGAACAGTCTGCGGCCTTTACATCCTGTTGCCCCTCACCGCACTGGGGATAGGCAAGACTCTTTCACTGATGGTTAAGAATAATGATGTGCAAATATGGATTTCTTTAAGAGCTGCTGATGTTCCAGAAGGTCTGGTATTTGCAAGGATCAGGGGATCCACCTGGAGACAGAATGTCAAGTGTCTGCTTCATTTCTGTTTCCAGGGTCAGCAGATGCTCTGACACAGTGAAGAATCATTAACATCTGCTGCTGAGTGACTGATAACAAGCCATATTAAATCCACTCAGGATGCTAAGATAAGGTTAATCCAGAGAACCCCAAATCAATAACTTTATGTCACCTCAATCAGGAGAAAGAACAGTCTTCAGAAGAAGGGAAAGTGGCTTCACTTGTCTTTTCACCAAAGTAGAACACCCAACAGGAATGGCTAAAGGAAGGGAGGGCATAGACTCGCTTGCTGTTCTGTCTATCACCCGTCACGGTGGGGAAATGATGACCACAGGCAGCTGCACACATGATAGGCACAGTCAGAAGGCAGAGGAAAATGAATGCTCCTGCTCATCCTGGTGCTTCCTCCAGTTAAGGGGATCTTTCCATCTCAGCTAACCTAATCTAGGCACACTCAGAGGTTGTCTTGTAGGTGACTCTAGATCCCATCAAGTTGACAATATTAAATATCACATTAACAATAGGATATAGGGGGGCTGGAGAGATGGCTCAGTGATTAAGAATACTGACTGCTTTTCCAGAGGACCTGGGTTCAATTCCCAGCATCTGCATGGCAGTTCACAACTATCTGTAATTTCAGTTCCAGGGGACCCAACACCCGTGACAAAACACAAATTCACATAAAATAAAAATAAATAAATTAAAAAGTAGTATATAGAGATTGGTCATTATCAATGAATGCATCACTATCCAGGACCTTAGGATATATAATACACCAAATCTTTTAGCAGATACCTTCTCTATTCATGGTTGTCACATTATCTAACTTATATCATCAGAATTACAAGCTTGTACCTTGGAGACTGACCAATGCCTTGTTTGTAAAACATGGAATCTCCGTAAAAACATCACTGTTCTATTCTATTCTATTCCTTATGTATTCCTAAAACTCCAGTTGTCAAGCAACATCTGAGACTATCTCAGCCCAGAGAGAGCAGCCACCTGCTCTTAATAAAGAAATAGCCAAGGATACACAGGGATGGAAAAAAAAATTCAGAGGGAAAGCTGAACACAAAGAAAATATATGTGTAGCAATCTTATTTGCATTTCCACCCTTGATAAGCCATGCTTATGATTCTTATCCTCTGTATAGTTATTGTTAATTCTTCCGCATTTTTAAATTCTTTTTACTGTTTTTTTGATAAATACAAAATAAAGAAGGAAAAAAAATTATAAAGAAGTAAAATTAAGCTAACTTGATTAACTTTGCAAAAAAAAGAAATAGCCAATGACAAGGTTAGCATTTGTTTGTGTTCCAATCTGCTGTGGATCGAGTTAGAACCTAATCAAAGTCAATATGTGGCTTGCTTCCAGGCTAATATGGTTTGATTGACCAAGACTCTCTCTGAAGGCAACTGGCTGAGATGATGCAGCCTCACAGTTTACTTTAGCCATGATTTGGCCATGATTATAAATTTTCTCAGGGTCCCCATAAGATTTCCAGCACCCTCTATCAGCAGAAAGTAGTATGAAAAATTTTTAACAAATACGCCTGTCTCTGTCTCCATTGTGCTGGGATGTACACCACCCCCATTAGCCCTCGGCTCTTTGAACAACAGGAAGTCATTTCCTAAGTTGAGGCTTATTCTTGCTTTTCCTGCTCTTTCCATTGCTCCTTCTCATCCATGAGGATCAGCTAAACATGAATTCCTTAACTTCAAGTCCTTACTTATTCACTCAACATAATCCTATTTCTATCTTTTATTTTTCTCTATTCCAAAGAACCCTGTCTGTCCGCTTAAGAGACTGCATTGTAATTTCTAAACAACTGAGTTGATGTCTGTTACTAGCTCATAACTTGTTGCTTGTGGAAATAATGTTAGCCTTGGGTTTACTTTATGAATCTGTCAGCTCAGATGTCTACAGTGAAATAGGTTAGGGTGAAGTCTCTAATTAGTCTATTTTGAGGATTAAAGCAGCTGAAGACTGGTGTCTTTAGGGCATGGCAATAGCAAAGGTCATGCCTATACAAGAGAAATCAGTCCTGCTGCTGGACTTTTGGTTTTTTGTTTTATTTGTCTTCCAGCCAATGAGAGAGTGACACCTATATGCAGGGAAGATCTTCCTCCTTGGTTGACTGACTCAAATGCCCAACATCTATGGAAACACTCTAAAGGCACACTGAGAAATATGCTTACAAATTTTCTAGATGTCTTTTAACCCAGTGATATTGACAGGCAAAATTAGCTGTCAGGTAGCAACATGAGCAGGATCTACTGGGCATCCTCATTCTCTTCTTGGTTGATTGATAGTTACATTCTTACTGCATTCCCACATGGACAGAGAGACAAAGACAAAGGACACTAGACTCTAAACAGGCTTTAGAAACAAAGTAAGGAGTTAATTTTATTGATTAATAAAGCGAGACCCAGGAGAAGTAAATAGACCAAGGTCATTCATACAATAACCAAGTCAATAAAGTTGAAGTGAGAACCAAGGTCCATTAATGTCAAGTTTTGTGTCTTTGACAACACAATGTAGAATTCACCAAATTTACTCATAAACCATAATGAGTTCATGCACAAAGTCACATCTCTAAGTTGCACATGTTAGGCATGCTATTGGCTTAATTTTAGTGTTGTCAGCACATAATGTTTATATATACTACTTTGTTTATATTGCTTGGGAGTCAACAGTTTCAATTACCACATCATTTCATGAAACATAGTGAATGTTTCTCATTGCTTCCATGTATGATACTGGTTTCTGTGGTACAATGACAGGTTACATTATCTCTTTCTTTGCTGCCTGTGGCAGAGAAACTGTATGTACCAGGCCATTTCATTTCACAATTGCATCTATGTAGGAAGAAAATATCATTGAGCGATTTGCCACTGGAGTTGACCACACAATTTGCGGTAATTGGTAGAATGGATGTAAACAATATGTCACTCTTGGGAAGCAGTGAATCCTAATGAGTTCTGTGAATGTTTTTTCTGTTATAGAAGGTGTAGTCTACATACCAGCTAATGCTTCAGGGGGAATATGAGAGAACAGAAGGTCACGCCCAGCCTAGAGTAACAAACAACATGAGCCACAAACAAACATTTGTAGTTTTTTTTTTTTTTTTTAGTGACATTTGTAGTTATAACCCACAAAGATACCTTAAGTTTTTGGTGCTGTATCTTAGTATATCCTATTAACCAGAATATCAGCCTGGGTTCACAGAGGTTTGTCTACCTAAAAAATACTAAGTTATATATAGTAAAGACATTGTTCTTTTCTTAAATAGTGACTACACTGCTTGAGCTTCTCCTGGATCCCAGTTTACTATTCCACACTACCATGCCCCATGACCTTGAGAAAGGCTCTCTTGATGTCTTTGTTCCTCAGACTGTAGACCATGGGGTTGAGCAAGGCTGTGAAAGCATTGTAAAAGAGTGAGATCTTCTTGTCTCGCTCAGGGGAAGAGCTGGAGTTAGGTCTCATGTAGATGTAAGCACATGGACCATAGAAGAATGTGACCACAGTCAGGTGGGAGGCACAGGTAGAGAAAGCCTTGCAGCGGCCCTGGGTGGACTTGATCTTGAGAATCACCATAGTGATAAGAATGTATGAGACCACAATGACGGAAATGGGAGTAACAACCAGAAAAACACTCAAGATCAAGTCAACCATCTCAGTGATGTGGGTATCCATGCAAGCCAGGCTACGCACTGAAGGGCTTTCACAGAAGTAGTGGTTGACCTTGTTGGGCCCACAATATGGCAGACTCATGGTGAAGAAAGTATGTAAGAAAGCAGAGATGAAACCACAGACCCACGACCCAGCTGCCAACCGTATGCACAGTCCCCAGTTGAGGATGACAGTATAGCGCAATGGGTAGCAAATGGCCACATATCTGTCATAGGCCATGACAACAAACAAGGTGCACTCAGTTACACCCAGGGCACTAAACACATACATCTGCAGCCAACAGCCAGCAAAGGAGATGGTCTGAGAATGAGTAAAAAGATGCACCAACATCTGGGGAATGGTGGTGGTGACATAGCTCATATCCAACAGGGCAAGTATACAGAGGAAGAAGTACATGGGAGTGTGAAGCTGTGTGTCCAGGCAGATCAGCATGATGATGAGCCCATTGCCCATGACTGAGCACAGGTAGACAAGAAGGAACACAATGAAGAGGATGCTGTTGGTTGTGGAATCACTGGAGAAGCCGAGCAGGATAAACTCAGAAACCCAGGTTTGATTTTGCTCTGGAGTAATGTACATGGTGAACGCTGCAACAGAATCACATTCATCTATATGTCACCAGACACATGTCAGGTGTAGATGTAGAAAGGGGATATAAAGGCTTATGAGATGGCTCAAAGGTTAAGAGCAGGGAACCAGACAGCTCATAGCTGTCTGTGCCTCCAGTTTCAGGCACTCTCATCCCCTCTTCTTCCTCACAGGCTACACACACACATGTTGCACAAATACGTATGTAGTAAAAAAACATACATATGAAATAAAACTATACTTTTTAATTAAGAAAAGAAAGGCTGGAATTTGGGTTCTGAGTATGTTGTTCAGTTCTGTGCACTCTTCTCAAGTTGCTCCGTCTCTTCATCTACCAAATGGGGCTGATGACACTCATGTCTCAGGATTACAATAAATATCTAAATTGCCACAAATAATTCTTGGAAATAGCACATGACATGTCTGTGCAGTCTCAATCTCTTGTTCTTGGGAAGGCAGAAATGGGGATGCTCAGAACAAGAGGGCTGGCTGCACTAGATAAAATAAGCACTGGAGTCAACTGAGAGACCCTGCCTCAATGAATAAGGTGAGAGCCACTGTAGAAGAACTTCATGTCAGTCTCTGACACCCCCCACATGCAAAGTGAGAGAAAGAGAGATACATACTCCACAAACCTGCAAAGGAGAAGACCAGTGGATGAAGAAGACTGAGCAAGCATCAGTCAGACACAGGACCTCTACCATAGAGTTCATGAGCAAGGACAGAAGTTCCTGTGTGCAGCGCACTGGGGACACTGTAGTCTTCCCAGGGGATGCTGATGGATTGTGTGGGTAAGTGAGCAGAGAAACTCTTTCTTCCTTCTTTGTTATTACCTCTCTCGGCATCAAATAATCAATTTGAGATGTACTAGAGAAGTGAGTGGTAAATATAAAGCAACCCAGTTTTTAAAATTTTGGTTTTTCAAGGCAGAATTTCTCTGTGTAAAAGCTCTGACTGTCCTGGAACTCATTTTGAAGATGATTCTGCCCTGAATTCAGAGACTCACCTGATTCTGTTTTCAGAGTACTGGGATTATAGGCATATACTACCACCATCTGGCTGCAACTAAATTTTTAACATCAAGCCTGATAAATATATTTACCTTCTTAGGGTAAGCAAAGGTAAAATTTCTTCAAAGGAGCACTTTCCATGGAGGAAAGAAGTAGTCAACTAGAATGGAAGGAAGAGAGCTACCCAAAATATCTACACAGACATAGAAAAACACAATTGTAACAACAGACGCTCCAATAGAACAGTAAACGCCATTCAAAGAGCATTTCACGGCTGTCTGGTGAGCACTGATGAGGCTAAGACCCTCAGCTCAATGGAATTTCATCTGGAAATTCCAGGAGAACACCACAGTGCCAACGCCCCCCTCTCAGTCTCACATCACCACACGCCTACCAGCAGGACTACAACAACAGACATCTAGGATTGACAGGAGCAACTGGATCCAATGGAAGAGTAAATTAAAATGATCCCTTTAGTGTGGGCCTGGCTGTGTTCTCTAACATCGAACACATTTAATGCATAGCCCAGCAATACAAATAGTATCTATATTTTTGAAACAATATGTCAACATATAGGCACATACAAACATATGCTCAAAAAAAGGACATGTAAAGAAAATTTCCAAACACTACTCAAAACAGTCTAAACTTTGGCGCTATTCATGCTGATCAGCCAGGCAACAGTTAGAGCAGGAATTGGCTTTGATGGAGTAGAAATATGAACGAGATTTCTGGACATCCTCAGTTCTCTCCTTCCCTGTCCCCATCCCCTCCTGACCAGTCACTGCACACAACCCTCACAGCTGCCCCAGGTCAGAAGCCCACCATCTCCCCCAATATTTCTGCTTCAGATTCTCCATGAAGCTACACATCTAAAATTTTCTCCTTCAATAAGTTTTATTTATATTCATTTAAAAATATTGTTTTTATACAATATTCTTGGACCATATTCTTCCCCTCATCCATCCTCTTCACCCAACTTCCTGTTCTTCCTCCTCCCACTTTCTCTTTCAGGACAAAACAAACAACAATAAAAACTAACTAAAAAAAGAAAGTCCAAACAAAAAAACACTAAATCAAAGCAAAACAAAATGTGGAGTCAGTTACCTGTTAGCCAGCTTCTCTTGGCATGGGGCTTACCCTGGGTGGGGGCAGTAACTGATATATGCAGTGACATTCTAATGGAAAAAACTAACTTTACTTTTGTAGCAGGTACCAACTGCAGACTGCTTCTTCTTTAGGGGCAGGTTTGTCCACTTCCCTTTCTCAGTGCTGGCCATAACAGGTTCTCCATGTGACTGTCCCAGTAATTTTTCAAACATTTCACATGGTCCTATTTGCTCCCTGCTGAAAGCCTTTTAAGAGCTCCCATACCTTGATACACAGATCGTTCCTAACCTGCCTGCTCTGTGGACACTAAGCTTCAGCTTGCAACTGTCTCCTCCATCTCCTCTCTCCTCATATACAAATCTTCATGAAAGCACTCCTGGCATCATGTATACCTCTGCCTTTCTCATACTTTAAGAAATTGCTTAGCTTCTTATTAAGGATGGAGTACCACCACCTGCACTGTGTTGCCCACACTGTGGCTACAGCAGGGCTCAGCTCAGCCAGGAATCTACCACCTCCCAACCTAACAAAGTTAGGATACATATCCTCCATTTCTTATTCATTGACTTGCTACAATCTGATGAATCCTATACAAGTCTGCTATCAATTTTGACACTGAACAACATGGACAAACATTTTTTTCTTCTCCTGTTAACTGAATCTCCACAGAACTAAAAAAAAAAAAGAAAAAGAAAACAGAATTATCTCTGATAAAGTATGGCTGTATAGACGATTTTGTAACATTTGCAATAACAAAATCAACTAGTGTTATTGAATAATTTGCATGTTCTAGCCATTGTTCCTCTAAATTTAGCTCAACATTACAATAGTTCACTAAAAGGAAGTATTCTTACCTGTATGTTTTAGGTGAATACCTAAGGCCTAGAGCAGGAGGTTTATTCCAAATTACAGGGCATGGGACAAGTGGAGATTTAGGTGGTGTGACATCAGAGCCTGGCCCTCAGTCACCTTCTCTGCTTCTGGCACACAGGCTCTGCAGTGGGGAGATGAGGAAGGCAGAGTCTTCACATTGTCCATCCAGCTGAGCTTATTGAGACTCAGCCTCGGCCAGAGCCTTCCTAGGACAGAGCTGGGTGGCTAGCCACAGAACAGCTCTCCTGATGAGATTTCCGTCATCTGAATGTGGGAGACTTTGGGACATACTGAAAGCAGAAGAGTCAAAGGAGAGAGAATCTGAGGTGTGATTTCTATGACATGGGACACCATTTAGTGATCAACACCTGTTATGGTTTCCCAGCCCAGAGGTCTCTGATTTTGTTTACAGTGACCCATCAGACTTGCTGGCCCAAGTTTCCAAGCCCAACATCACAAGCAAAGACATCAAGATTGAGGTCCAACCCAGAAAAGTCTACACGTGGTAATCCCAACCTAGGAAGCCAGCACCTAAAAGATTAAGGATGAGGGATCCAAGGAAATATTCAACTATATAGTGAGTTTGAAGCCAAGCTAGACTACAGTAGACTTACATTCCCCCAAAGGGGGAAAAATAATGATTTCTCTGCCCACGAAGTTCAAGCTGTGTCTCCATGGTGTGGGAAGGATCGTTCAAGGACTCTGACTTCTTGCTCCTCCTGGTTATGGTTTTCTGCTCCACTTGAGATTTTTGAGCTCAAGACTCCTTATTCTTTGTTTTTACACATGATTTGAAGGAGACAAACTTTATGCAAATACTTATTCAACTAATAAACAGAGAAAGGAAGAAGAAGTAATGACACAAGGTTGAATAGAAAAGAAAGAGAAGCAGGTAGTGATGGGAGAGATCTGGAGAGTTTGAGATGTGTACACAGAGGACCTGGAGATGGATGGCTTCTTTAATTATTATCTCTAGACCTATATATAGACCAATAAGCTAAATATCAGTGACCATCTCACCACTTCTAAATCCAGGGAATGTGTTATTGTGTAGCTATTGTAAGGAATCCCCATAAAGCAACTGAGTCCAGAGAGTTGGGATTCTTGGCAACTCAATCTCCAGAGAAATTCCAAGATGCTGTAGAGTTTGAGGGAATAAATACCTCACTTCTTCTGTAAGTAGCCAGCCTGGACCCCTGAAGATGGTGCCTATAAAATCCTGCTTCACAAAGGCAAACTCAGACATCTTCACCTCTTCCCACACGTATCAGGTACTGAGGTTTTATGACCCTGCCTTCTCTCTGAGCTTTCCCAGAAGAGCTGGGAAAGGGTCATTTCTGTGCCCAGTAGGGATGCTGAGATGCTTCCTGGATTCTGCCAGCAAGAGCACTGCAGTAAGACCCTTGGGGACAAAGCAGGAGGGAACAACCCACAGGAGGAGGAGTGGTGACCTGGTCCCTTTTCTAGACTAATTGGGGAATGAGAGCAGCTCAGAGAGGAGGAAATGTGACCTGGTCCCCTGATGTCAGGTCAGGGACTTCAGTTATGATTCCTGTTTCACTGCTCAAACCCTGAGCCTGATACTCAGTGAGACCATGTTTGAATCACAGTCCTCTCCCTTCCTCAACTACTTTGGGGTAAATCAAATTTCTCCCTTCTCTACTGTATAATATCTGAGCAAGTTATGTGTTGTGGAATAATCTTTTTGTACTCTGAATATGTGTCACTTGGGTTTGTATAGTAATAATCAATAGGTAGGCAGAATTTTCAGGGCAGAGAAGAGGATGCTGGGAAGAAGGGTAGAGATGCAAAGAGACAGAAAACAAGCAAGACATGCAGGATGAGAGATGACATCCAGGAATCACATGGTAGCAATAGATCAAAAGATATGGGTTAATTTAAGGCCCAAGAGCTAAGTAGAAACCAGCCTAAGCTATTGATCAAGCTCTCATAATAAAAAGTCTTTGTGTCATGATTTGGGAGCTGGCTGCAGGGACAGAGAAAGACTCGTAATAATTACCCAGACACTCTGGTTCTCATCAGGAGTCAACAACAATGGGGGTTGAAGGGTGGCTAGGAAGAAAAGTGGATTTGAAGCTCTTTCAGAACCCCCAGTTTGGTTTCCACCACCTAACGTGGCAGCTCACAACCATAGAGGATTTGATGCCTTCTGATATGCCCATGGACCAGGCATGCATGTGTTGTATAGACACACACACATACACACACACAATGTTGATATAAACAAACAAATAAAAGAGTCAAGCATGACATAGCAACATAGAAGTCAGCAGTGACATCTTCATGACAATGGAATAAGAAAACTCTCCGAAGGACTCATGTCTCTTACATGCAAATTAGACTTTGGGTCTGCTGGAGTCCAGCCTCTGTTGGGGTTCAGGTCCTGAGATTGGAAAGAGGTGGTGGTATAGGGAAAATTTCTGATCACCAAGTGGGCTGCACTCAAGTGGTCCTGAATACCTCAGACCATCTTTATTTATACTTAGAGTTTTCCTTACCCAGGGTTACATAAACAGCTTTATTATTGGATTCTAATTTTGAATTTAAAAAATATATTACATCTTAAGGATTACATCAAGATTATTATGAAGGTCCCCATTGTTCCCCTTTATGCTTGCACAAATACACCTTCTTATACCCTGCACAACCCTACTCTAGACACCTCATGAGTTCAGCAATTTTGCAGGCCTAAATAAATATCAAACCAGACACATCCTGGTCTCAAAGCACTTATGTCAGCTGGCAGGCACGTGTGGTTACAAAGATAAAGAGTAATAGGCATGGGAACAATGCTTTAAATGCAGACAATTCTAACATGTCTGGAAGATACGTTTTTATATAGTTCTCTTTTCTACAAGTGGGTCCCATGTATCCATCTGCAAAAGGCAGACCTTGATAAAGCATTTTTTCCCATCTCACTATACCATACTTCTTCCACCAATATAAGCTCCTATTTATGATAAAGATGGATTTAGTCATCCCACATTTTGCATTATATTTTTTCCTCTTGGAGCATTACAGATCTTACCAATGATTCTATGCTTGGTGTCCAGGGAACTTACTCTCAACAGTTGGCATATGGGTATTCCTGAGGCTTTCTCCCTAGTCTGTGTATGCATGCCCTGCTCTCCTTTCCAGAACTGTGAGACATGGTTAATGCTCCAAGTGTTGTATCCTCATATGTACCTGACTATCTCCATTGAGTCAAAAAATTTCCCAGGGTTGGAAGTTGTAGTTAGTAATTCCAGCTACTAAATTTAAGAAGCATTAATCCCCTGCTGATTCTTAGGGGAAACTATTTGAAAACGGACAGAATTTCCAGAAAAATTATAGCTGTTGCATGTGTGACTGATAAAATAAAACTGAAAACTACCCCCTTCAAATCACCAATATAAAGCGAGAAAAGAGCCTGCAGGCTGCATAAATTCTGCAAGTTGCTTTACTGTCCTGTGGACTACTAGCCCTTGCCAAATAGAGGGCATTGCCAAAGGTACCTTGCCCTGAGGAAACCCATTGGACAGGTAGTCATATGCTGACCTGACCCTAGGCTGCATGGCTCCTGACATGGGTCCAAATATATCAAGCTCTGGAGCATGTTCTCTTGAACTTGCTGTTTATTCTGCCTTGGTTGCTCCTTCTGTAGCATTCCAATGGTAACCTCTTCTTTCTAGTCTGGCTAGAGTGTGGTGACAAATATTTAATAAAATAAGTTGGAATATCAGAGTCAACCACAGAGCCAAGCCATGAAGGTCAGGAAGTGGTGATCCACACTTTTAATCCTAGCTTTAGGGATATGGAAAGAGAAAGTTAAGATAGCTGGGCAGAGGAAGAGGAGAGAGGTTTCTGAGCTTTCCCAGACACTCCCTTGGTGGGCTAAGGAGAGAGAGGCTTGGAATGAGAGGTTCTCAAGGAGACAGGCCTGAGATATTGGCCGATGAGAAGTGGCTATGGTTTGTTTCTCTATCTCTCTGATATTCTAGCTTTTCCCCAATATCTGGCTCTGGGTTTTTATTATATATCAAATAGAATTTGCTCAATACTGGAGGAGTAAAATGTGATGATGTCAGCACCCTGTCACAAGTTCTGGCCAGTGTTCTATGACCTTGAATCTTCATTCCCACATTCTATCCGTGTCTTGGTTTCCAAAGGATTCAGAAAGGGAAAAGTGGGTTATAAAGTCTTCTGGTGAAAGTGATTCATTGACAAGGGGTTCGAATTCCAGTGAGCTGTCCCCTAAACACAACCAATAGTAAAGGTTAATTATAAAAGGACAATTAAATAAATTGTATTGGAAACAAAGACAGCATGTCCATGAATGTGACTCAGTGTATAGAACCCAAATAAAGACAGTGCTTGAGGGTAGACTTGGATTCACAGCATTAAATAAGGTGAAGACAACACACGCCCTGAGCTCTGCACATCCTGATGAGCAGCTCCATTTCCCTGTGCGCTGTGCTCTAGCAGGTGTTTGGTGTGGTGCATTTGCTGGTTGAAACACTGTATGATGACACGTGATCTCAACTGCTATTCTGTGGCATGCACTGCAACCATGCCATGGCGATGGGGGGTGTATTTGCACCTTAGTACTTGGCAATCAGCATCAATCAGAAGCACCACGACACAGCCCTGGCTCCTGCAATGCTGTTGCTAAGCATTGTTCCACAGTTCTGACCTCAGCTCTTCTCACTTCTCTTGTTAGCCTTCAGTAGCTGTGGAGAGGCAGTCAAGTCCAGGCAGAGATTTGTTTCTAGCAGGATTGATATGGAAACAGGTTCAGAGTGAAGCAGATGGACTCCCTTGAGTGTCACATATAGAAACGGCCATCCAGGTTCTGTTAGGTTTAGTCTTGGATATTTTATTATAGATTTATTGGTTGGAGCTCAAGAAACACACACACACACACACACACACACACACACACACACACACCCCATTTGAGTTAGTAATGGGTGTCAGCAACATGGTAGAAAAGTAGTCGTATGTACTTATAGAACAGATTTAGGGGAAAGTGAAAAAGCCCAAAGTCACACAGAGGCATATTTGGAATCTGTCAAAAGAAAAAGACAGTGAAGATAAAAATACATTGAGGCTGTGGGAATATTACACCTTGTTGAATGAGGGTATAAAAATGTAGGCAGGCATATCCAAGCCTCATAAGAACTGCATATACTTTTTTTTAATGACTGCAGCTCCAACAGATTGCCAAGCATGTCACTACTTCCCCATTGTACAGATAAATAGTGAGCCAGAAAACATTAGAAATTTGGTAAGTGGCACCCAGCCAGTGAATGATAGAACCAACTCCAGGGCCTGGTCACTGTATCTGGGGTGAGGCTGAATCTGCCATGTCTATTATTGGGGATAATTTACTTGCAATATATCATATAAATGATTAATATTTATTAAGGGGTTATATAAACTCTCACTGATACAAATTGAACCTTAAGACTATTCTTGGAGAGTGGAAATGTCCCACAATGGATGGTTCAACCCGTTCTCCGAGAATGTAGGAACAAACAGGGCAGAAGATTAGTGTCCCAGTGTCTCAGTGGGGTCTGGCCATGCTTCATATAAGCTTCTGGTACTCCAGAGACATGCCTCCAAGCTTCACCAAATAACACCTGAATCTCACTACAGTCTATATCATGTTTAATGTGTGAGTTCAAGCTAATGCCTGTACCTCTGTTCTAACAAAAAATGCACCTGATGCCCAGAGCTGGGCCTACCCAACAATGGTCATGGGACCAGCCCAGAGGACAGCAGGAAAAAAATTCAGACTCCAGGGTCTTATTTCACACTAGAAGAACCCACAGACTTAAAGGAGCCAATGGCAAGCTCTGAGAAAGGAACAGCCAGCAGATCCACAGTTCTCATAGGCAGGGCTCTTTAGTTTCCCCCAGATGGCAGTGCCTTGTTAATGGACAGTGTGAGAATGGGCTCATTTGGTTAGCTGCCATGTGGGTGCTGGGAATCAAACCCAGGTCCTCTGGAAGAGCAGAGGGTGCTCTTAACCGCTGAACCATCTTTCCAGCCTGAGAATGGGCTCATTTGGTAAGATGAGTACTTTGAAAAGTTTTTTGGTTTTATATCTGGAGAAAAAAGTGAAGATGACCGTGATAATCAGTGAGAGGATGGCCATGGAAAGGCCTTGACTGCAGAGAATGCCATCCCATCTACATATTCTACATATCTTGTCCTCTTGTGTACACCTTTGATGGGAATTCACATGAGATAGAAACATCTTAACATTCTTTCCCATTTCTAAGATGACTACCCACATATCTCTCTACACTCATTCTGTCCAATTTGACAATTATATTCCATGGATGTTCATGAGTATGTAGTCAGCCACAGCCCACAATGCACTCATCAATGTAGACTCTTACCTGAAAGACATTTCTCCTCCCAAACAAAATGTCATGGACAGTGTTCTATCTCCTGGAAGAGTTTCTCCTAATCACTGACTTTGGGTACATCCTGAAACAGGACACAGTGCTCTGCTCTTCACTTTCAGGTTTGACAGACATGTTACACACAACTATGTATAATCAGTCTGAGTTTTCTCTTCCTCCATAATCCACTCTAGAGACCTGCCTATGAGGACCACAGGCACAGACGGTCAAAGGGATGTGTCTGGAGTATACCACCTGGGCCATTTCCTCATATAACCTACTTATGCCTTTATGAGTTGCTAAAGATATCTGTGGTGTACTTTAACATTTGATAATGACAGCCTTGTGACCCAGTATGTGAATGCTCAGGTAATTATGGTCAACACTGAAAAAAAGGAATGATAATAGGATACAAAACCATTTGTGGTCATTAAAATGTATTTTCATGTTTGTACATATGTGTATATATATATGAGCACTGAGCTCACCTGTTCATTTGAAGACATGTAGTTCATGTATCAGAAGACTATATTGCTAAGATGTGAGTACATATTAAACAGATACACAGATTCAATGTGCCTCTAGCATAATCCTAGCAGCCACTCTTTTGAAATTGCTAAATACTCTTCTGCATTTTAAATTCTTTTTACTGTTTTTTTTTTTTTGATAAATACAAAATAAAGAAAAAAAAAAAAAGAAATTGCTAAATAGATCCTAAAATTCAGTGGGAAGTACAAGGGACTCAGAAGAGTCCTGTGGTAGTTTAATAACAATCACCTCACAGGCTCATCTATTTAAATGCTTAGTCACCAGAGGGTAGAACTCTTTGGAAGGATTAAAAGGATTCTAAGGAATGGCTTTGTTGAGGAAGTGTGGTGGGTTTTGAGCGTTCCAAAGTCCATGCCAAGTTCATTGTCATTCTTCCTGTGGATCAGGATGTAGCTCTTGGATACCTCTTCATTTCCATGAGTGCCTCCATACCACTGCCATGATGATGATGGGCTAAAGCTGTAAGCAGGCCCTCAGTCACATGCTTTCCTTTATAAGAGTTGCAGTGGCCATGGTGACTTTCCAAAAATAATAAACCGGTGACTGAGACAAGGTCAAACAATCTTGTAAAAGAAGGACAAAATGCAAGAACTCATATTTTTCACTTTTAAAAGCATCCACAGTGCTATAGAAAACAAAAAAGGAATATACCAGCCTGGGATTGACTGAATTTAATAGTCTAGGATAGTCATTCTAGACCCAAACACTAACCTGTATTGGCTGAAAATTTTAAAGACATAAAGCTCATTTGACAATATTTTCCAAAATATAAATGAGACACATGGATATCTGCATGAAAAAGAACGTAACTGGGTCCTTGCCACATACTTCAAGACCCAAAGTTAATCTGTTAGTCACACCTGTCTAAAGACCATGTGAATTTCTGGAATACTGGGAGTTGTACTGATAGACCCCAGAATCAGGGTACTATTCTTGGGAAAGGGGGCCCCAAGAACCCAGACTCTAGGCCGTTGATGTAGATGTAAATAAGCATGAGGTTTATTACATCTGCAGACGGGCTACCTCCCTGCCTCCGGAGCAAGGGAATAGCCAGGGAGGGGCAATCCCATATCTCTTTTAAAGGCTAAGACCATAAAATCACCATAGCAACTGGGGAAACACATGATTGGTCACTTTAAAGGTTATACTTCAAAGTCATAAGGTTGCTCACAGTAGTCATGGGATTGCCCTAAGACCAGCTGGTTAGGGGGCTTTTACAACCGGGTGTCAGTCAC
>PVIH01001014.1:194957-270505 GCA_004025045.1 Sigmodon hispidus | reverse complement strand
AAAAAAAAAAAAAAAAAAAAAAAAAAAAAAAAAAAAAAAAAAAAAAAAAAAAAAAAAAAAAAAAAAAAAAAAAAAAAAAAAAAAAAAAAAAAAAAAAAGAAAACAGAAGAAAAAGAAAAGAAAAATTCACCTGCACCTGCACCGTTGGCACTCGGCACTCCAGAAGTAGAGACAGGAGGAGGCCAAGGCTATACAGCCACATTTCTAAACAAAATTAAATCAAACCAAACAACAAAAGAATCCCCGAAGGAAACATATCTACCAATGGCTAGGGAAGGTAGCTCTGAAGTAGAATTTTTGACACATATGCCTAAGGACATGGGAGTAATTCAACTCAAACACGCACGCACGCACGCACGCACGCGAGGTCAATGGGGGAGAAAAACAGGTTTAATAAATTAGATGAAAGCCACATCGAATAATTCATTTCAAGCAGATATTGAAAAAAACTAGGAAAAAAAATTTAACCCTGTCTTAGTTTCTGCTTGGCATATAACTATATCTGGGACGAACAAATGGACTGACGGACACAGTGCAAGGGAACCATATGGAAGGATACAGCAAAGCCGCTCGCTTTGGTGCCACTGGACATGAGGTCACAGGGAAAGAGATGGTCCCCTTTGCTTCATCTTTGAGCTTTTTACTTAACTGCTGATTATCGTTACTGCAGCTACTGTCTTCGGGACTGAAGCCATTTTGAACAACTTCAGTTTGCTCTTCCATTTCCTTTTTCTCATCTTGTATGGTATCACTATAATCAAAAACTGACTCCATATTGATATTAATGTCTCGAAGACAGTCATCACCAATGCTACGATGTTAATTGAAAGCAAGAGGTTAATTCATCTCATTATTTGAAACTCTGAAAATTCATTTTCTAAGCATTCAACATTTTAGAAGTCCAACAAGTCACAGATTTAAATGACACCAAGGGAATGAGAACACAGGTTCCAACTTACCTCAAGAACAGTTTTAAGCAAGCACAGGTGGTCGACTCAGGAATGTCAGGGAAGTGCTGCAGACACAGCTGTAACATTTGCACATCTGTGTGTTCCAGGGCAATCTCCATCAAGCTAGGGCACAAGCTGAGACCAGAAATAAGATAATTACTATGATTTTAAAAAAATCATTAATAAAAAAAAATTAAAAAGAAGAGTTACAGGATGCTAGGGGCTACATAGAGAAATCCTGTTTTAAAAACCAAAATCAACCAACCAAAACAAGGACACATGAACACACCCAGAGAATCCCCAAAACTAAACAAACAAATCCAATTCATTTTATGAGTGTTTTGCTTGCATGTAGGTCTGTGCACCACACCTGCCTGTGCCTGTTGTCTATGAAAGTCAGAATAGGGCACTGGATCCATGGTACTGGAGTCAAAGATGGATGAGTCACTAAGTGGGTGTTGGGAAAATAAACCAGGTTCTTTTCAAGAAGAGGATGGCCTCAAACTTATAACCTTCCTGCCTTGACCAAACAAGTGTCTTGATTACAGGCATGCACCACTACCAATGTCTTAGTTTTCCAGCTGCTGTGGTTTGCAGGCTCCTGGAACTTTTTGAGGCTGCAATGTGAAAGAGTTGGGTCTTGGGGTTCAGGAAGCAGTTAATGCTAAAATAAGAGCTCAAGAGGCCATTTGTGTGGGAACCCCAAAACAGCAATGTTGGGAGAAATGCAGACTGTGGAACAATAGACTGTCTCAGGAGCTGGGCTATGGGCCATTTGTGTAGTATTCTGACCAAGAATTGGCTTCACTCTATCCATTATATGAGAACATATGTGAAATTGAACTGAGCAAAATAAGAGACTAGTTTAGTTCATGGAGCAAATTTTAAAAGAGATTATTTAATTTGCTACCAAGAAACAATGTATAACCATTAAAGAGACCAACACCCTTAACTAGAAACCCTTTGTGCTACACTGGAGAATTAGAAAGTTGTCTCAAGGGCAAAACTCCATCCCTCAGAGGCTCTATCTAGTGAATATATACAGGTTCACTTAAAGGAAGTCTAAATTGAAGAAGTTCCCTGACCCCAAAATACAACTGCCTAGCAGAAAAATGTTTGTAGAGCCAGCACAAAGAAGCTGATATAGCTGTGGTCCAAGCTACTCCCTGAGCTTAGAGAAGCCAGAAGCATTATTTTGGAGTAATGGTTTTGAGGGTAAAAATGTAAAAACTGAGGTCAGGCAATGTGTGCCAGGATTGGAGTCCCTATAAAGAGGATGCAGAAGCTCACTGCGTGAAGCTGTGAAAGTCAGTTCTACATGGAGCAGCCCACTTCATCACAGCAACAGAAAACCAAAGGCAACTAAGACTACCAGCACACCAGATAGCAGTCTCTCTAATTCTATATCTGCAAGTGTTGTGAATTCCTGTTTGTTCCCTTATGAGTGAGTGTGCATGCACATGTATGCTTATGTCTGTGGAGGTCCTAGAGCTCTGCTGAGTGGCTCCCTCCACTGCCCTTCACCCTGTAACAAGCAGGGTCTCCCACAGAACTTAGAGACAGAAGTTTTGACTAGTCCTATCTTCACCTCTCATGCACTACGATTGAGGTGGGCTGCCATACCCTACCATCCTTTTATGTGGGCTCTGGAAGGCCAAACTCCAGTTCTCATACTTTACTCACTGACCTACCTCCTCAGGAACCACTTTTATACAGAAAAATCACAAGTACAAAAACAAGGTCAAAATAGTGCTGAGTATGAAGTGTGAGACACACATTTACCTGTAGGAAAGCACACGAGTTTGGATGAGCTGTATTAGACAGTTCCGGGGATAAAATGATGGCTCTGCTTTACATCTTCCCAGAAGTCCTGTTACTATATCTCCAATGATAGTATGAAAGCCAGGTGTTGACTTAGTTAAAAATTTACGTAGTTCTACTTCAATGTGTTTTTCTGAATCTTTCTGAAAGGGCAAAATTAAAGAATTTAGTCTAGTATATTAAGAAATGTCACTCTGGGGGCTGGAGAGATGGCTCAGTGGTTAAGAGCACCGTCTGCTCTTCCAGAGGACCCCGGTTCGATTCCCAGCACCCACATGGCAGCTAACAACTGTCTGTAGTTCCAGTTCCAGGCAAACACCAAGGCAAATAAATAAATAAAGTTAAAAAAAAAAATAAAAAAAGAAATGTCACTCTGTACTAAAACAAACAAAAAACTTTCTAGAACACTCTCAAAATGTGAATATCCATGAAACCAAACCGACTGAAGCAAGGTGACTTAAATTCCACAACACACAAAAAAATTAAAGTTACGAAAAAAAAAACCTGAAGGGTTCATAATCTATATCTCAGAGGTGGCACTACAAACTGTAAAGTCTAAACTACCCAAGGGGGACATCGGCAGATCACAAATTTCATCAGATAAGAACAAGGTAGTTTTGCACCTGCTCTGACAAAGGTAACAGACAACACAAATGTTCACCATAACTAACATTAAACATCAGGACACATAGAGTGGGAGCTGGAGAGATGACTCAGAAGTTAAGAGTACTTGTTGCCCTTGCAGAAGACCTGGGTCCAATTCCCACCACCTACATGGTAGTGCAACTGCCCAGGCATTCAGGTGGCATACACTGACATACATAAAATAAATCTATGGGTAGGTTCTTTCAATCCATCTTTGTATGAGTCCTAAGGATCAAACTTTGTCACCAGGCTTGTGAAACAAGTGCCTTTACCACTGAGCCATCTCATTAGCTGTTTTTCCAGTTTTCTTTTTAAAATTTACCTTTATTATTGATAAAAGTTGCTTGGATCCTGAAATTTCAGGCTGCAAATTTGTTTCCATTTTTTTTCTCCTTGGCTGAAAATAAATAAATCCATTTTAGGCTTTCAAAATAATGCAAAAGACACACAAAAAATTTAGAACTATAAAATAGATTAGTATATTTAGTATGATCATACACTTAGAAATACATATATTATGGACTTAGTATAAAAAATTTTAGTTTTAAGACTAAGATATCTACCTGCCTCTGCCTCCTGAGTGCTGGGATTAAAGTTATACAACATGGCCAGCTACTTTTTAATTTTTGTGCATGGATGTTTTGTCTACATGCATGCATGTGGAGCATGTAAGTGCCTGGTACCCATGGAAGCCAGATAAGGAAGCTGGATCCCCTGAACTGGAATTATAGATGATTTTGAGCTGCCATGTGGATCTTGGAAACAAACCCTGGGCTTTTGTAAGAGCAACTAGAACTCTTTTTTTCTTTTTTAAATATTTATTTTTATTTTATGTGGATTGGTGTTTTGCCTGCATGTATAAAACTGTGTAAGGGTGTCAGATCTTGGAATTACAGACAGTTGTTAGCTGCCATGTGGATGTTGGGAATCGAACTCAGGTCCTCCAGAAGAACAGTCAGTGCTCTTAACCGCTGAGCCATCTCTCCAGCCCCAAACAGCTAGAACTCTTAATTAATCACTTCTCCAGCTCCAAGATTTTCTTTGTAAGTATATACAGGTCAACGTGTTTCTTTGTGAGTGTGTTTAAGTGCATGGATGTGCCTGAGAAGGCTTTAAGAAGGCACTGGGCCCTCCTGGAGTTGGAGTTAGAGGCAGCAGTGTGCTGTCTAAAATCAGTGCTGGGACCCAAACTCCAGTCCTTTCCAAGAGCTGAAATCTTAACTGCTGAGCCATCTCGTCAAAATCACATATTTTTTTTAAAAACAAATTTTACAGCTTTTTAAAAATTTTTGCTTTTTAAAACTTAGGCTAGCCTGAAACTCACTACGTAGCCCAGACTATCCTCAAATTTCCAATCCTCCCTACTGGGCCTCCTAAGAGCTGAAACTAAAGGCACGAACCACCACATCTAGCTTTGGTTTTAGTTTGGTCTTATTGTATGTTTTTTTTACACTTAAAACCTAATTTGCTAATTGCAAACTGGCCTACTATACTACCCGGGACTTAGTTTAGAACTTGAGTTTGGTTCCTAGCATCCATCTGACAGTTCAAAACCACCTATAACTCCAGATCTAGGGGATCTAACTCTATTTATCCATGGCTGTCTCCTCCATGTATATAGAGCACATATATACTTGGGCACATAAAAGTAAAATAAATATATGCTTAAAAACAATTAGCTGGGGCTGGAGAGATGGCTCAGCTGTTAAGAGCGCTGATTGCTCTTCCAGAGGACCAGGGTTCAATTCCTAACACCCACATGGCAGCTCATGGCTGTATGTGGTTCCAGTTCTAGGGGATCCAACACCCTTCACAGACACACATGTAGGCAAAACAAAAACAAAAACAAAAACAACCCAAAAAAACAACAAAGACAAAAAAAAGCCCCAGGTTGGAGAGATGACTCAGAGGTTAAGAGCACTGACTGTTCTTCCAGAGGTCCTGAGTTCAATTCCCAACAACCACATGGTAGCTCACAACCATCTATGATGACATCTGGTGCCCTCTTCTGTATACTGTATACATAATAAATATTAAAAAAAGAAAAAAAAAAACAACCCTAAAACAACAATAAAAAAAAAAAACAATTAGCGGGGTGGTGGTGGTACATGCTGCTAAGCCCAGCACTGAGAGGCAGGTGGAGCTCTGTGAGTTCAATGCCATCCTAGTCCAGGACTACAGAGAAAACCCTGTCTTGAAAAACAAAAACAATAACACAACAATTAAAAGAACAACCTCCCCAATAAAAAGCAAAAACAAACAACAAACCCATGACCCCAAACCAACTAACAGCTAGATTTACAAGCAGCAGTTTAGATAAGTGATTTAAGGTTATAATGTTGAAAGATCAAGCTGTATGAGATACACAGATATAAACGTTTAAGGTATTGCTCTTTTCCTGTTCTTTATTTTTACAATCCCATTAACATTTCTCATTCAACTACTGAACTTACAGTTCTTGACTCCCCGGCACTGCAGGACCCAAGTTCATATTCTGAACACGTTTCCCAGTTTACAAAATGGGGCATGGAATGAGTGCCTATGGAAACACAAAACATAAACTACTGGACTATTGTGACCTAACATCATCAAATTAAAGAACAACAACCACATATGCACAATTTGTCAGGTTTCAAGCCAGGCGGTGGTGGTGCACATCTTTAATCCTGGCACTCAGGAGGCAGAGGCAGGCAGATCTCTGTGAGGCTGAGGCCAACTGGTCTACAGAAGTGAGTTCCAGGGCAGTCAGAGCTACATAGAGAACCCTGTCAAGAAAATCTTAAAGAAAAAAAAAAAAGAAAGCATGAACTAATAAAATTGTCTGTGTTGATAAAAAGAGTAGATAGGTTCCAACCTGACTCTTGAGTATGCTTGAGCTTTCCAAGAGCACCTGCCAGAGATGACACTTCACACTTGTATGGAATCACAGTCAGACATTTTCCATGTAGCATAAATAATATTTCTCCGTAATACCAGAGCTGAAAAAAAAAGTTGAAGATAGTAAGCACCTATTCTTTCTGAGCTGTCTCTATAAAGGCTGGTAATCATATCTCACCTACACTGGAATCGACTGCCTTTGACTCTAATTCAGCCCCTCCCACTTTTGCCGCTCAGTCTCTTCTTCCTATGCCCCCTCCACTCTTAAAAACATTTAAGTCTAGATTCAGCAATGAGAGAAAATTCTGATTTTTAAAAATTTCCATCTACTTCATTTTTGTTTATGAATCAAGTTCCATAATGTAATATACAACACACCGTCTTCATCTATTTAGCCACTGATGGACACATAGGCGGACTCTTTAGTTGTTGCTGTATTTTTGAGACTGGTTTTCTCTGTGTAGCCCTGGCTGCCCTAGAACTCACTGTAGATCAAGATGGCCTCAAACTCACAGAGCTCTGCCTACCTCTACCTCCTGTGTGCTGAGATTAAAAGTGTGCACCACCACTGCCCTCCAAAATTATAAAACATGTACTATCTAAAGACTAATATATCAGGAATAGTAATACCTTAGGTTATGGCTTAACACACACACACACACACACACACACACACACACACACACCTAAAACAAAAGAGATAAAAACAGATTGTTCTCCTCTGACCTAAAATTAGCTATAATTCAGTGCTTTGAAACTCCTAAGTAGTTGGGCAGTGATTGTGCACACCTTTGATTCCAGCACAAGGAAGGCAAAGGCAGGTGGATCTCAAGAGTTCAAGGCCAGTCTGGTCTACAGAGCAGGTTCCATCCAGCATAGCCAGGGATATACAGAGAAACCGTGTCTCACCCCCCAAAACAAAAAGACTAAAACAAATCAAAACAAAATGAAAGTCATCATAAGTATATAAAAACTGTTAAAACAAAAACCCAAACAAATCTTTTACCTAAAAGAGATTATGTAATTATGTAGCTCTCACATAAAAAATAAATTGTGAGCCAGGCAGTGGTGCTGTACACCTTTAATTCTGCACTTGGGAGGCAGAGGCAGGCAGATCTCTATGAGTTAGAAGCCAGACTGGCCCACAAAGCTCTAGGATGGTCAGAACTGTTACACAGAGAAACCCTGTCTTGAAAAACCAAAAAGTAATTCTAGTTTTTCTCAGAAGATACTTAATAGAAACCCAAATAACTACCAGCATGAAGGCACACATCTATAATTCCAATACTTGGGAGGCAAAGGCAGGAGGCCTGCAAAGCTGAGGCCACCTTGGGCCACATAGTAACTCCTTACCAACAAACCTCAATGCAACCAAAACCAACCAGCCAACCAACCAGGCAACAACAAAAGCAAACTTACTTGCCCACTGGTTCCCTGTGGCAGCTCTTTTGACGTCTGTAATGTCTGAAACTTTATGTTCCATATGGAGAGGCACTCTATAATGTAATTTACAAAAGGTCAAAAACACACCTAAATAGAAACACATGATATCCTGGCAAGAAGGATGGAGGCAGAGGTGAACACACAAGTTTGCTTTATGTATAGTAATGAGTGACTGCTGCAGGAATTCAAACAAATGAGGCCAGGGTACATAGGAAGTAGAGTGGAAAAGCCCCAGGGAAAGTCAAAATAGAAAAAAAGTCTAGGACCAGATACCTTGCACTGAATTCTACCAATTATAAATCAGTATCAAACTCTTAGAACAGAGATGTGTCCTCACCCTCCATTAAGCTGGTATTACCCTGAGACCAAAGCTAAAGTAGACATGCACACAGGTGCACATGCATGCACTAATAAATAAAATTCAGCAAAGCTACAGAGATAAAAGTAACACACAAAACCAGCTGTGTGCTTCTACAGTCTAGAAGGAAAACTCTAAAACAAAAACAACATTTATATTAGTATCTAAAAGAATAATTTAAGATAGGAATGATTTAAAAGTACAGTACGAACTACAAAATACTGCTAGCAGAAATTAAGGAAGACATAAACAGGTGGAGTTCACACAACTGAAATTCGAGTACTTGGGAAGTTGGGGTAGGAAGATCTTGAGGTCAAGGCCAGCCTGGGCTACATAGTGAGATTCTGCTGAAAACAAAGAGATGATGGAGAGAGACTAGAGGCTAAAAGCTAAGTTTGGTTCTTAGGTGATTTCAGTTACCCTTAGAAGCTGGAAGCGGAGGTCCTAGGACTGCTACGTGGTCTTGATCCAGGATGGTTATTGCAGTACCATGTCGAGCACCACCAGATACAACTGCCTTGAGCATCAGTGCTCTAACTAACTTCTGAATTTTTTCAGTGTCACTTGAATATATTGGTATCAAAGTTTCATATACACACCCATCAGAGCCTGTGGGGAGCAAGTATTTGTTGTTCAGTATTGGGGAAAGGACAGTTTATATCTACTGTAGCTAAATGTTTTAGGGTGTCTATCAGACCACAACTCTATAAATAACACAATAAAAACTTTGAACAATCATATTACTCTATGCTTTCTCTCAACAAATATATTAAAATTTTTAGGGCTGGAGAGATGGCTCAGAGGTTAAGAGCACTGTCTGTTCTTCAAAGGACCTGAGTTCAATTCCCAGCAACCACATGGTGGCTCACAACCATCTATAATGACATTTGGTACCTTCTTCTGTATACTATATACATAATGAATAAATAAAATAAATTAAAAAAATTTTTATAAATGGGGTCAGCAAAATTATTTGCAAGGTAAAGGCACTTGCCACCAAACCTGACAATTTTTTTTTTTTTTTTTTTTTTTTAAAGATCATTTAATTGTATTAGGTATACAGCATTCCACCTCCATGTATGCCTGCATGCCAGGAGAGGGCACCAGATTTCATCATGTGATTGCTGGGAATTCAACTCAGAACCTCTGAAAGAGCAGCCAGTGCTCTTAACCTCTGAGCTACCTCTCCAGCCCTAAAAATTTTAATATATTTGTTGAGAGAAAGCATAGAGTAATATGAGCAATATAAGCAGCGAACATGCAAAAATGCATACTAAATAATGCCAAAGAAATGTGTGTGAGAGTACGGGGAAACACACTGGAGGTATAAGTCAATGGGTAAAAATGTTTGCCTACTATGCAAAAGGCCTGAGGTTCAATCCCTGGCACCACATAAAAGCAGTCATGGTTGTACACACCCCTGTAATTCCAACACCTGGAAGGCAGAGGCAGGAGGATCAGAAGTTCATCAGGGGGACCAGAGGGACTGTCCTTAGCGACACATGAATTTTCTTTCTTTCTTTTTTTTTTTTTTTTTAAAAAAAACTTTGTTTATTTATTTGCCTTGGTGTTTGCCTGGAACTGGAACTACAGACAGTTGTTAGCTGCCATGTGGGTGCTGGGAATCAAACCCGGGTCCTCTGGAAGAGCAGATGGTGCTCTCAACCGCTGAGCCATCTCTCCAGCCCCTGAATTTTCTTTTTAAAGGTATTGTATTATTTGTGGTAAACTTAACAAAAAAAGTCATATGAAATGGCAGAGGAAGAAAATGAAGAAAGCTTAAAATCTGTATTGTACACAACACTCTAACAGCCTTCCATTTACCATCTCTATTTTTAAAGAGAACTACTATGAAATAATGCATGCTCTTGTACACTGTAAAAATTTATCACTCATATTGGTTTAATAAAATGTTGACTGGCCAATATCCAGGCAGAAAGTATAGGCAGGGCGACGAGACTAGGAGAATTTTGGGAAGATGAAAGGCAGAGAAAGCAAGATGAGAATGCTAGACTGAGAAAAGGTACCAAGCCACATGGCTCAACATAGATAAGAATTATGCATTAATTTAAGTGTAAGAGGAAGTTAGTAACAAGCTTGAGCAACTGGCGAACATTTGTAAGCAATATTATTTGGCAAGTGCCTGCTGGGTATCTGAGTTTCAGGCAGGACAGAATCTTCTGACTAAAGAACTTACTTAACGACACCAGTGAGATGAATTTCCCATCCACACGTGCAGTAAAAGTTGGTTTAACTGATTTTTCTTCTTTTCCAAATAAGAGTGTGTATTTGCTTAAGCGCTGTGATTTGCACAATTTTACATAAGCAAAATAATTCCCATGCTGCAAGAAAAAAAATTGTTTTGTAAACATCTCCAGTATAAATAACTACAGTTAAGTGTTAAAACTAGAAGCTACTACTTCATTCTAATTACTTCAATAAATACTTAAAAACTGCTGGCCCTGGCTGGGTGTGATGGCACACACCTGCAATCCCAGCACTTGGGAAGCAAAGCAAAGAAAAATGCAATGAACTCCAGGCTAGCCTGATCTACACAGTGAGTTCCAGGCTATGAAGGACTGTAGAGATGCCAGGCTTGGCAAGCAAGAGCGGTACCAATGAACTGTACCTCCAACCCCTGTCTTCTGAGACCACGCCTCACTATGTAGCCCAAGCTGACCTCAAACTTTTCATTCATCCTCCTGTCTCATTCTCCTGTGTTGGGATTATAGGTGTGGCCACCACCACTCAGCTTCACATGAGGTTTTTATACCATGAAAATAAAATGAATTAATCTGCTAAAAAAAGATTTAATTTAGGCACATAAATTGTTATAACTAGCACTTCAGTGGTCACAAAATAAATAACCTTCTAAGAGAAATAGTAAAATAGCATTTTAGTTTGAAAATAACATAGGCAACTTAAAAAAGGTCACACAGATCAGAAATTAAAGATGTCACTTACTTTTTCAGTAATAAAAACTAAAACAGGTTGCTTAAATACCATGAAAAACTCTGACCACCTTTAAAAAAGAAAAATTAGAAAACAAAATTAGTTGAGAAATGTTATTATTTATATCAATTAAACTTAAATAACTCTTATGGTGTTTTGGAGCCAGCACAACAGGGAAGCCCAACTTCAGAAGCTACAGTTACTGCCTGTCAGATGCATCTCTGGAGCTAGCACAAGTTGTTAAACTTCCCAGACAATAACGAGACCCATGATGTTACAGGGGAAAGGAGGCTGCAGTTCATCAACTGAATCCTCCACCCTCCCCTCATCAGAATTACTTTGAGGAGTAGTGTTCTTAGGATAACATCAGAATCTTATCTGTCTTCTAAAAGCAACAGAGAATGAGCTACAGGGGAGCTAAAAGACCCACATCTAGGGCAGCACTGACGGCTTGTAGCAAAGTGGTGACTAGAACACAAAGGTCACCTGCTCCCTGATCAGCTGCTCACATCTCAGAGGAATGAATGGGTCAGTGTAAGAACCAGCTGTCCACTTGCTCACCTACTCAGCCCAAGTCTTTGCTTTTAGGAGTTTTGTTTCTACCAGACAGATCTGAAGAGGCCGTAAATAAAATAAACAGGAATGAGCATGGAAGAGATGGGAAATCAAGGATTGTTCTACCACCATGTGAATGAGATATTTACCCAGTATCAGTCTATAGCCTAAAAAAGCAGAGGCCTTACAGCACCACCAGCACCTCTTACTACCAAGGAATGATTTTAAGGGGAAAGGGCTGTGGTTCTGCAGTTGAGCAGTATGACAGAACCAAAGAGTTTGTACTATGGATGAAATGAAAAACCAGTCATTTCGTCCACAAATAGCTGACTATCTAGTACTCTGACATTTGACCAGGATTATGGTCCTTTTCTCATCATCTATGATTTCACAGGCTCACAGTTCTTGGAGATTTTGCTTAGTGTCTCCTAAGTGTTCTTTTTGCTATGTTTTGGTTTTCTTTTCTTTTCTAGATTTACTTAGGTTTACAGTGTTCAGTGTGCATTGCAGAAGAGGGCACTAGATGTCATTACAGTTGGTTGTGAGCCATCATGTGATTGCCAGGAATTAAACTCAGGACCTCTGAAAGAGCAGTCAGTGCTCTCTCTTAACTGATGAGACATGTCTCCAGCCCCCTTTGTTTTGTTTTTAAAGACAAGGTATAGTCTTACTATGTAGCTCCTGCTGGCCTCAAACTCAGAGCTCCCTCTTCTCTCTCTCCCTAGTACTATACCCAGCAGGAAGTGGGACTTAATTAGGATGGTTTTGTCTTAGGATTCCAGGGAATTCATACCCAAGTATTGCAACTTACTTGATCACTTCCTCATCAGGTATGACAGCTTCAATGTTTTGCTGAGGCTCTGCAAGCAAAGCCTCCAACCCACGAGCAGCTCCTCTTCGGAACAGCACCAGTGGTTCTGTCCTTTGTACTGAGTGGATCCTATGGACTTCAGCTGACAACTGGAAAAAATGTTCCAAATATTTAGGTGTTTAGCTTTGTTGTCTGTGCTGGCCTTGGATTCATGATTCTGCTTTAGCCTCCCAAGTGAGATTTATTATTTGTAATAGTCTACCACTATCCTGTGTCTGTCCCTTTCTTTATATTGTAAATTAAACATAGGGCCTTAGACAGGCTAGACAAGCATTCTTTTTTTTTTTTTTTTTTTAAGATGTATTTATTTATTATGTATACAGTATACAGAAGAGACTACCAGATGTGTTGTAAGCTACCAGTGCTCTTAACTTCTCCACCACCTCTCCAGCCCGTACACAAGCATTCTAATACTGAGCTAATATCCAGTGCCACATGCAGTAAGAAACACAAAACAAAATGTTATCTGGTGAGATGATAGGTAAGGCTCTTGCTGCCAAGCCTAACAAAGGGTGAGAGAGACAGAGACTGCTAGGAAAAAATATAGAAGTTTTAAGGGTCTATGCAACACTGTTATCAAATTTAAATTAAACTCATTTGGGGCTAAAAATTTGTCAGTTATATATAATTTACTTTTCTTTTCTTTTTTTTTAAAAAATATTTATTTATTTTTAAAATTTTATGTGAATTGGTGTTTTGCCTGCATGTATAACTGTAAGAGTGTCAGATCTTGGAATTACAGACAGTTGTTAGCTGCCATGTGGATGCTGGGAATTGAACTCAGGTCCTCCGGAAGAACAGTCCTAGTGACCTAAAATGTATTAAGGTTTTTTTTTTAGTGATAAGATGAGGATTTCAAATGAGGATAATCTCAAAAGTTCCAGTTCTAACCATGCTTAGTGATAAGTGCTTTTTGTTGGTGGGTTTTGTTTTTGTTTTTAATGAGCATTGATATTTTGCTTACATATATGCCTGTGTGGGGATACCAGATCTCCTGGGGTTGGAATTACAGGCAGTTGTGAGCTACCATGTGGGTACTAGAAATTGAACCCAGATCTTCTGGAAGGCCAGCCAGTCCTCTAAACCATTGAGCCATCTTTCCTGTCCCCCTCCCATACTTTTTTTTTTTTTTTTTAAAAATGGTCTATTTGTTGTATATTATGTGCATTTAGTGTATTGCCTGTATGTATGTCTGTGTGAGTGCATTGGATCCTCTGGAACTGGAGTTACAGACAGTTGTGAACTACCTTGTGGACACTAGGAATTGAACCTGGGGCTTGAGAGGTTAAGAGCACTAGCTGTTCTTCTAGAGGACCCTAATTCAGTTCCCAGCACTCAACAGCAGTTTACACGTGTCTGTAACATCGGTTTCAGGATTTCTGACACCCTCATATAGACATACATGCAGGCAAAATGCCAATGAACATTAAAGAAAAGTAAATTATGGGGCTGGAGACATGGCTCAGTGGTTAAGAGCACCGTCTGCTCTTCCAAAGGACCTGGGTTCAATTCTCAGCACCCACATGGCAGCTCACAACTGTCTGTAGTTTTAGTTCCAGGCAAACACTAAGGCAAATAATTAAATAAATAAATAGAAATATACCAAACATCCAAACTCCAACCATTATTTATTAACGTTTATGTGTATCTATATGTGTGTGCACCATGCGCATGCAGAAGACTACGAAGACCCAAGCAGGCCTTCAAGATTCTCTGGAGGTGATTGTGAGCCATGTGTGGATGCTGGGAACTGAACTCCAGTTCTCTTCAAGAGCAGCAAATGTTCTTAATTGCAGAACCATCTCTCTAGCTCCACTCACGAACTATTTAAATCATTAATCTTTCTGGGATAATAAAGCCTGCATTTTCTTTTTTCTTTTTTTTTTTTTTTTTTTAAGCCTGCATTTTCTAATCTACTAGCACATAGGCTGAAAGTTATCATGATCTATAAGAAAACAGCTGGAAGGAAAAACTGACTATAGCCATTGGCTCCTTTGCCTAGAGGCAATATAATAAATAACAAATGTAATATTATAAGTTATTCTATTTAACCAATAATTAAATTAGTCAGAAAATCCAAAGACTTACCGTAGCTTTAAATACTTTATCCAAGTTTACATCTTCATTATTCCATATTCTCAAAACCTTAAATCAAAGACATGTTAATTAGTACTCTATAGCTTATTTACATGCTCTGGATGGTCAATACATGCAACCTATCTTATGTTACACATATTAACATATTTTTAACTTTACCTTATGGTCATGTACCACAATATACTCTCCAGTCTGAAAGTTGCACACAGCTGGACATGTTATAGTTTGACCTTGTTTCACCGACCAGCTGCCCAAGGGTTTCTGATCAGAAACCTGACAAAAGAATACAAATTCAAGACTTCAGCTTCACACATTAGAGCAACTAGATGGAACAAACACGAAGCCATTGAATGACGGCATTGAACATGATTTCTAATTTATAAAGTTCCGAAAGTAAAATAATGAAGACTGACAGAAAATGGTGGTCACCAGGGGCTGGGAGGAATAGTTAGTATTTATTTGTTGGAGATGGTCTTTCTGTGTCATCTAGGCTGGCCTCAAACTGCAGATTCTCTTGTCTCAAGTTCTAGAGTGGAGAGTTATTATTTATTTTTAATTACATTTATGTATTTATTTGTGAATGCACACACACATATGAGTACAGTAGCTAGAGAACTACGTTCAGCAGTCAGTTTTTTTCCTTCTCCTTGTAGATCCCAAGGAGAGAATTGAATTCAGGTCATCAGACTTGATGGCAAGTGTCTTTACCCTCTGAGCTATCTTATCTCATCAACCCTTAAAACTATTACTTAAGCTGTACAGATTTTCACATTTATAAGGTAGAGTTCTGGAGACAAATACTGGTGATGTCGTATACCAATGTAAATGTACTTACCACTTCTCTATATGTACACTTAAAAATGGCTATGATTAAAAAAAAAAAAAACTCACCACCCACACAATCAAAAATTTTAATTGGATGTGGTGTCTCACATTTGTAGCCTCAGCACTGTGGAGGCTGAGGCAGGGGACTGCAAATTCAACCAGACCGGCCTCAAAAACAAAATAAACATCTCCCAAACTCTTAACTAAAAGTAAGCAAATTAATTCAAGACACTGTTTATAAACAATGGTATATTTAAAAATGGCCTGATTACATGCGGAACAGAAGCAAGGAAAGTTAGGTTGGTGTAAGTGGGATCCAGTCCACCTAATTCCTCTCCGTATTCCTATGCAGAATCTGCCAACTCAGTAGAAGCCTAAAGACAGAACAATTTGAGGGAAGTCGAAACAGTATAGGGGATTGTTGGCAGCTTGTCCCCAAACTTTAAAGCAGATGGATAACTCTTTAATGACACAAGAAACTGTTCACAATGCCAGATAAAAAACCTACTTTCTAGATCATTACTGTAAGCAAGGTTATAAGTGTGCTGAGCCAGGAATTAGGCTGCAAAGCGGGCGAGAAGGGTATTTTCCAGCTCTCAAATCCAGGTTTCACAGTGTGAAAACAGAAATGCCCAATCTTTCCAGGATACCAAGAAATCTGTCTCGTCATCCGCCCCCCCCCCAAAAAAAACCCCAATAACAAGGAGCAGATGATGAAAACACCATACTTTCAACTTGTCAGTATCATCCTTTGCCTCTCAATCTCCGCTCCACCTTTCGGCAAGCACGCCGCAGGGTGACAGCAATCTCCTAGGCAAGACTCAGGGAGATTAGAAGAGGAGGCAGTGTCCCACGTGTACCCAGACACTCGCCTGTCACTCGGGAATATGCCATTCCCACAGGAAAGCAACTTCTGAACCTCATTCGGCGTCCCACCGGGGCACTGCGAGGCTCTGTCTGTCAGGCCCGCTCCTGGCTTCCCTTCCCAAACAGTGAGAAATTCCAGCCTCCCGCTCCCGGCTTCGGACAGAAGCGGACAGCCGGCCGCTCCCGCCACCCTCACCTTGTAGAGGACGACAGTCCTGCCGCTGTCCGTCACTAGGAACTGGTCTGCTTTGTCACTCTGCTCTACACCTAGAAATCCTTCGGGCCCGGCACCCAAAACTCCAGTAGACAACGTGAATTCTTCCTCCAGTGCTGCCATTTTGGGGTGGGCTACAGCCAGGGCATCCCTCCCAGCAGGCTTTGCGCTTCCTCTCGCGAGATCAGCAGACGCGAAAGGGGTGGGTTTTCGCTGAAGGAGAAAACAATCAGCTGGACCGGAACGGCGACCCCTGGCGGGAGGAAAGGAAACAACAGCCGAACGCCGCCTGGAGGGTGGAGCCTGGACCTTGAGCCAAAGCTCCGCCCTCGAGGCCACGCCTCCCCGAGTCCCAGGATCAGCAGCCGCAGAGGGAGGAAATCTTTGTATTTTGTCTTCTCTGCCCTCGCGGTTTCTAGTCAGCTAATAAAAGCTGAGGATGAATTTAGACAGTGGCCTGGTGTCAACAAACAGGTTTTGAAAATATGTTAAGTGAACTCTAGGAAATCCTACCACAACATGCTAGAGGAAAACAAATATTCAACTTTTAAAGCCCCTCAAAGTGCTGTTTCTAAACACCTGATCGTGCTTGCCCCAAGAATCCTCCAAAGACGTGGGTGTTTATTTTTCCTGTAATTTTGGAATCGGTGGGGAAGTTTTTTCCATATTTTCAGAATTTTCAACCATTAAAAAAAGAAATCTAGCCGGGTGTGGTGGCATACTCCTTTAATCCCAACATTCAAGAGGCTGGGCAAGGGAAATCTCTGTAAATGCGAGGTCAGCTTAGTCTACAAAGAATTACAGGACAGTCATAGCTACATAAATTGTCGCAAAACAGAATAGAGCAGAAGAGAAGAGGGGAGGGGAGGGGAGGGGAGGGGAGGGGAGAGGGAGGGGAGGGAGAGAGAAAGGGAGGGGAGAACAGGACAGGACAGGACAGGACAAATGGAATCTAGCAGGGTATGCCCAGTCCTTTGAAAGCTGAGGCGGGATAATCAACAGGTTGGAAGGCACAGGTGAATCTCTGTGAGTACAAAGAAAAACTTTGCCTCAAAAACAAACAAAATGGCATTTTAAAAATTTTTATTTTTTATTTGGTGTGTATGGATGTATTGCCTGCATGTACATCTGTGCACCAATTAAGTTGTTTGCAGCTCTCAGAGGCCAGAAGAGCATGTTGGATACCATAGAACTGGAGTTACAGATGGCTGTTAGCTACCATGTGGTGCCAGGAATTGGACCAGGGTCCTCTATAAGAGCAACAAACTTTCCTAACTGCTGAGTCACTCTCCGGCCCCACTGAAAAACATTTATATAGGAAGCATTGTGTTGTGCCAGGGGTATGGATGCTGCTGGCTGTATTGCTTGAAACATTGTGGTTCTTTTTTAAAAAAATATTTATTTTATTTTATGTGAATTGGTGTTTTGTCTGCATGTATAACTGTGTAAAGGTGTCAGATCTTGGAATTATAGACAGTTGTTAGCTGTCATGTGGATGCTGGGAATCGAACTCAGGTCCTCCGGAAGAACAATCAGTGCTCTTAACTGCTGAGCCATCTTTCCAGCCCAAAACATTGTGGTTCTTAAATAAGGTGTAAGATGTCTGAGTGTGCTTTTCATTTTGGCATTTAACCACTCTGTGAAAGCAAAAGTTCAGATCACAGCAAGGAATGAAATACTATCAGAATTCAGACAGGCATCTCTGAGGATGGTTTCTATGCAGGAAGAATTAGAGAGAGGAGAATAATTTAAGATCTTATATCATACTATGGGGTGTGCCCTTTGCTAATGCTCAGGTCTTACCAAAGATGCCGAAACCCCATGGCTGTATCTAAAGATTTCTTTTTTATTATTATTATTAAGTTTACAGTGTTCTGCCTGCATGTATGCCTACCGTCCAGAAGAGGGCACCAGACATTATTACATAAGAGTGGAGTTACCATGTGGTTGCTGGGAATTGAACTCAGGTCCTCTGGAAGAACAGCCAGTACTCTTAACCGCTGAGCCGTCTCACCAGCCCCATCTAAACATTTATTACAGAGACAAAATAAACCATGGTGGTTTGAAAGAAAATGGCCTCCAAAGGGAGCAGCACTATTAGGAGGTGTGGCCTTGTTGGAAGAAGTGTATCATGGTGAGGGTGACATTAAAGTCTCTTTGGTTCCATCTTTCCTCAGAGTGACAGGAAACTGACTTCCTGTTGCCTGCAAGATGTAGCACACTCAACTCTAGCACCACATCTGCTTGCCGGGTGCCATGTTCTCGGTCATAATGATAATGGACTGAACCTCTGAAACTGTAAGCGAGCCACTCCAATGAAATGTTTAATTTATAAGAGTTGATATGGTCATGGTGCCTCTTCATAGCAATAGAAAACACTAAGTAAGACATAGATCTAATATGACATATAGCATTTTAATTATTTTTGAATGTGCGGTTCTGTGGCATTCATTTACATAGTTTTGCAGCCATCACCACCGTTCAGCTCCAGTACATCTTTGTTCTCTCAGAAGTGTAAGCCCTTATTTCTCTTCCTCCTCTCAGCCCCTGGAACTCACCCTACCACTTCCTATTTCTGTGAGTTCTGCTTCTATAAGTCCTTCCTGTTAAATAGGATTGTATCTTTATTCTATTGTGATTGGTGTTTTTCACCATACTTTATCTTTAACTCATGTTCTAGCCTAAGTTGAATTTTCCTCCTCTTCCTTCTCTAGGTTTATTAGCTGTTTATTTTGTGTGTGCATGTGTATATGTGAGTGGGCATGATTGTGCCATGTGCATGTGTGTATGTGAGTGGGCATGCTTGTGCCATGTGCATGTGTGCATGTGAACGGGCATGCTTGTGCCATGTGCATGTGTGCATGTGAACGGGCATGCTTGTGCCATGTGCATGTGTGCATGTGAACGGGCATGCTTGTGCCATGTGCATGTGTGCATGTGAACGGGCATGCTTGTGCCATGTGCATGTGTGTATGTGAGTGGGCATGCTTGTGCCATGTGCATGTGTGTATGTGAGTGGGCATGCATGTGCCATGTGCATGTGTGCATGTGAACGGGCATGCTTGTGCCATGTGCATGTGCGCATGTGAACGGGCATGCTTGTGCCATGTGCATGTGTGCATGTGAATGGGCATGCTTGTGCCATGTGCATGTGTGCATGTGAATGGGCATGCTTGTGCCATACACAAACCCAAGTGTGTATGGATGGAGTCCAGAGGATAGCTTGTAGAAGTCAGTCTTCTCCTTCTGGCCCGTGGGTTCAAGGCTCAAACTCGGGTTACCACTCTTGTGGTAAGCTCCTTTAACTGTCAAGCCATTTAGCTGCAGGCTCCTTCTTTCACGTGGATCCTGGCAACTGCTATCAGGGTTCCCTGCTTCTTTGAGCACTCTTGGGCAACCCTGCTTCTGGCAAGATCTTTGCAGAATTCTATTCAGATTGTGTGTCTACTGGTGAACCATCTCGAGCACACCCAATCTCATCCAGTCAGATTCTGAACTCTCTGCTTATGACTCTTTAATACCTGATTGTCAGGATGAGCAGTCAAATCCCTACCTTGACCTATAACAAGGGTTTCCAAATAAATATAAGCTCTCTACTTACATTTGGATTTCAGATGATGAATAATTTTTTAACTTATAAATATATCTCGTGCAGTCTTTCACCATTAATCTTGAGTTAAAGTGGACTTATTAGGCTATAGTTTTATTTGCTAAATCCAGAGAGCTCAGCAGAGGTTCAGCCTCTAACTTTCTTCCTTCAGCTTATCTCTTATCATATATTCTCTGGTTTTCTGACTCAAACTGTTACCAACAGCTGCCTCAGGTCCTTTTGTTCACCTGTATAGGAATCATGGGCAGGCAAGGAAAAGCTCTCACAGCTGGCAGTCCTGGGGCCTTAAGTGACCATTGTGTGGGGACTGGACCTTGAGAGCTGGAAGTCTACTGCTTCTTGTAGTCATATTTTTCTTTGATCTACCAGCTCACAAGTAATGACACAGAGACTTAATATTGTTGATGGTGAAATCTCAACCTTAGCTTAGGCTTGTTCTCAACTAGCTCTTATATGCTGTGGGTCTATGCTTTTGTACTGTAAATACTGGTTTAATAAAACACTGATTGGTCAAGTAGCTAGACAGGAGGTAGAGGTGGGTAACTAGATTGGGAGAATGCTGGAAAATGGAAGAGCAGAGAGCAGATGACAGGGAGGAGACATAGAGGAAGCAGGATGAGAATGTACCAAGTCACATGGCTAAACATAATAGAACTATGGGTTAAAGTATAAGAGTTAGCAAGTGATAAGCCTGAGCCATAGACCAAACAGCTTGTGCTTAATATAAGCCTTTTTATGTTTATTTGGGACTGATCAGCTATAAGCCTGGCCAGGTGAGACACAGAAACTTCTGACTACACTTATAACTTAAATAAACCTATTTATATTAATCTGTGTTTTGTCACATGATGTCACCTTTCTTCCAACCACATCTCCTGTTTCCTCTCCATGTCTGGCAAATCCATGCACCTGAATTCCTCCTCCCAGTTTCTCTCTCTCTGCCCAGAAGCCCCACCTCTTCTCTCCGGCCTAGCTATTGGCCATTTAGCTCTTTGTTAAACCAATCAAAAGGTGTGTTAAGGCAGAAACACATCTTTACAGTGTAAACAAATATTCCAAAACATTTCCCCAATGACCTCTGGATTCAGCCAGGGACCCTTCCTCAATAGGTAAGATGGAAAGTAATCAGAAGACACCAGGTAGCAAGTGCGGGCCTCCACATGCTTTCACACACTCACATTTGTGAACACACATACACACATGCACATACAGCACACACACCAGGAAAAAAACCATCACCAACGAAAAACTAAAACAGTAGCAACAGCAACAAAACCCAACATTGAAAGGGGGCTGGAGAAAGGGCTCAGAGATAAGAAGACTTGTCAGTCTTCCAGAGGACCCAGGGATGGTTTCTAGCACACACACTGAATGGCTCACAGCCACCTGTAACTTCAGTTCCAGGGGCTCTGTCACCCTCTTTTGACCTCATAGGACTGAAGAATCAGAGAAGTGCCTCCATTTTTGAGCAAAAGTTTCCCAATCCCAGTTTGAGACAGGCATGAGCTCTGCAGAAGTACAAAGTACAAATAGGAGGTGGCCTAGGGGCCATCTGATAGCAGCTAATAAACCATGGAATGTCCCAACCCAGGAGATAGTCTAGGGAGGAGTGTCTGACAAACAGCAGACTTTATTTTTATTTTTTAAAAATCTTTATTTACGGGGCTGGAGAGATGGCTCAGCGGTTAAGAGCACCTTCTGCTCTTCCAGAGGACCCGGGTTCGATTCCCAGCACCCACATGGCAGCTAACAACTGTCTGTAGTTCCAGTTCCAGGCAAACACCAAGGCAAATAAATAAACAAATAAATAAAGTTTAAAAAAAATATTTATTTACTTATTATGTATACAGTATACAGAAGAGGGCACCAGATGTTATCATAGATGGTTGTGAACCACCATGTGGTTGCTGGGAATTGAACTCAGGACCCCTGGAAGAATAGTCAGGCATTTCACCTCTGAGTCCTATTTTTATTTCTTAAATATTTATTTATTTTTATTTATGTGAATTGTTGCCTGTGTTTTGCCTGCATGTATAACTGTGTAAGGGTGTCAGATCTTGGAATTACAGATAGTTGTTAGCTGCTATATAGATGCTGGGAATCGAACTCTGGTCCTCTGGAAAAACAGTGCTCTTAACTGCTGAGCCATCTCCAGCCCAACAGCAGACTTTAATAACAGAGGAAATCTGGATGAAAGGACCTGGATTTATTGACCCGTTGACACCTGGGGGCAAGGCCCAGATCTGCGAGTGACTGAAAGAAATGGATTCAAAGGTTAGCTTCTTGCCAATCATCGCTGTACCTTGCCCTTCTGCCCAATCCTGGAATGCCAAGGTGTGTAGCATCTTGCTTACGTATGTTATGTTTTGTTTTAAAAACTGCCCCTCCATGCCCCCCCCCCACCTGTCAGGGCTCCTTAGCCTTTCCACTGCGCTGGAGCCAGGCTGTTGATCCAAGTTCATGGGAACCTGTATGTAACAATAAAATCCTTACTCTTTACAGCATGTCTATCCTCCCTGGTAGGAATTGTAGAAATTCTTACAGGAGGGCTGGAGAGATGGCTCAGCGGTTAAGAGCACTGTCTGCTCTTCCAGAGGACCAGGGTTCGATTCCCAGCACCCACATGGCAGCTAACAGCTGTCTGTAGTTCCAGTTCCAGGCAAACACCAAGGCAAATAAATAAAGTTTTATAAAAAAAAAAAAAAAAAAAAAAAAAAAAAAAAAAAAAAAAAAAAAAAAAAAAAAAAAAAAAAAAAAAAAAAAAAAAAAAAAAAAAAAAAAAAAAAAGAAAAGAAATTCTTACAGGAAGGCATAACACTAATCAGAATTGTATCAGTACTAAGACCCCTAATTCATGTATAACCTTGTGGGTTTTGCCATTAAAAACCCAGCTTGTAGAGGGGCAGGTACCTCCTCTGGCTACTGCCACGCCTGTGTGACAGACTGAGGTCCTTGTTGCAACTTGCATTTTTCAACAACCTTGCTTTTGCATTTCAGAGAGTTTGGGTCTCTGGTGGTCTCTCTGGGGGTCTTGCGACCAGGGACAACAGGACAGTATGCTCAGGTGGTACTCATACAGATAAATAAATGCACATGCCTGTGTGCATACACACACATACACAATTTAATTATGTTATTTAATATGTATATTTAATTACTTTTAAGACAAGGTCTAAGTAGCCCTGGCTGGCTTTTAACTCACAGAGATCTGCCTGTCTCTGTCTCCTAGGTGCTGGGTTTAAGGTGTGCATCCCCACATCTGGTTCAAAAATCTGTATTCTTGCAAGTGCATTCTTTTCAAGGCTGGGTCTTTATCTGTGAGTTAAAGATGAATGCCTTTGTTTGGGAAGTCAACTGTCAAATGTGACCTTGGAAGCTTACAGAAAAAAATTGCTCTCCTAAGAAACCAAAGCCATTTTTGTCTTTATTTTCCCCGAGGGAGTCTCTTCCCAGTGTTTCCTCTGGGAAGAAAGGCGGCTGAGCACTTCCCTAGGGAGAGGGAGGAATTCCACCTTCTGAACTTTCTTTTCTACTTGAAGTCTCTAATTTCTATTTTTTTTTTTTTTTTGATGAGGCAAGGAGGAAGAGAATCTCACTGAAACCATTTTTAAGAATTGATTTGGGGCTGGTGAATGGCTCAACAACACTTGCTGCCAAGACTGGTAAACTGAGTCCCATGCTGTGGAAGCAGAGAACTGACTTCCCCATGTTGTCCTTCTGACCTCTATCTACAGGTGTGCCATGGCACGTGCATGTGCATAATGTCATGTGTGTGTTCACACACAAACACACACAATAAATAAAACACAATAAAAATCTATTTGCATTTGGATCCAGATTTGAAGAGGATCAAGATTTAAAGAGTTTGTTTTTCAGATTTTATTAAGCCTCTCTGAGGATATTTGGCTTGATTGTTTTCTTTTTCTCAAATTGGGGTGGAACTCACAAGGCTCCAGCTGCCTCCTCTTCTCCCGGTGCTGGGATTAAAGGCTTGGGTCACAATGAGTGGCTGTTTGGCTTGATTTCAGGTAGGAAAAATCACTGAAGAGTTTCCACTGAGTCTTCAAAAACTATTAACACAAAGTTAAACCGGGTATTTATCTCTTTCTGCAAAGCCTTTCTTCAAGTGTGGAGGGTGTCTTATCTTTCTGATGTAAATTAGATTTAGCATATCAGAAAAAAAGAGAAGCTTGACATTTTTATATTCAGACAATAGCTGGTCAAGTTGCTCAGGGAATCTGATTACAGAGCTATTGACCCATGAATAACCAGAAATTAGCTAGATTTTTATTATTTTTTTAAGGATCTAAGTACCCTTATTTAATTTCCTTTATAGAATAAAAGAATTCTTTTCACAAGTGGCATACATGAAAATGAAGGACATTTGTGTGGATCTTACTTCATGTATATACACTTCTTATTATTCTTTCAATATCTATATTTATTTATATGTATTTGAGATTTTATTTTATTTTTTTTCAAGACAGGGTTTTTCTGTGTAGTCCTGGCTGTCCTGGAATTCATTCTGTAGAGTAGGCTGGCCTGGAAAGACAAGATCTGCTTGTCTCTGCCTCCAGAGTATTGGAATTAAAGGACTGTGCCACCACTGCCTGGCAGTTTTACTTATTTTATATGTATGAGAGGTTTTTTTTTTTCCCCCATATGCATGTCTCCATACCATATTCATGCAGTACCCATAGAGGACAGAAGAGGACATATTTCCCTGAAGGAGCATTACAGATAGTTATGAGCCAGGGCATGGGTGCTGGGAACTGAACCTAGGTCCTGGGTAAGAGCAATAAGTGTTGAGCCATCTCTCTAGCCTCCTACATTTCTTATTCTTGAAATATCACTTTCTTGCTACTTGGGACATTATTAAGAGGTTTTTTTGGGGGGTCTTTGAAAATGATTTGGGCTGAGCTTGGTTGATAGAGTGCTGACAGCATTCAGGAAGCTCTGGGCTTGTGTTCAGCACTCTATCAGATTCTCCTCAGATTCTCCACCCACTTCTACGGTGCTCCACATAGGCCAAACCAGTTCCTTTATTTTCAGCATACAGAGAATATTCCCACCATACATGTGTGTGAACAAGAATTCCTGGGAAGAAGCTGTGTCCGAAAAGGCTGATTGGCTGCCAGAATGGCAGTAATGTAGAGAGGTTGGAATGTTGCCAGTTACCTACCTCAGGGTTAGCTTTAGTCCTGAATAGCCACTCACTCTTCACCTGTGTCAGAACTAACATCCTTTGACTAACAGATAAAAACCTTTTGGAGGGCTGGAGAGATGGCTCAGAGGTTGAGAGCACTGGCTGTTCTTCCGGAGGACCTGAGTTCAGTTCCCATCAACCACATGGTGACTCATGGCCATCTGTGATGACATCTGGTACCCTCTTCTGTATACTATATACATAATAAATAAAATCTTTAAAAAACACCTTTTGGAATCTATTAACTTAGTAGCCAAATAGCTTCTGTCAACCCTAAAGCAAAGAATAACATCAGATAGCAGAAGCCTACAGAAGGGATTCCTCAATCTTGTTGTCAATGTTTCCACAAATCTTTCTCTCTCTCTCCCTCTCTCCCTCTCTCTCTCTGTCCCTCCTTTCACCCCACCTCTTTCTTTTTTAATATGAAGTTTCACTATATCGCTCTAGCTGTCCTGAGACTCACTCTGTAGACCAGGCTGGCCTCAGACTCACTGAGATTTGTTTGTATCTGCCTCTTCAGTGCTGGGACCAAAGGTGTATGCCACCATGTCTAACCACCAATGCAATTTTTTTTCCAGACAGAGTTTATCTTGAAGTCTTGGCTTGGCTATTCTGGAACTCACTTTGTAGACCAGGCTGGCTTCTAATTAACAGCATCCTCTTGCCTCTGCCCTGTGCGTGCTGGGATTAAAGGTGTGCATACTCACTCCCACGCCTTGTAGCTGTAAGTCCCCAGTTCCTATAGATGCTTGCTAACTACCACATTCCTCTGACCACGAAAGTCTTCTCGTTCTGTGGTGCTAAGTGTGGAACCTCAGGCCTAGCGCATGTTAGTCAGGTTCTCTACCACTGAGCTTGGGCCCAGCAAAGTCTTCCAGCAACTTCTCTTTAACTTCTTGAGTTGACTGTGGCACATACTGAATTGCATGTACCAATGCCAAAAACACAGCTCTGACTTCCAGAAATAAGAGCAGATTTATTCTGAGGCCAAATTTGAGTGCCCATGGCCCAGGAAACATGAAGCAAGGTTTTCACAGGGTCCATGTTCTCATAAGGAAGTCATTTCATGGAGTTTTACAGTTGCAGGGCAAAAAATATTTAATAAATCAAGGCACCTAAAATTGCAAATGTTTATTTGTTTTTATTTTATGTGTATGGGCATCTTGTCTACATTTATGACATATCCCACATGTGTGCCTGGTATCTGAGGAGGCCAGAATATGTCAGATCCTATGGAACTGGTGTTACAGTTGGTTGTGAACCACCGTGTGGTTGCTGGGAATTGAACTCAGGACCTTTGGAAGAGCAGCCAGTGCTCTTAACTGTTGAGCTATCTCTCCAGCTCTCAAGTGCATGTGGAGCTCTTGCAGAGGACTTGGGTCTGGATCCTAGGGTTCAAATGGTAAATCATACATACTAAAATGAAAGCAGGTTCTGATCATTTACTCCAGTTTTCTCTTGGCTAATGAAAACAATTTAGCATTTACTGTGGTGTATTTTTTGTTGTTTTTGAAATACTCAAGATAAACTCCATGGGCTGGAAAGATGGCTCAAGGCTTAGGAGCACTGGATGTTCTTCCAGAGGACCCAGGATCAATTCCCAGAACCCATATGGCAGCTCACAATTGTCTGTAACTCCCATTCCAGGAAATCTGACACCTTCACACCAATGCACATAAAATAAACTTTTAAAAAAGATAAACTCAGTGTTTGTGAATACTGAATATGTTAAAATGAGATGGCTTAAAATTCTTTGTGTGTTCAATTCTGTGCATCTCCTTATGCTCGGTAACAGTCAGTGATCTGCAGCTTAGGGACCCAGAGAAGGCACAGATCTTGTAAAGAAAGAGAGGGTCTGTGAGATGACTCAGTGAGTAAAGGTGCTTGCTGCTAAGACTAATGACCAGAGTTCAATCCCCAGAACCTACACAGGGAAGGAAAGAACTCACTCCAGCGAAATGTAGCCTGTTTTCCATGCACTGTTGTGGTACATGTATGCATGCATGTACAATACATAAAAATAAATATAAAAATTCTAAAATGAAGAAATTCTGTAATTCTAAGGCTCACAACTATCCATAACTCCAGTTTCAAGGGATCCAGTTTTTGGGCACCAGAAAACATGCGGTACACAAAAATGCATGCAGACAAACATTTATGCTCATTAAAATTAAAAATAAATTGATAGGGGGCTGGAGAGATGGCTCAGCGGTTAAGAGCACCGTCTGCTCTTCCAGAGGACCCGGGTTCGATTCCCAGCACCCACATGGCAGCTAACAACTGTCTGTAGTTCCAGTTCCAGGCAAACACCAAGGCAAATAAATAAATAAAATAAAGTTTAAAAAATAAATAAATAAATTGATAAAGCCAGGCAGTGGTGGTGTGCTCCTTTAAATCAAGCACTCTGGAGGCAGAAGCAAGCAGATCTCTGTGAGTTTGAGACCAGCCTGGTCTACAGAGTGAGTCCCAGGACAGCTAGGACTGTTCGATATAGAAACCTTATCTTGGGCTAGAGAGATGGCTCAGAGGTTAATAGTACCGACTATTCTTCCAGAGGTCCTGAGTTCAATTCCCAGCAACCACATGGTGGCTCAAAACCATCTATGATGACATCTGGTACTCTCTTCTGGACACTGTACACATAATAATTAAATAAATATTAAAAAAAAGAAAAATCAGATCTGGAGAGTGGCTCTCCAGTTAAAATGGATTACTGCTCTTGAAGAGGTATTCGGCTGGACTCACTGTACAGCTTATAACAGCTTCATTGCTGCTTCTGGTACCCAAATATGCACATATACACAAATTTTTAAAAAATTAAATTCGGGCTGGAGACATGGCTCAGCAGTTAAGAGCACTGACTGTTTTTCCGGAGGACCTGAGTTTGATTCCCAGCATCCACATGGCAGCTAACAGCTTTCTGTAATTCCAACATCTGACACCCTTACACAATTATACATGCAGGCAAAACATCAATTCACATAAAAATAAAAATAGTTTGGAAAAAGATTAAAATCTAACAGTGGTAAAATGGTATCTTCTCAGGTTTATATAATAATCAAGATAACAGTGGAAAAATTCAAACCAATAGAAATCCTGCCAAATTTCCAAGGGTCATTCAGAGAAAAGGCAATGAACACTTCTGGCTCCAAGAGTGACTTCATCAGCATTCTGCACCCCGGAGCAATGATCTATCTTTGGAAGCTCTCAGGACAGCATGACTTGACTCTCAAGGGTTGCCTGTGTCGTCGGCTGCCAGCAGCTCACAGGGACCATCCTCTGGGAGTGGGAAAGTTATTTCAGGACAAGATTTTAAAATCACCCAGATTTGCTTGCCCTCAAACCTCCTCCAGTGTTAGTGGCTAAAACTCCAGGAAGTTTAAGGAGGTCTGTCCATTATCTTAGTGGGGCTGCCATGGTGGACCTCACTCTCTGAGTGTGTCGATGCTGTCCAAAGGTGACATGAATAAAGATGCTAGAAAGTCAGTTCAAAAGAAAAAAGGGCAAGAGCCAGTGAGAAAATCCGGGAATCAGGCTAAGCACAGCAGTCCAAAGGCACAACTGGGGCCATGCTCAATGCAGAGCTGCCAGGGCTAGCTCCACAGAGAAGGTGGGGTTCTCAGTAACAAGGTTATATCTAACCAGAGAGGAGAAGGAGGGTCAGGAGTGTAAGCTACAGACAGTCTGAGGAGTTAAAGCTCCTTGCCAGAGTGGCCCTTCAGGGGCTGGCTCCATAACAAAGGAGTTTATTAAACCATCTTCCAAGTACAAACTTCAAGAGGGTAACACCAGGAACACTAAGGGTAGAGATGCCCCAGCTGCAGAGGAAATGTACAAGACAGGCTGGTATCTACCAACTGAACACTTGAACACAAAGAACTTTATTGGCTAAGAGAAGTCATAGTTTAAAGGTGGTGGACGTCTTTAATCCCAGCACTCCAGAGGCAGAGGCAGGCAGATCTCTGTGAGTTCAAGGCCAGCCTGGTCTACAGAGCCAGTTCCAGGACAGCCAGGACTGTTACAGAGAGAAACCTTGATTCAAAAAGCCAAAAAAAAAAAAAAAAAAAAGGGCTGGAGAGGTGGCTCAGTGGTTAAGAACACTGACTGTTCTTCCTGAGGACCCGAGTTTGATTCCCAGCAACCATATGGCAGCTAACAACTGTCTGTAATTCCAAGATCTGACACCCTTACACAATTATACATGCAGGCAAAACACCAATTCACATAAAATAAATATTAAAAAAAGAAAAGCTAAAAAGGAGAAGTCATAACTCAAGTCTTTTGTATCTGTCTTTGGTGCACATGATTGGTATTAAAAAAAAGTATCTGGGGGCTGGAGAGATGGCTCAGTGGTTAAGAGCACCGTCTGCTCTTCCAGAGGACCCCGGTTCGATTCCCAGCACCCACATGGCAGCTAACAACTGTCTGTAGTTCCAGTTCCAGGCAAACACCAAGGCAAATAAATAAATAAAGTTTTTTTTTTTAAAGTATCTACTTGTTTATTATGTGATTGTGGGATGATGGGGGCACACATACACCACTGTGTGAATGTGAACTTCAGAAGGTAGTCTGAAAGCCAATTATATTTTAAATTTTAATTACTATGCCTCAGAGATCCATGAAACAAAAAAAATGCCTCTGATCTGCAAGCCCCTTGCCCAAGGATAGATAGTTACTGAAATGCTGGAGGCTTTTGTTTATGGGAGATAATAAGGCACAGTTCTCACTCTCTAAAGTTTGTTTGACCCAATTACAGCACATGTGCTTGATCACAGGTGGGCAGGAAATATGTCAGGATGTATGCTTGCCCCTAGTTGGCCCTGACAGGAAATGCAGCAAATTATGGGGTTTCTTTTTCCTTTTTATTTATTTTACATACCAGGTTTTCCTTCTTAAGCCCTTGCAAAATTTAATTCTGGGCCAACCCAGAGATAGACCTGGCCAGAACCCATCCACCTGGCCAGTGTTTAATTAAAGCTTGCTTCAAATTTGGCTTTAAATTGTGGTAGTGGGGGCTGGAGAGATGGCTCAGAGGTTAAGAGCACTGACTGCTCTTCCAGAGGTCCTGAGTTCAGTTCCCAGCACCCACATGGTGGCTCACAACTATCTATAAAAGACATCTGGTACCCTCTTCTGTATACTGTATACATAAAAAATAAAGAAATCTTTAATAAAAATTGTGGTAGTGGGTCTTCTTGATTGGTGGGATTAACAGCAGCTTCCAAGAATCAGTTTTTTTCTTCACTCATGTGGGTTCGAGTTTGAACTCAGGTTGTCAGGCTTGATGGAAATGCTTTCTCTGCTGAACCATCCATAACTGGTTTGTTTGCTTGTTTGTTTTTCCAGACAAGGCCCCTCCTGGTACTTCCTCTGTAGACTAGGCTGACCTCAAACTCAGATCCCCCTGCCTCTGCCTCCTGAGTGCTGAGATCAAAGATGTGTGCCACCACCACCTGGCCCATAGCTAGCTTTTATAGTTAAATAAAACTACCCCTTAAATCTCAAGTGCTTAATTCAGCCCTTTAGTGTTGCTGCACTGAATAGCCAGACTCAAGAGGGTCCCAATATTTATTTTTAGGCTTCAAACTGACTGTGTAACTAAAATTGATCGTTTTTAATCTTTTTAAATTTTATTTTATGTGTGTGGTTGTTCTGCCTATATGTCTGTGACATGCATGCAGTATCTTTGGAAGCTAGAGGGCGCTAGATCCCCATTCATGTGGGTACAAGGAACTGAACCCAGGTTCTCTGCAAGAGCAACAAGTGCTCTTTAACCTCTGAGACAACTTTCCAGCCCCCCAGATTAATCTAATCTCTGGCAGTTTGAGTGAAAGTGTTAGGAGGTATGGCCTTGTTGGAGGAGGTGTGTCTGGGGATGGGCTTTGAGGTTTCAGAAGCCCAAAGCCAGGCTCAGTGGTTCTCTCTCTTTCTTCCTCCTGTCTGCAGATTCAGATGTAGAGTCCCAGCCACTTCTCCAACACTATGTCCGCCTGCGTGGACCCTGCTGTGATGACAATGGACTAAATCTCTGAACTGCAAGCAAGCCCCAGTTAAATGTTTTCCTTTAGAAGAGTTGCTATGGTCATGGTGTCTCTTCACAGCAATAGAACAATGACTGAAACATAATCCTGCCCCCACCTCTCCGGTGCTAGGATTACAAAGGTGTACCATCATGCCTGATTTATGTGGTAGTGGGCATTGAAGGCAAGGTTTCATATATGCTAGGCAAGCATTCTACTCACTGAGCTATATCCTCAGACCTCTTCCTTCTTTATCTTTTTTCCTTTCTCACGTGCTGGGAACAGAATAAGAACATCAAGGCAAAGTACTGACCAGTTCTTGTAGTTAGTTTCTTATTTATCAGCCTGACCACAAACTTCAACATATCTGGGAAGAGGGACTGTCAATTGAGGAATTAACTTTTTCAGACTGACTATGGGCCTGTTGGTGGGGCATTTTCTTGCTTGCTTATCAATATAGTATAATGGAGTTATGTTGTTACACTGTAAATAATTGTCCTGCCTACTGGTTTAATAAAATTGCTGATTGGCCAGAGGCAGACAGGAAGTGTGGGTGGGGCTACCAGACTAAGAAAACTTTGGGAACAGGAAGAACAGAGTAGAGAAGCCAGAGAGACCAGTGGAGAAACCAACAGATGCAGAGGACAACTATGCTGCTCTGAAAAGAGGTACCAAGCTACAGGCTAAACAAGATAAGAATCATGGGTTAGTTTAAGAGTAAAGAGTTGGGGTTAGAGAGATGGCTCAGTGGTTAAGAGCACTGGCTGCTCTTCCAGAGGTCCTGAGTTCAATTCCCAGCTACCACATAGTGGCTCACAACCATCTATGATAGGGTCTGATGCCCTCTTCTGGCATGTAGGCATATCTGCAGATAGAAACACTTGTACCTAAAAATATATATAAAGTAAATAAAATAAAAAAAGAGTAAAGAGTTATCAAATTATATGCCTGGGCCCTAGATCAATCAGCATAAAATTAATGCAAGTGTCTGTGTGTTTCTGTGGGACTGTGGGTCTGTGGATCAGAACCTCAGGCCTAGGCCAGAAAGGCTGGGCCAGAAACTTACTACTACAATGTAGGAGGGCCTATCCCACTTTGGGCAGGCAATCCTTGGCCAGAGGGTCTGGGCTATAAGAGAAAGGTAGCTGAGGGGCTGGAGGGATGGCACAGCAGTTAAAAGCATTTGCTGCTCTTTCAGAGGATCTGAATTCAGTTTGCAGCACCCACATGTGGCAGCTCACAACCTCTTTTGGGCTCCAAGGGTATTGCACTCATGTATTCACATTTACACACACACATAAAATTAATAATAAAACAAGTGTAGGGGAAGGAGAGAGGAAGAGAAGAGAGACAGAGAGGAAAGAGGAAGAGAGAGGTAGAGAGAGAGAGGGAGAGAGAGAGAAAGAGAGAGAGAGAGAGAGAGAGAGAGAGAGAGAGAGAGAGAGAGAGAGAGAGAGAGAGAGAGCGCAAGCGAGCCAGGGAGAACAAGTCAGTATCTAGTGCTTCTTCTTGGTCTCTGCTCCTGGGCTTCCCTCAGGGATGAACCAGGATGTGTCAGTGCTGAGTAGTTTTTGTTTCTTCATTTTGAGAAGGAGGGAATGTCTATTGAGAAAATTCCTCTCTAAGACTGAATTGTAGGTAGCCCTGAAAGGCATTGCCTTAGTTAGTGTTTGATGGGGATGGGCCCAGGGCACTGTGGGTGAGCACGCCCCTGGGCTGGTGGTCCTGGGTTCTATAAGAAAGCAGGCTGAGCAAGCCATGAGCAGCAAGCCAGTGAGCAGCACTTCTCCATGGCCTCTGCATCAGCTCCTGCCTCCAGGATCCTGCCTTGTTAGAGTTTCTGTCCTGACTTCCTTCAGTGATGAACAGAGGTTTGAAACTGTAAGCTGAATAAATCCTTTTCCTCCCTAACTTGCATTTTTGGTTGTGGTGTTTCATTGTAGCAATAGAAACCCTGACTAAGAGGGGTCAGTATGTGTATGTCAGCCACAGACAACAAACTGGAGTGCCTCCTTTCCCAGGAAGAGGAAAGTAGTTAAGCCTCTGGATTTGAATAAGGTAGTCTATTAAGCTGCATACATACATGGAAGAGAAAATTCATGTGTAGACAAGTTAGGTAGAAAAAGTCAACCCGTAACCTTGAAAACAGGGCTTGCTGGCTCCACCACACACCCCAGTACAGACAAATACCCAGGTTATCCTTGCAAGGCCATCAAGGCCTCCAGCTAACCCTGGCAGTTTCATGTATGGCTATTTCAGACATGGTGCATCTTGAACTTTAAGACCAGGTACAGTCGGAGGTCAGTGGTGGAAATGTCTCCAGGAAGGTAATGATTGTAATGGTGGTTGAGAAACTCTTAGAGAAATATGTAGGTGCTTAGGAGTCCAAGATTAGGCCTCAGTGGGAAGATGCTTTTGATTAAAAGCTCTGCTTAAGAACTCGGGGCAGGCGTGTCACAAGTATCTATCCATTGAGAATTAGGTATGCAAACATTTAACAACCTATGCAGTTCAGCCAGCCTCTGCCCAAGACAGGAGACTGAAAGCCAGCTAGCAGCAGCAGCGTGTGGGAAGTTAGTGTGTTTTGAATACAAAATTAAAAGGCGGCATGGGGGTGTAACAGTGAGGCCGGGGCTGTAAGAGGAAACACGTTTTAGTTAATTGAATTGATGTTACACAGCCCAGTGTAGTGTGCCTGTTTCCTTCAGAGGTCAGATGATGATATTTTCTTTTAAGCTGCATTTATTTAGTGTGTGTGTGTGTGTGTGTGTGTGTAGCATGTGTGGCCTGTGTTGAGGTCAGAGGATAACCTCTGAGAGTTGATCTTCTGCTTTGGCCATGTGGGTCTTAGCGGGGAATTAAACTCGTCATCAGACTTGGCAGTAAGTACCCTGACTCACTGAGCCAGCCAGCCAGCCCAAGACTGTGACATTTCTCTCAGGATTAATTGGAACACAGAGTAAGGGGTGTGTTTCTGCATGAACTCCAAAGAGATGAATGAACCAGCCTGAGTAAAGCAACAACAGGGGCTGCCTGAGACAGAGGAACCATGACAGGATCATTTGGGCTTTTCTTGAAAAGTGACCCAGCTGTGGGGCTGGAGAGATGGCTCAGTGGTTAAGAGTGCTTACGGCTCAAACATGAGGGCCCAAGTTCAGATCTTAGCAGCCATGCCTATAACTCCAGTTCTGAGGGATCTGATGCTCTATTGAAGACACACAAACAGACATAAATTAAGTAAATCCTTAACAAAAAAGAGTGACCCAACTAGGACTGAATACCCCAAACTATATAAATGATGTATGCTAGTACACACCTGAATCCCAGAACTTACAAGGTTGAGGCATGAAGACTGGAATTTCAAGGTTACCTTCAGCTATATTGCAAGTACAAGGTGATAACATAAAATTTTGTCATTAAAAAAAGTGAGCTGGGGCAGTAGCACACCCTTTTAATCCCAGCACTTGGGAGGTAAAGACTGGTGGATCTTTGTGAGTTTGAGGGCAGCCTGGTCAACAGAATGAGCTCCAAGACAGACAGGGCTACATAATAGAGACCCTGACCCTCTCTCAAAAAACAAAACAAAAAGACCACATTGTTCTGTCCAACTCAGTATTTACCTATTTACCTGGCATCTCCAATGGTGCTGGAGTCTATCTCCAACACACACACACACACACACACACACACACACACACACACACACACACACACACGTCCCTAACTTGACATGAAGTGGATCTGGTTGGCACTTCCAAGGATTCCTGTGGGCTATGTGATCTCAAATTCTATGAACATTCAAGTACCTGCATGGTGGATAAGAGGCTTTATGCATTCATCCTATGGAGCGGGGGAGTTATAGATTTCCTTTGCCTTTTTTTTTTTTTCTTCTCTGTTTAGCCCTGGTTGTCCTAGAACTCTCTTTGTAGACCAAGCTGACCTCAAACTCACAGAGCTCTGCCTACCCTTGCTTCCTCAGTGCTGGGGATAAAGGCATGCACCACCACTGCCCAGCTTTATTTTTAGGCTGGAAAATTAGAGACACCAGGACTTTTCCTCCCAAGGCCCTTGCATATAAGGTAGGGGAGGTACCCTTGCACACGAGGCCATACGGCTCGGTACAGTAATTAGCTTCTTCCTTCCCCACTGATCTTCATGTTAACTAACACTGGCTAGTACTCCTGAGACTGGCTGAGAAAGAAGAAGCAATACTTGGGAAGAAGATTGCTTTATACTTTATTTACAACAGAATGTAAGAAAAAGTAAGCTATCAACAATAATAAATAACAGGGGTGGGCATAGACGACAGTATAGCCAGAGAACGACACAGACAAGTTTATGTCATTTCCGCTTGCTTTGCTTCCAACACTGTGTGTTCCAACACTTGGTCCGTCAGCGGTGGCAGTGGTTATTTTGACTCATCCAATCAAGATCTCGGCTCAAAAATGTAAACACTGAAACTACACTGCAAAGGACACAAAAATGGCATATAGATAACGTCAACTCCAAAGAGCCTCTTCTTTTTTTAGGGACACGGTGGAAATGAAAAGGAGACGTAAAATTCCACAGACACTGTTTCAACTTGAAAACCAAGAAGGTGGGGAGGCTTATCATAAACATTTGTCAACTGCACAGAGTATAGTTAAGGGGCATTGTCTGTAAAGTTCTCCACAAATTCAGTCTCTTACAGCATGACATCCTATGAAGCTGGAGCAGTTAGGTATCTCACACAAACAGAGCACAGAAGAACACAAGATATCTTGTGTCTGTGTGTCAATGTCACGTGACAGTGTGACACTTTAGTCTCACCAACAATGAACAGCTTATGGTAGTTTATTCATGTCCACTTACAGGCCAGGTCAGGATTTTTTAATTTTTATAACTATAGCTCAGATGGTCGATTGTCATCATCTAGCCTACCAGTCAGGTGACCAGAAAAGGATGTGGATATGTATGGAAACTATTTAGACAGCTACTCTCCATTGGATTATCTGGTTATAGATGGAAAGAATAGTCAACTCTATGCCAGCCTTTTTCAAAAAGAAAATTCCCATCAATTTGAGCTAGCTGGTAACCTGGCATTTTATCACCTCTGAGCATTGAAGAAATACTAAAGGAAGTGAAATTTGAAAGTACCCATAAACCCGTTAGTCCTGAAAATTTCATGGAAATGGGTTTTTATCAAGATGTTTCTTAGTTTACAGTTCACTCAGGCAGTGAAGATAAACCATATGATTACTTTTAGGGGGTATTATTGAGGGTTTTGTGTACATTTATTTGTGTGTGTGTGTGTTTTGTGTGTGTGTATGCCACTGTATGGGTGCCGTCAGAGGACAACTTAGGAGAATTAGTTCTTTCTTTCAGTCATGTGAGAGCTGGGAATTGAACTCAGTTTGTCAGGGTTGGTGGTGGCAAGTGCTTTGACCCGCTGGACCATTTTCACAGCCTGGGCTTGTATGTGTGTCTGTGTTCATTCATCCACAATTGAGCTAACTTACTCCCATACCCCAAGATAAGGCTGACATATAAGTAAATAAGTTAAAACAGTTCCCCACATAGATGCAAAGCCATGATAGCAGACTTATAAACAAACCCACCAACAAAGTGACAACTAATAATGTCACAGCTTCTCTCTTGCTCAGTTTTTCCTTTTGCTTTCTCTTCTTCTAGCTCAAGAGGAAATGTTCTTCAGAGGTGGCTTCAGACAAACCTTATACAATAAAAACATCCCCAAACCTCCTGGGTCTAGGAAAAACACAGGCAAAGCGATGAAGCTGTGCCACACCTTGCACAGGGATAGTTCCTATTTGGAAGCCTCCTGGAGTAAAGACATGTACGGCCATTTTAGTAGCGTCCACCAACATCAGAGATGAAGACAGAGATGAACACACATATTGTCCTATGGATTACTCACTTCAATTCAGCTACCAGAGACTTGGTGGTGTGTGACTCACTATACTGCATTTTGTATATGTATATATATGTACAGGTATAATACAATTTTGGTGAACAAAGTTTTCACATGGCAGACAGAGGCACTGAGTTAAGGATTCTATTTTCCCCTCAGACATGCTTAGTAAATTCAAGTTTCTGCTATATTTTTTTGTCTTCCCAAATTTCCATCATGCAGCCATTTCATTTCCATCCTCACAAGAATTATTCATGTTCTATATACACATTCATTGAAGACTCATATCCTACAATAGCAGACTGATGTACAGACAAAGCAAAAAGATACTTAAAAACCAAGATTTAGAAAATATTGAAGTCATTTATGCTTTGTGATGACTGGATTAAATATTCAAAGCAACTAATGAAATATCCATAATCCCACCCCTTCCTTTTGTAACACAGGCAAACCACATGTAGACAGAGAAAAACTGAACACACACATGTTGGTTGGGAATTACACTATTGCAGGTTAGTGTCAAATGGTGTCAAAGGTATTGGGCTGACTGTAAAGGAAAGAGAACTCACAAAAAAGGGAATCGGGAAGTAGCTTTTGAAAGTGAATCAGATTGTTGACCTTGACAATAGAAGCTGGTACAGGAAAAGGAAAGTGGCAGGGTATTAATGGAAAAACTAGGTGCCAGATGCCCTAACCACTGCACAAAATCAATTTGTACTACACAAAAAACAATGAGCCACCCCAGTCCGATTTCAGCTTGCAAGGTGAGCAGATACATATACTACCTCCATGTCTTCTGAAAGTGAAATTTTGCTTGTAAAAGCCAGACATTCTCATTGATTACGGCTGCATGGAGAAGGAACCACTGAAAAGTCCAAAGGGTTCAAGAAAAGTTTAAGATTTCCCACAAGTGAGATTCATGCTTCCATACCATGCAAAGAAGGGTACCCTACTACGGTACATCACCTTAAGGAGAAGATACGCTGTTTCGCAAAGCTATTTGCAATTGCTTTCCTTTGAGTACTGGGTGTGATATCCATCTATGAATAAATAAATGATCTAGACACACTAAGCACTTTGGTGCTAGGCTCAAGGGGCCAGCACCTGTGCTTTGGGAGAGGGCACGGACCCGAGAGACATTGCAGAGTGTGGTTGGAGCACTCAAGAGAGGGCGCAGGCAGGGTCTATTGGCTGGGAGGTGTCAGGGAAGGAGAATACACTCCTTGGTCTGTTCTGTTTCCTTTGGGATCTGTGTTGGGGGTCATTTCCTTTCCTGAGGTTGGAGGTCACAGTCAGGAAGAAAAGCTAGGACCTGGGCTCTGGAGCTGCCCAGCTACCTCCTGTTCATTGTTGACATTCCGTTTGCCTTCCTTGTGGGTTTAAAGGCAGTGAGGTGCAACAGTGACAGACTTCTCTGCCACTTCGATGAATGACCTTGCCAGCTGTTGGCCTGGACTCTGATGTACATTTCTATGTCTTTCAGCAATGAGGGGCATTTATAACCACGCCTCTGTACAAATAGGAGTCAGTAGGTGATTCCACTAAAGAGACAAGGTTCCTCATTTGGCTCTAATTGCCAATAGCACTATTTCCTTTTTGCAGGGTTGAGAACTTAGCCCAGGGCCTCCTACATGACAGACGAGAACTCTACCATTGAGCTACACCCCAGACCCCAATATTTGGATTGTAAGAAAGAAGTAAGAGAATGATAGTGTTTTCTAAAACCTGGAGATTGGCAACCCATTCCAAGGACATCTGGATGTTAGGAAGAGTAAACCAGGTGGGGAGGATTCTCTTTTGCAAGGATTAGACACCAGATATCCTAACAGTGGTTAAGCCCAGGTACTTAGTCCACCCTGAACTTCCTCAAATGGGAGATGGTCAATGAGTTCTATTTAGTTCACTGAAATTTCTGAGAATTGTAATGGATGATGGAAGCTCACAGGTCAAGCTTCGTTGGTACCTGAAGAGATGTTTGTCTCACCTGGGGCTCTCAGGTTCCAGAACATTCCACATTATATCAGCTATGATTACAGTCATCCAGACAAGTCTAAAGATTTTAGAGGCCACCAGGGTACAAAAGGGGGAATTACTAAGAGACCAGAACAGGTGGGATCTTTATTAAATTCTGTGAAAAGGTATAAAGAGGTCATTAATTGCACTTGGAGCCTCTAGAAGTTGGTCATTAAAATTTTCAAAAATTTTAGGAGTTGATTAGGCCCCAAATCCTGAGTCAGACTAATCAAAATAGGAATATTTATAACAACTGGAATTCAAGTATTGGTGGTCAGCAAGCAGTCCAAAATTTAACAATTAGGTATGTGACACCTGAGAATATTTTTTTTTTCTCTTTCTTTTTTGTTGTTGTTGAGAATTTCAGCTTTGATGGGAGAAAATTGACTTCATTATTTTACCACATTTTAAAAAAAAAAAAAAAAAAAAAAAAAAAAGAGAGAGATTGAAAAATGGCTTCATTTTTTTTTCATCTATTTACCTGTTTAACATTGAAACCCACATCAAACTTGCCAAGGCCCCCAGCGAACAAGGCTTTCTTCCTAGCCCACATATAAAGCTCTAAGATGATTCTGTGGGTTTTTTTGATTGATTGTTTTTGAGACAAAGTCTCTATAACCCAGGCTGGCCTCAAACTTAGTATATAGCTGAGGTTGACCCTGAACTTCTGATCTTCGTGTCGCTAACCATGCCGGGGATGAAACCTTGGGGCTTCACACAGCTACAGCGCACTCTACCCGATAAATTCTGCCCTCAGCCCCTCTTGTTTTTTCTTTCTCCCCCCCCCCAGTCTTACATCTCATATTCACTATGATGCTGTGTGGCACACGTAGGGATTCTTGCTATCTGTGAAATTATTTTAACCACATGCACAGTCTGAGATCAAAGAACTCTGAGTGACAGGCAGTCTTTTCCTTTATCAGAGGATTCTTAAAAAAAAAAAAAAAAAAAAAAAGAGCCAAATGAAAATATCAAACCCAATGGGATGTTCACATGAAGAAGTTAATCTGATTTGGGCCAACATGGCTTTTCAGAAGAATGGACACCGGGTAAATTCAGGGTGGTTTTTTTCTTGGGATCTGGAAGTGTGAGTGTCTCTGGTGCAGATTTTTTCCGGGGCCGGTCTTTGGGAATGGACAGAAATTCTGGCGCATCTGTGGAGAGAGGGGTGGACGGGGCGCTGGATGGGGCGCTGCGCACCGAGGAAGGCAGCAGAGCAATGCTGGAGATGGAGATGGCAGGAGGGAAGACGCCGATTTTCTTGTTGGTGGCTTCCTGAGTGGCTCGTTCGAATTCGCGGACTTCATCCATTGTCATGTCTTCAAAGGGAAAAACAGAGACAATAACAAAGTTACCATCCAGAAGTGCAAATGGGTTCACTGTTAAGTCTGGGGACACTACCATGAAGGAGATCCCTATTTACTCAATCATCACAAACCCCAACTGTCTTTGAAATACTAAACCCTCAACATCCCCCCACCCCTCCACGTCTCTGTTACTGAGACATATCCCTGAAAAGAATATTTATGGCTTTGGATATCAATCCAAGGTTTTCCAAAGAACTCTTCAATTAGTATTTAGAAATTCCTGAAATACCTTTTCTTTATCTGTTTGCTGTATGAGGGTGGATTGTGTGTGTGGTGAGGTGGGTAAGTGGAGGGCAATGGACAACTTTCAGGAGTGGGTTCCTCCACTGGGTCCTGAGTTCACTGGACTGAATTCAGGTTGTTAGGCTTGGTAGAAGAGAGAGAGGTCTCATCAGCCCATTAGTACACTCCAAAATTATTTGTGTGTGTGTGTGTTTACACATCTCTGGACACACAAAGAAGCCAGAAGAAGGCATCATGACTTTTTCCTATTTCCTTGAGGTAGGGTCTTTCCCAGAAGTCAAAGCTCCCATTTTCTGCCCCCTGGATCCTATTTCTACCCCAATCCCCTGAGCACCTGGATTATTACCTGAATGCTGGGATCCGAATTTCAGTCCTCACTATCAGCACAAGAGCTCTTAATTGCTGAGCCACCTCTCCAGCCACTTCAATTAGTATTTTAAGTATTCTGAATTAGGATTTAATGAAGGAGTGTGAACCAGATTCAGTAAAAAATGTGCAAGGTATGTGTGGCTGTTGTGGGTGCCTGAGGCTTTTATTAGCCTGGGTCACACCCTCCATTCAAAGGTCTTTAAAGCCATCAGTGGCCTTGACAACAGTACGCTCAAGCTAAGATGGCCTAAGAACCAGGTACCTCTAGAGAGCCAGTTCAGGCCAGATCTCAGAACTTCTCAGTAATTTATCCTTTATGTATGCAGAAGATCTCAAGGTCATTATTGCTATTCAGAAATAAATGTTGGTAATTACTCCCCAAGAAGGAAAATAAAATCACCCCAAGGCAGTTTAAAAATAAAGAGAACAAAAAGAATCATTTAAAATTTTGAGGCTTGCTTTAAAGGTGTGTGTGTGTGTGTGTGTGTGTGTGTGTGAGAGAGAGAGAGAGAGAGAGAGAGAGAGAGAGAGAGAGAGAACATAGTTTGGTATAACAGATAAGTCAACAATACCTTGTCCAATAGGTGTCAGGTTTTCAAATATGTGCTTAAAATTTTTATTGAATGGGACCGGAGAGATAGCTCAGCAATTTAGAGCACATACTGCTCTTACAGAGGACCAGAGTTCAATTCCCAGCACCGACACCAGATGGCTCACAACCACCTGTAACTTGCTGAGGGAAGGAAGGCATGTGGAGATCAGTGGACAACTTTGGGAGTTGGTTCTTGACTTCTACCTTGTGGGTCCCAGGGACCAAACTCAGGTCACCAGGCTAGGTGGCAAGCACCTATAGGCACGGAGACATCTTATAGGCCCTTGTTATTGTTATGAAGCACAGCCAGTCTGGCTATTCCGGGAATCCTTGGGTGATTTTCACTTATGGGGAAACAGAGAAAAAGGTTAACTGGGAATTGTCAAAACAAGCCTGAAGTGAAGGCTTTGCCTTGGAGTACAGTGGAGCCCATGAGTTCTCTTTATCTACTTTGGCTTCACACAGGTCCCATGTTTCATTCCTTCTGGTCCTCAGTGGTTCAGACTTCCTGCCATGATAGTGCATACGCTAGACATGTTGAATGTGAAGTGAATAGTAACAGCACAATGCTAATCAGTAGGTGTACTCTGTGTTACTGGGGATCAAACAGAGAGCCCCGAGGATGCTAGGCAGGAGCTCTACCACTGAGCTACATTCTTCAGCTCATCATTGGGTTTTATAACATAACAACAAAAACCTTTCTCTTTTTTAATTTTTAGAGACAGGGTTTCTCTGTGGTCCCGGAACTCGTTTTGTAGACCAGGCTGGCCTCAAACTTAAAGATGAGCCTGCCTCTGCCTCCCAACTACTGGAATTAAAGGCATGTGCCGCCATGCCCATCTCAAAAAGCTTTTTCCATGATTTGAAATATGTAACCATTTCCTGATGAAATCATTAAAATTTTCTGAAAGTGAGATGCTTTTACAATGATCAAAAAATTACACCTGTGTTGACATAATGTAAACGTTATATTATTTTAAGAAAAGTTATTCCTGGGGGCTGGAGAGATGGCTCAGTGGTTAAGAGCACCGTCTGCTCTTCCAGAGGACCCAGGTTCGATTCCCAGCACCCACATGGCAGCTAACAACTGTCTGTAGTTCCAGTTCCAGGCAAACACCAAGGCAAATAAATAAAGTTTAAAAAAAAAAAAAGAAATTAAAAAAAAAGTTATTCCTATAAACCTACCACTTCTAAATGAATACATGAGATTAAGTTCTTCAAAAGCAGCATTTACTTGGAAATAAAACTGGAACTTTACAAAAAATTTTAGCAAACCAAGATATATCTTTACTCTAATAAATGGATAGCAATTTCAAAAAATTAAATTATTTGGTTATCCAGCAGGGGGCAGAAACAACACAGGGTACAGAATTTTTGATTTTTTTTTTTTCTCTCAATGTATCTTCCTTGGAGGCTGTCAAGCCTCTCAATTATCAACGAGACCGTTCTTATTACTTCTCTTTTTATTGCTGTGTTCATGGATGCTAATTTTGCCTCCTTCCAACTTAATGTATTCATGTTCAGGGTGAAAATTTCAAGTTCGTTTTAGCAGCCATGAAGGCTATTATTTTTCCTTTTTAGATAGGCCCTTGGGTAACTCAGGTTGTCCTCTGACTTTCTATGTGGCTGGGGATGATTTGGGATCCTCCTGCTTCTACGTCCCCAGTGCTGGGGACCGAAGGTGTCTGACACCAGCCCTAGTTTATGAGGTGTTGTGGATGAAGCCCAGGGTTTTGTGCATGACTGGCACACTGCCACTGGGCTACATTCCTAGCCCCCCTGTGTGGTTTTATTTCTATTTATAATTTTTTATTTTTAAACTTATGTGTGTGTGTTCATGCGCAACTTTGCGGTGCCAGTTCTCTCATTCTACAGTTACATGGCTTCTGGCAATCAAATGCAGGCCACTAGGCTTGTACGGCAAGAGCCTTTTCCTACTGAACCATCTTGCTGGCCCATCCATGCAGTTTTTAATCTGTGGTGTAAACAGCCTCTCAACTTTAAACATCTTTTCATTATGATAGAAAAATAAAATTGTGAAAAATAAATGATCCCCGATTTCATGAAATTCTAAAGAAAGAGGGCAATATCACAAGACAATCACTATGCTAAAATCATAGCAACAATGAGTGGTTTGTAGCCAGAGAATATGGGGGACTTTCAGGAAGACAGGGAGTCATTGTGGATCATCATCTTTCCCTACACAGTAAGCTGACTTAGTGCTGATAATGAAGAATTAAAACAGAAAGAAGACATGCAAAGGCCATAAGCTATAAGCTTCCCCTAACTACCCCCAACCTGAGACACAGCCTCAACAATGAAGCTCAGGCTGGCCTCCAACTCAAGGCAATCCTCCTGCCTCAGCTCTTAGCCACCATGCCTGGCTTACATCCTAGAAATAGTTGTATTCAGCATCCTTCCCCCGGCCCCCACTCAGCTTTATTTGTCTGATCCTGTCTATGGTGAACAACATTCAGGGCCCTTGATGGGCACTGTGTTTGCCATTCCTAAGGTAAAAGGTAATCAAACATAATGGAAAATTCAGGAACCATTTCCTTAAAGAACATTCCTATCTTTAGAATAGGAAAGGGGAGTGGAGGTATCTGGAGCAAACCTTCAGCAGCAAATCTTGCTCTAACATTTTCCTGTAAAACCCAATCAAGAGCATGCAACAAGGGGCAGGCAGAGCTGGCATGCTCTCAGGTTCACCAGAGGTCACATGCATCCGATGCTGTGCATTAGCCTGGCAAGGCACAGTCAAAAGACATGCTTTAAACATTTCCAAAATGTTACCAGAAAGTCTTAGAAATTAATAGGCCTTTGTCACAACAGCCACCTTACAAGTTCTGCAATAATATTCTCACTTAAAAAAAAATCACTTATTTATTTACACGTATGTGTGTGTGTGTGTGTGTGCAGTGTGCCCACTGAGGACAGAAGAGGGCATTGGATACTCTGGACCTGGAGTTACAGGCAGTTGTGAACCATAGACACGGGTGGTGGGAACTGAACCAGGGTCCTCTGTAAGAGCAGTAGCAAGTACATGCCATCTCTCTAGACCAGCGGTTCTCAGCCTTCCTAATGCTGCAATCCATTAGTACAGTCCCTCATGTTGTGGTGACCCCCCCAAGCATAAATTTATTTTTGTTACCACTTCATAACTGTAATGTTATGATTTGCAATGTAAATACCTATTTTTGGATGATCTTAGGCAACTCTATGAAAGGATTCTTCAGCCCCCAAAGAGGTTGTGACCCACAGGTTGAGAAACATTGCTCTAAACCCTACAGTCTCTCTCATTTCTTAGAAAACAAAACAAAAAAGTACCAGCCATGTAATAACTATGTTCTTGATTTTTAAAGCATCTCATATATATTAACCCAGGGTCTGGGCATGGCATGTTCCTAGCGAGATCACGGCTTTGGTTCCTCTTCATTTGCTGAACTGACCGAGAGATAACTATATTTATCTCAGTAGTCAGCTCTCAGTAACCAGCAGCTGTCAATAACCTAGGGCTCTCTAAGGCCTTTGTTAAATCCCAGACCAGATCTACTACGCAACCTTCTTAAATCCCGGCTCATCACCTCTCCACCCCGGGCATGTGTGGGTGCACGGACTGCAGTTCAGTATTGAGATTAGCCTAGAGTAAAAGGAGCAAATAGAGGAAAATAGCCCGAAAGAGTTGTAGAAAGCCTTTTGGAGTTTAAGAAATCTAAAGCAAACAAGTGAAGCCCTCCATGGCACACAGTGTCAACTATGCCTTGAAAAGTTTGGCATTTGATTTACTTTCCATCTGACAAGCATGGTCCCTCCTAGGCTATTGTATAACTGGTACAGACTCCACCAAATGTTTCCACTCTCTGTGAACTGGGTTTTAATGACAGGGTTAGCCATAAAGTTAAGCCCCTTGAAAGAATGGAAAAATCTGGAAGATACAAGTGACTGACACAGCCCACTCAAAGACTCAGGGCATCTTCATCCACATCTGTGGACAAGGCTATGTTTTCACAGGAGGCTGGGGACCCAGCATTTTTAGGGTCTGACAGATGGGTTTCCGTGTCTGTTTCACATAGGGTGGGCAACTGGCTTTGAACAGTCTACATACACTGGTCTGCGCATGGCCCTCTATGTCATCCAGAGTGGGGGAGTGCTGACTGCAAACTTTTATGTTCGTTTGTTCATGCATGCTTTTCTCGTATTCCCGAACATCGTCCATTGTCATATCTGAAAGAAGTCAAGACGTGGACAGCTTCCGTTATTAAATACAAACCTTAATCGGGGCACTTTAGGAAAAGGCAGTAGTAGCTCAGCGGCAGCTAAAAAAAGGCTTAAAAAAGAAAAAGCATGGGACTAACTAACTTTATGGGGTCAGTCATAAAGTTAGAGAAACCAGCCAAAGAAGAGACCAAAGGCAAGGAAGTTAAGTGTGGAAATCGTTTAGGGGTGACTTGTGGGAAGTGAGCTGGGTGGCTGAAAGTGTTAGCGAGTGGCCTGTGCATAGCCTGAGATCTCCTAAAGCTTTGTTAGAAGATCCCTTTCAGGGACAGAGGGACCAGGTGTTTTTGGTTCAATACTTACCTTCAGATAAAACTTTCCAGAGAGATTTAGAGCATCTTTAAGTTAGTGCATTTGACAACAGCAAAGCTGCTTTCATTGCTGTGGTAGGAGACTGTGCTGTGGCGGGTTGATCCCAGTACACTCACCGCTGTGTGTGAGATTCAGTACGATTCTCACACAGCTATGTTTTGGCATAGAATAGGAGGGGCCAGAGAGTGTGGATTTCTGAGTCTAGTCTAACAGCTTGGAAATGACTGACACTATTCCACCCACATTGATCTATAAATACAATTGCACACAACACCATGTTTGGCTAGAGTCTACAATTTTTCAGTATTTTGGGATAATGAGCTCTTAATCTATCCTGGTTTTCAGCAAGAGACAGCTTTGTGACAGGTTTTGGTTGTGACAATGGTGAGAAGGTGTTCCATTGGCATCTCTCTAGTCAAACATTCCATATGCCAGGATCCCCAGTTCTCAACCAAGATCTGGTTCCAAATGTCAATAGTGACCAAGTTGAGACATCCTATCTTATTTTTGCAATATTGGTACTTGGGAGGCAGGAAGTTTGTGGTTTTAAGACCAGCCTGAGCTACTGAGAACTTGTCTCAAAATAAACAACAACCAAAACAAAACAAAACAAAACAAAACAAAACAAAAAACTTGAAGCAAAAACAAACAAAAAGAGAAGACCGAGAAGTCTCCTCTTTTAGCAGGTTAAATGCATAAAATTGATAGTTTATTGGTCTCACCGTCAACATTCCCTTTGTCTCCCCCACCCCACCGTCCTGTTTTCCCCCAGCATCTTATCAGCTATCTCCCAGTCCACTGTCTTGGTGGAATTTTACTTCATGCCTCCTTACCAACCGAGAAAGTATGCAAAAAAGAAAAAAAAAATTGCATCATTTACCACCCATCACTGATTGGCTTAGTGGGGGAATTTGCAGTGTGCATTCCCAGCTGGAGTTTTTCCTTAAGTATTTTCTGGATCATGTGGCCTGATGTCTTTTTATATCAATCCAAGTGTCATGTGAGTTCTCTTTGCTTCCAAAGGGCAGACCTGACAGAGCTCATGATTTAAATTCAGCATGGCTCAAAATCTAGGCCTGGGCTATTTTATTGAACTGATGCTGTCCCTCTCAACCCCTTGGAATGATCCATCAGAAATGCTGCCCACAAGCAATGGAAGTATTATTGAGAAGGTTAAGCGGCAGGCTGGCCAAGCAAAATCATGCTCTTCTTTTAGAAAACAGGTTACTGACAAGCAATAAAAGAATGCTGCTTTAGGGTGAAGACAGAGAGGTCTTAAACATATAATATCACATCCCACAAGACCAAACCCCATAATTTCAATGAAGAAACCAAACCAAACCAATACGAGGCAGACGAATACTTAATCCTGGTAGGAAAGAGTTAAAAACATGAAAAACAACTATATATTTCCCCCCACCACCACCTTCTCTGTGTAGCCCTGGCTGTCCTGGAACTCACTCTGTATACTAGGCTGGCCTTATACACAGACACAGAGATTCTCCTGCCTCTGCCTCCCCTCTGAGTGCTGGGATTAAAAGCATGCACTACAGCCACTGAAAGTGTCTATTTCTTTTTCTTTTTCTTTTTTTTAAATATTTATTTTTATTTTATGTGAATTGGTGTTTTGCCAGCATGTATAACTGTGTAAGAGTGTCAGATCTTGGAATTACATACAGTTGTTAGCTGCCATGTAGATGCTGGGAATCGAACTCAGGTCCTCTGGAAGAATAGTCAGTTCTTAACCGCTGAGCCATCTCTCTTGCCTGAAAGTATCTATTTCTAATTTCTCTCCCCTCTCTCTATTTTCCACCATCCCCCTTGATGAGACAGGGTTTCATGTAGCCTAGTCATCAAACTCTCTCTGTACACTAGGACCTTGAACTCCTGATTCTTCTACAGCCTCCCATGTGCTGGGTGATGCTGGGGCTCATACTACATATACTACTAGCTATGGAAAAGCTCTCTCCATCTTGAAATATCTCCACATATCACAAATGCATATGAATATGCGGTAAGCATGCCAGGCTCTTCAGTAGTTCATGAAATGCTAGTTAGGTGAAAAGTGCCAGCTTGGGTTATCTGGTAAATGTATTGTGCTGATTTTTGCAATGGATATTAACTCAAAATTCATATGCAAATTAATTTTGTTTTTTAGAAAATTCAATTGCATATGCCTAACAACAGAATATACTTCCGAAGACAATTCATCCTTGTCACTGATGGATTTTTCAATAATATGAGTAAGTAACTTCTAACAATTTAGTTCAGAACTTTTGCCAGAAACAAATGCTTTCTGAGGTTATCAGCTAAACTTAAAAAAAAAAAATTCAAACACTTATTTATTTGTGTGTGCACACATGCACGCTCAACCCAGCACACTTGTGGTCGGAGGACAACTTGTTGGAGTGTGTTTACCTCCACCATGTGAGTCCTGGGTCATTGGGCTTAGAGGCAAATGCCTTTACCACCCAGTCATCTTGCTGGCTCTCAGATAAATTCTAAATGCAAACCCCTATGTCAATCATTTTTCAAATGAACAGTTAGATGTTGAATTCTTTTTTTGTTTTTGAGACAAGGTTTCCCTTTGTAACAGCCTTGGCCATCGTGGAATTCCCTCTGTAGACTAGGCTGCTCTCAAACTCACATCTGCTTGCCTCTGCCTCCCGAGTGCTGGGATTAAAGGAGTGTGCTACTACTTCCTTTCTGGTGATGATTTCTTATAGATTTTGAAAGGCCAAAATGTATTTTCTTTTTCCTTGTGTATCTGTGTGCAATGTAGGTGTATTTATATATTCATGTATGTGTGCAAATATATGCAGAGGCCAGAGGCTGAAGTCAGTTGTCTTCTCTCTATTACTATTATTGTTGTTGCTTTATGTGCGTGGGTGTTTTGCCTGCGTGTGTGTCTGCACACCACTTGCCTATAGTGCTACTGGAGATTAAAAAGGGGTATTGGATCCCCTGATACCAAGACTACAGATGGCTGTGAGTTGTCTCGTGGATGCTGAGGATAGAGCCTGGGTTCTCTTAACTGTTGAACCATCTCTGTATTTTTTGAGACAGGGTCTCTCACTGAACCTGGAGCTCATTGATTTGGCTAAACTGGCTGGACAATGTGTCCCTGGGCCCTCCTGTCTTTGCCTCCCTGGTGGGGGATGTGAACCCCTCTCTGGTGCAAAAGGATACCGTCAAGTGCAGTTCCCTCTGCTACCAGATTAGTATTGGCAAAAATGCTGTAGTCAGGGTGTGTGTGTGTGTGTGTGTGTTTGTGAATTGAGACCATTTCTTCACTTTCTTCAGTCATCAGCTAAAGACTCACATGATGGAGTAAAATACACTCTAATTATGAGTCTTCAATCATTTTATTATCTTTTTTGGGGGGAGGGTTTTTTTTTTGAGACTGGGTTTCTTTGCATAACAGCTCTTACTATCCTGGAACTTACCCTGTAGACCAGGATGGCCTTAAACTCACAGAGATCTGCCTGTCTCAGTCTCCTGGGATTAAAAGCATACTTGTTGTTTTTAGGTCGGGTCTCTTATAGCCAAGGCTGATCTTTCTTTCAAATACTGGAATTATAGGTTGGTACCACAATACTCAGTATCATCACTATTATTTTATACATTTTTGAGACAGGGTCTCATTTAGCATAGGACGACCTTGAACATGGTAGGTAGTTGAGGATGACCTTGAACTGATTCTCCAGCCTCCATCTTCTGAATGCTGAAGATTATAGTTACTGTGTACTATTTATACAGCACTAAGGATTGAACCCAGGGCTAGGCAGGTACATTACTAGGCCCATTTTAGTGTGTGTATATATCTTTTTTTTCCCCCCCAGACAAGGTCTTTCCTTGTATTTAGTTCCAGCTATCCTGAAACTTTATCTATAGACCAGCCTGGCCTAAAACTCACAGAAATCCATCTGCATTTGCATTATTGCATTATTTGTGTGTGCTACCACATCTGGCTTCATTTTAGTATTAAGAATTTTATTTGTATGGATGTTTGTGTGCCTGCATTTTTGTACATGCATGTTTGTGTGTATGCCCATATGCCCATGGAGATCTGTGGTGGGAATGTTCATCTGTATGCTGTAAATAAATTAACTGTTTTGGCCATGGCAGGGAAATTGAGGTTCAGGTAGGAGGAGGACAGAGTCAGACAGACTCCATCCAGCTGCCAGGTGAGCCATGGGCACGTGGCCAGACAGATTAATGGAAATGGGTTAAATTAAGATGAAAGAGCTAGCTAGCAATGTGCCTGAGACATAGGCCAAACAGGGTGAAATTAATATAAGCGTCTAAGTTATTTTTTTGGGGGGGAAAAACAGCTGTGGGTGGGTTGGATTTCTGGCCCGGATGGCATCCTTTACAACAGAGACCAGAAGAGGTCTTTAGATCCCAGAAGTTCCTAATGTCTGTGAGGTGCCTGACATGGGTGCTGGAAACTGAACTTCAGTTATCTGCAAGAGCAGCAAATGCCCTTAACTGCTGAACTATTTCTTTAGTCCCTGGATAAAATATTTTAGAACTATTACTTATTAATTCAGTTACTCAAATATTGCCGGGGTTATGTTACATAAAAATATGAATCTGGGGTGAGATAGCTCAGTGGGTGAAATTGTTTGCCACCAAGTCTTATAACCAGAGTTCAAATCCCAGGACCCACACACTTCATACCATGTACAACTCTACAGAGTGCTGGATTATAGAAGAAAAATGCTTAATTCCTTATGGCTTCTTTGACTAGTCCTTTGACTTCTGGAGACAGCCATGGTAAGAAACTGCTAGATGTGTATTCCAGGAAGCTGTAGATGTGTTCACACACACATAAACAGAGAGAGAGAGAATCTTAACTGCATTTGCAAATGGCTCTCATTTACTTGGCATCTGCTATCTGTCCACTTCCAGGTTCCTAGGTTTGGATGATTGTCTCATTCTGAAATTGAAGTGGAAACAAGAATTTGAGTCCTGGAAGATCTACTTATGAACTGAACCAGACACTGTTCTGGCTTCAGTAAAATGGTGGCCTTCCTTCCATCTGCATGACTCAGTTTTAAATTTTCTTTGTTATTATTGTTGTTTTTGAGACAAGGTCTCATTACATATCCTAGGTTAATCCAACTCACTATGTAGCTCAGGCTAGTCTAGAACTCTTAATCCTAGCCTCAGTGAAGGGATTATAGATATGTACCATTAGGCCTAGCAGGGACTTAAAAAAAAAAAACCACAACTCATTGAAACAATTATAATCTAATCTAACACACGCCCCTTCTCCAACACATGTTCTTTAAAAAAGCTTAAGTGTTTCTACTTTGAATCAAAATCAGCCTGAAGACTTGGTTCATACCCTTCCCATATCGTTCAGATCACTAAGGCATAGGATGGCAACTGATGGCTGTGATTTTGTTTTTGTTTTTTATAATCTAATTTAATTTTATGTGGGTAGATGTTCACCGATGTCAGAAGATGGCATCAGCTTCCCTGAACCTGGAGTTAAGGTTGGCTGTGAACTCCAGTCCTCAGCAAGAGCAACAAGTGCTTTTGATGTTTGAGCCATCTCATCAGGGGTTAGGAGCACTGGCTGCTCTCCCAGAGGACCTGGGGTTCAATTCCTAGCACCCACATGGCAGCTCATAACTGTCTGTAACTCCTGTTCCAGAGATATGACACCTTCATACCAATGCACATAAATAAAGCTAAATAAATTTAAAAAAATATCTGAGCCATCTCTCCAGCTTTTGGCTCTGTTTTGACACAGGTCTTACTATGTAGCCTTTGCTGGCTTGGAACTCCCTGAGACTCCAGTCTCAGACTTGTGGTAGTCTCCTGCCTCTGCTTCCCAAGTGCTAGAGTCATAGATATTGGTGCCACTATATCCATTTTTTAACGGAGGGGGTGGTTTTGGAATGTAGGCAGGGAAAGGGTTTACAAACTCCTTCAAAAAGGAAAGTGATGTGAAGGGATGTGGTAATATGTTATATATTTAATAAAAATAGTCTGGAATATCAGAGGACAGAGTCACCCACAGCCAAGCCATGAGAAGGTCAGGGAGGGTGGCCCATGCCTTTAATCTCAGCACTCTAGGAGGCTGAGATCTGTCTGGATTCTGTGACTTCAAGGCCTAATAGCCCTTAGTGGTAGCACACACCTTTAATTCTAGCCCTAGGAAAGTTGAACCAGGAAGTAAAATAGTTGAGTAGGGAAAGAAATACAAGGCAGGAAAAGGCAGAAGTTTGTTCCTTTTGCCTGTGAGTCTGGTCAGTTGAGGACTGGAGATAGGACCTACCCTGTTTGGCCTGAGGAGCTGGCTGGGTGAGAATTGGCTGTGGTTTTTTTTCTCTGCCTCTCTGGTATTTCAGCTTTTCCCCAATATCTGGCTCTGGGTTTTATTATAATCCTAAACAGAACTGGTGCAATAAAGGTATGAGTTCTCTTCCTAGAATAATGAACATAGTGCTCAGGGTCACCTGGGGCCACTGGAAGGCACTGCTGTGGTAAACTCAGTCTGTGCTCATGTCTCCTCCTGAGCTCCTGTCTCTCCTTGCCAGTCCTTCTCTGGGGACCCTGGATAACTTCTAAGTCACTTCTTAAGACCGTTTCATCTACCAACCAGAACTCAGCCTCCCACATCCATTTCTGGGGAAGAGTCAGGTTTTCAAAGACATTCGTGAGGTCCCTCTCTGTCACAGGGTCCCTGTGGCAATCTTCAATGTGTCTCTCTGAAAATACTGTCATATTTGAGAAGCAAATCTGTGCTTTTTGTGAAGCTGGGCTGGCTATTTTTATCCACCTCTCCTCTCATCCCATCTCCTGAAATGTGTTGTGTGGCTCGGGGCTGATTAGTGTTCTAGTCATGCAGAGAGACTCAAGGCTCCCGGATAAAGACCAATCAGGGCTTTGGAAAGCAAACGCAACTCCTCCAACATGGACATGCTGATACTTCACAATGAACATGAGCAGAATGAAATCTGCTTAGGGAAATAGTTTCGTGACTTCCAAGAATGCTGGAACTCAGAACAGATGTGAAAATAAATCCTCAGGCAAGAAAAGATCACCATCCTTGACAATGGCTTTTCTCTACTCATAATTAGTCACTAGAGATGGAGAGTCTAACTGGAAAGACTGGATGGTGCTTAAGGATGGACAGTGTGTACTATACAAACATACTGCTCAGAAGGTGAATGACACCCAAACCCAGTCCCAACAATATAGCACCTGCTGAGCCTGCTCAGGAGGGGGACCTTTTCTAACACATCTGTTGAAAGAGGGGGGTACTTATTTCTTCTTCTAATTCTTTTAAAGCACCAGAGCTAAGTTCCTGGCCCTGAAGACATCTCTGATTCTTCAAGTCTGTTCTATTTGGAATGAATTATTTAAGCCGTCCTTGCAAGCCAGTCTGGCTTACATCCCAGGCTGTGAACCCACAGTTCAGCATCATCTGGAGAGCTGCCAGACTCCAGTGGGCTCGGGGCTTGAGAATGGGGCATCTCTAACAAACATGCAGAGGTTGCGGGTCCAGGGACCTCACTTTAAGAACCAGAGGCTTCTTCACTTGGGACTTTCTCCATGTTTACTAATGAAGGCCTCTTAGCCCATACGAGACCTCCTAGCTGGTACAAGACCAGAGAGGGAAAAAAGCAACCGCAGGTACCCTAACTGAAGGGTTATCCTGGCTTGGACTTTGCCTTGGTAATAACACACCCATCTATCTGAAAGACCCATAGTTCCCTGTATGACCTCGAGTCAGTAAGTGGTCAAGGAGACATTCTGTGCAGGGCTCATTTCTATTCATTTAATTTCCTGGGAATCTGTGGCAGGTAATGAAGGAGCCAGTGTGTTCCAGGCCAGCAGCTCACTGGGCTGCTGAGGTCTGCAGTAGTTTATGCCTAATTGATGGTGGTGAGATTCTGAGACACCTCGCTGCCTGAAAAGGCTATTGCTGCTTGTTTTGGTTGGGACTGGGATTGTGGACACGGGGTGGAGACCATCCTGGGATGGACAGACGCCCCGATGGTCTACATCCACCAAGGTCTGTGCCTTCTAACCGCAGCTCAGACATGAAGAGAATTGTGGAATCAATAGACTCCTAGAGTGGTTAAATACCTTCTTCTAACTCAGCCTAAGTAAATAGGTAGGAATTCTCAAGGACCTTTGGACTGGAGAGCCTGTGTTTCATCTAATATATTATTCTAGCTTCAGGCTCTTGTAATAACCTGAGAATTCTAAAGGAACCTTGCATATGCTAGACAAGTCTCCCCTTCTCTTAATTAAATGCCCGCAAGTCATCACTTCTTTATTGCAGGCTTAGCCAGATGGAAGCGAATCAGGGTCCATCCTCCGTATTCCTTTACCGGATGCTCACTCTCATTTTGGTGGGCTGTCAATCTCATTTCTCATAAAAAAGTACCCTTCATTTTTATTATTATTGTACGTGTTTGAATGATGTGTGTATCATGGTATTTGTGTAGGTGTTAGTGGACAACTCTGTGGGGTCAATTCTCTCCTTTACCATGGGCTCTGAGGATTGAACTCAAGCCACCGGTTTGGCAGCAAACACCTCTACCCACTAAACCATCTTGCTGGCCCCAAAACCCCTTTTTGGAGGGCAGGCTGGCAGTGTTTTGCCCCTTTTGGGAGAGTCCAGCCCTCCTTTTAAAATTTCTCTTCTGAAAAGTCTTCAGTAGCATTTCATTGTTAGAGAACCCTAGCTGAGAGCTCTGCCTCCCGGGCATCCAGGTGACAGCCGTTGAGTCCTCCAGGCCCCTGTCCTTTGGTTAAACTTCCAATCAATGCAGGGCTAGCCTTGTGACAGTTCCTAGGAGTTAGCAACAAGAGAGCCATGAACTCTGAGAACTACACATCAAGAGAGGCTAGGCGTTACTTCAGCTGTTATTTCCTTCCTTTCTTTTCCTTTCATTTTGTGTAAGTTATATGTGAGTGTGAGTGAGTGAACGGTGTTGGGTACAGGTCTGTAATCCCTCTGACACTTGCTTCCCAGTAAACAAAAAAAGACTAAACAACAAAATAAAAACACTCAGAAAAATGTTAAGGACCAGGGGAAATAATCCCAGAATACCCTCCATCCCTTTGTTTCATAAAAGACAGGACTTGGAGAATCTTCCTGACAGAAGAACACGTGATGGATGTGACACAGTAATCTGGGCTGTGTGGCATTTGGACAAACCAGGATGATGCATTTACTCTTTAGCAGGTGCAGGTCTGGGAGAACAAAAAGTAAACAAACCAGTCCACAGCTCAGAGGACCATGCCTTTTAAAACAGCACCGAGAAGCAGCTGGCAACATGGCCCTGACCCATTCTGTCCAATGTAACCTTTCTCTTAAAGATGGGGCTGGGGAGGGGGTCAGCTGCTGCTGTGGAAACCCAGCATACACCCAGGGTAGAAAAGACCAACATACAATCTAGGTTACATCCAGGACAAATAATGTTTCTTAGGGCAATAGACACATAAAGTCAGCTCTATCCTAAGTCACCAGTTGGGTGTGCTCGCTTCTATTTATAGTCAAGGACACAAGCCACCTGATGACTGATGCGGGGAAAGCAGAGGACTCATGTCCATACAACTGCAGTGCGGAGCATCCAGAGCGGGTGGTCCATCCATCATAGTACCAGGCAAACCTTGTTTTCATTTACTGACAATGTGCAGAACTTGTTTAAAATCTTTGCATGACATTAAAGAAAAACAAACCAAACCAAAACCAAAAAGTCAGAACAATACTTTCAGTTAGGATCATCCAGGCATCTAAGCCTCCATTTGCCCTTGACATCTTAGAGAACTTGAATGTATCTGATGAGGGACTGTTTCAAGTCCTCCCCGCATCAAGGGATTGCTACTCAATAAGATGTCTCAGATAATGTGGAAGTTGGGGATAAATTAGGATGAGTTTGAAATCCATCCCGCAGAGAACAATGGAAGCCAGTGTGTACACTAGATGAGCATCAAGTATGCCAAGGTCTTACATGGTCAATAGTTCAGAACAAGCTTCTATAATTACGTCTTTATTAGGCTCACCGGACAGAGCTATTTCCAATACAGGAAGCAGTGGCCTGCCCTTTGTTGCTGTCCTTCTAGATGACACTTGAAGCTGAGTGTCCTAAAACCCGAGTCAATGTGTTACAAAACTGTTCTCCAAGTTATTTTGGGCCATCTGACTTACCGTACCACTCATCGACCCATGCAAAGGCCTGTCTGTGTCCAATCAGCAGGATGTCCCGAACCACCTGAAGAGTAAGAGAAGGAGGTTAAAATATACCAGGTGTGATCAAGGCTGCCTGGGAGTTGAGGGGCTGGAGACATTTCTTGGGGGGGAGCGGTGAGTGCTGGCTGTGTAAGCATGAGGACCTGAGTTTGTAACTTTAGCACCCGTGTAAAAATTAGATCTGTTATATATGCCTGTAACCAAGAGCTCTCGGGAGACTGGACATAGGGGTTCACCAGGGGCTCTCTGGCCAGCCAGTCCAGCTTGTCAGTGAGCCCTAAGTTTAGTGAGAGATCTTGTCTCAAAACATAAGCTGGGGTCAGTAGGACAGGTCAGAGGTGTTCTCTGCCAAGCCTGCCTTTCTGAGTTCAATCCTCTGAGTCTTTACTGGTAGAAATGGTGGCAGAAGAGACAGATTCCTGAAAGTTGTCATCTGACCTCTGTATGTGCTGGGACACCCAGATGTCCTCTTCCCACTAAATAAATAAACAAAATGTAGTAAAATAATTTAAGAGAAAATTGAGGGGGCTGGAGAGATGGCTCAGAGGTTAGGAGCACTGACTGTTCTTCAAGAGGTCCAGAGTTCAATTCCCATCAACCACATGTTGGCTCAGAACCACCTATGATGACATCTGGTACCCTCTTCTGTATACTGTATACATAAAAAATAAATCTTAAAAAAAATTTAAAAAAAGAAAACTCATATACTCATATACATCTTAACCAACTCTTGTCCTCTGACCTCATAACGTGCAGTGCCATTCTCAGAGGCAATAATAACAAACGCAAGCCAAAAAATAAACCAAAGGAAAAGAGCCAGTACCCTGTCTGTGCATGGTAGCCTTTGGTTGCCAGAGCACACAAACAGAAGGATTAAGAGACTGACAGTCCCCCAAGGACCCAGCAATATCACTATTGGGCATATACCCTAAAGACACACATTCACACTCCAATAGCATTAGCTCAACTATGTTCATAGCAGCATTATTCGTAATAACAAGAACCTGGAGATAACCTACATGCCCCTCAACTGAGGAATGGATTAACAAACTGTAGTACATCTATACAATGGAGTACTACCCAGCAGTAAGAAAAAATGATATACTAACATTTGCAGACAAATGGATGGATTTGGAGAATATCCTCCTGAGCGAGGTCTCATAAACCCAGAAGGATAAGCAGGGGATGTACTCACTCATTAGTGGACTTTAAGCAAAAACATTCTTTTTTCATTGAAAGATGATGGGTGAATAAAGTGATTTAAAACACACACACACACACACACACACACACACACTCACACAAAACAAAACAAAACTTCTGGTTTGATTGTAGAAGGGTTGCTTAGCAGAAATTTGATGTGGTCATAGTGTATCCATGGGCATTAGCTGTGACCTACTGTGCTTTCTTTATTTGTAGCTGAGCCTAACCTGGCTTGAGAAGCTTTAGGTTTTTATTTTTATGTTTCATGTATTTTAGAGAAAAGAGAAGTTTTATTATTGTATAGGTTTTTTAATCTATTCTGAATGCTTTGCTTTTTTACATAATGTTTGATATTGATTTTCAAAAAACAATTAAAAAAAAGAGAGAGAGACTGATAGTCTCTAAGACCTCCCAAATTGGGGACCACTTGCTTCACAGACAGGTTATTTTTTGTCTTTTCCTGTGTGTTTGTGCCTATGGTGTATGAAGGCAGATGTACATGCCTGTGGGGAGGTCAGGGCAGGACAGCAAGCATCTTCCTCCTTTTGCTCCCTGATTCATTGCCTTGAGACAGGATCTCTCAGTAAATTGGAAGCTTGAAGCTTTAAACTCCTAGGCTGGCTAACTGGACAGCAAACTCTTGGAATCTGGTCAGTTCTGTTCTCCAGAGCTGGAGTATGTGTAGTCTGAATTCAGGTTTTCATTACGCGTATAGCCGTCTGCAATTGTTTCCTATGGGGAAATTGGGATGGAAGGCTAAAGAAGAGGATACACACATACACACACACACACACACACACACACACACACACACACACATTGGTTGTGGGCATATGTAATAAAACTTATGTGCTTTTATTTCATGGGGCACCTTTTTTTTTTTTTTTTTTTTTTTAAACTTTACTTATTTATTTATTTGCCTTGGTGTTTTGCCTGGAACTGGAACTACAGACAGTTGTTAGCTGCCATGTGGGTGCTGAGAATCGAACCCAGGTCCTCTGGAAGAGCAGAAGGTGCTCTTAACCACTGAGCCATCTCTCCAGCCCCAGGGGCACCTTTTCATTCTGTATAAATATACTTGTGTGTGAGTGCGCTAACCTGTGTACATATATGTGAAAGGCATGGACTAATGTTGGATGCAGTCTTCTATTGCTATGCACTTTATTTAAACTTTTTTTATATTAACTTTGTGTGTGTGTGTGTGTGTGTGTGTGTGAGAGAGAGAGAGAGAGAGAGAGAGAGAGAGAGAGAGTGTCATGGCGGCAAATGTGTAAAAGTTGGAGGACATCTTGCTTCTCTCTTTTCCCTATCTGGGAAGGACTAAATCATGTCATCGGCAGGCTTGGTGGTATGTGTCTTACCCACTGAACCATCTTGCCAGGCTTCATTTCATTTTTTGAGACAGGGTCTCTCATTGGACCTGGAAACCACCAATTGGCTAGATTGGCTAAGACTCCAAGCCCTGCCCTGGTCTCACCTGCCCCAGTGCATTACTATGCCTAGATTAGCTTTTGTGCTGTGGATCCAAGCTGGTCTTTCTACTCAGGCAGCAAGCCCTTTACCCCTAAAGCCACCTCCCCGGCCCATAAATATTCCTTATTCCATTTCTTGGAAACTCACAGGCTGCCTGCGGCATTCCTTCTTTTCTTTTTGCCAAACAAATCCAGCGACTGTCAAAAACCTCTCATGGAAGGCTGAAGTGTGTTTCGATAAGCAAAGGGTTTTAATTGGGTGGATTTGCAGAAACAAGGGAAGTGTTTCTAATGAAGTGTTTATTTCTCTAGGCCTGTGGGTATTTCATGAGGTCCTTTTATGATTTGGAAATGGAGACATGTAATGAATCTAAGAAACACCATGCAGCCATCCACTCTTGAGTGCTGACTGTGTCAAATTCATGGAAATCAAAAGAATAGCATAAAGGCACTCATAAATCCACCCCATCATATTAAGCACAACACAGCTGTGGCTGGCACCAAGGCTTCAATAATGTGTTAATGGCTGGCTTTTGAATACCACGCCCCCCTCCTGTGAATAGATTCTTAAAAAACAAAGGTGTTTAAAGACCCCCCTCCCTTTCAGTCCATGTAAATACTTCTTCATTATCAGAGCAGGTGTGCTGGGGGTAGGGGGTTATAGCACTTCATTTAGTTTGGAGTTGGGCAAGGGAATGGAATACATATGACCAAAGCATCATTCTCACAGGTATTTTTTGGGTTCTCAGAACTAGCCAATGTCATCATCAAGGAAATAAATGAAATGAGCTCTGGGCAATGTAAACATGTTTGTGAGAGAAAATAAGATGCATGGCCACTACAATGATTCTCTAGTTAAAGGAGATGATTTTGGGGAAAAAAATTCTCAAAAACCCCAAACAACCCTGCCACAGGAGGGCGGAAAGTAGGCATATGTGGTGGCATGCACCTGTAATTCCATCAATTGGGCACTCGAGGCCAGCCTTGGATGTACGGTGAGTTTGAGCTAGGCTGAGCTGTATGAATCCCTCCTTCAAAAAAATCAAAACAGGAGCTGGAGAGTTGGCTCAGTGGTTAAGTGCACTTGTTGCTCTTGTGGAGGACCTGGGTTGGGTTCCCAGCACTCACATGGCAGCTGCCAACCACCTATTACTCCAGTCCCAGGGGATACAACACCTTTTTCTGACCTCTGTGGACACCAGGCATACTTGTGGTGTTCATAATACACACATGCAGGTAAAATGCTCATATACATCAATCTAGAAATATTTAAAAAAGAACAAAAGCAAAAGGAGGGTTAGAGAGGGAGAGAGAAGCAAGGAGAGAACGTAAATAAGAGGATGATGCAGACATGGAATTTAGGCTGCAACATACTTACTCTGTGATTGTCTTTCTGCTCAATAACTAAGGTTAGGACACAGGAACAAGAGTGTGCGCCTTGATGGCGAATTATAACTGTCAACTCAACAGTCTAGAATCATCTAGAAAGGGATTCTTAATGAGGAATTACCCAGATTAGGTTGACCTAATGACATGCCTGTGAAGGATTTTTCTTTTTCTTTTTATTGAGACAAGGTCTCACTATGTAGCCTGGCTTGGCCTACAATGTGTGGTGTAGATAAGGCTGGGCTTAAACTCAGAGATATGCCTGTCTCTACCTTCTAGGTGCCACAAGTAAAGATGCACACTGCCATGCCAGGCATGAGGGATTTTTAGTAACTGCTTTAATTGCTGTGGGGGAGACCTGCCCATCATGGGTGGCACCATTCCTTAGGTTTAAGTTCTGAGTGTGTAAAAGTAGAGAAAGTTAGCTGAGTAGTTGTCATTTACTTCTCTCTGCCCTTGACTGTGTGGCAATGATGTGGTAGCTGCTTCACGTTCATGCTGCTGTGACTTTCCTATAAGGATGTTTTGCAGCAGGAATTGTAAACTAAACTGAAATAAGCCCTTCTCACTCAGGTTTCCTTTGGTTGGGATGTTTTATCACATCATCAACAATGTGATACAACTAGGACAGTCTCTGAACTTGACCACCCTGCCCCTCACCCTGCTCCCTATGCTGGCTGGTGGGAGATGTATGGAGCTCCACAGAGAACAAACGCTTTTCATGTAAGAAAATCACAAGGCCCTCAGATCCATCACAGCATGCTCTTACTGCCAGCCCGGGTGGTGAAGGGTACAGAAGTGGGCTGTTGTAGAATATTATTTTAGGTGTGTGACTTTTGTGTGTGCTGTGGAACATTTGCTTTAATGATGCAAAGATGTGTTGCATTTATTTAACTCTGTGAAGCTGTGATTCTTTGTCTAAAACACCTGATGATTTAATCAAGAACTGAACAGCAAATAGTAAGGCAAGGCAAGAGAAAGGATAGGTGGGGTTGGCAGGCAGAGAGAATAAATAGGAGGAGAAATCTGGGGGAAAAGAATAAAAAGCAAGAGGGCAAAGAGGGGCCAGCCCTTCAGCCACAGAGTGGGGTAAAAGTAAGAACTCTGGAAGAGAAGGGTAAAAGCCCAAAGGCAAATGGTAGAAGGAATCATTTAAAGTTAAGAACAGCTGGCTAGCAACAAGCCAAGCTATAGCTGGACATTTATAATTAAGAATAAGCCTCCAAGTGTGATTTATTTGGGAGCTGAGTGGCAGGTCTCCAAAGAGCAAAAACAAACAGTGGGCCATCGATCCCACAGTTCTAACTTCAAGAATGAAATTTTCAGGCTGGAGAGATGGATCAGAGGTTAAGAGCACTGACTGTTCTTCCAGAGGTCCTGAGTTCAATTCCCAGCAACCATGTGGTGGCTCATTACCATCTATGATGACATCTAGTACCCTCTTCTGTATACTATATACATAAAAAAAAATCTTAAAAAAAAGAAAACTCGGGGGCTGGAGAGATGGCTCAGCGGTTAAGAGCACTCTGTGTTCTTCCAGAGGACCGGGGTTCGATTCCCAGCACCCACATGGCAGCTAACAACTGTCTGTAGTTCCAGTTCCAGGCAAACACCAAGGCAAATAAATAAACAAATAAATAAAGTTTAAAAAAAAAAAAGAAAACTCATATGCATCTTAAAAAAAGAGTAAAACTTTCTAGCTGAATGTTAAATGCACATCTGGAAATCCCAGTAACCAGGGAAACTGAGGCAGGAGGAGCTTTTGAGCAGCCTTAGCAGAACAATAAGATCTCTATCTCAAAGCATGAGAACAAGCCTCCACCTTGCTATTTTCCTGACACTGGTCTGAAGATAGGCTTAGCTAAGTAAGAAAAACTCAGAGCCTGAAGGAAAAACAGTGTTGAGAAAGAAATTCTGGAAGCTATTCCTTGTTAGCAGAGAAACAGAGAGCCAATATTTCTAAAACATAGAGAAAAAAAGTGAAGTATTTTGTTCTTGTATTTTTTTTGGGGGGGGCAGGGTCTTCTAGGCATCGTGTAGGCCAGGATGGCCTTGAAGTCACTTTGCAGCTGAGGATGAACTTGAACTTCTGATCTCTCTGCTTCCACCTTCAGAGTGCTGGGATTCCAGCTGTGTACCACCACACTGGTTTATGCAGTATTAAGGATGTAACCCAGGGCTGAATGCACACTAAGCAAGTAGTCCGTCAACAGGGACTCATCCCAGTCTCTGTGACACTGGGAATTACTTATGTATTTGTTTGAAAAATATATTTTACTTTTACTTTATTTATTTGGTCTTTTTCAAGAAAGAGATTTCTTGTCGAGACCAGACTGTCCTGAAACTTGCTTGGTGTAGGCCAGGCTGGCCTCAAAGTCAGAGATCTACCTGCCTTTGCCTCCTGAATACTGAGAAGTGCACCGCCACTGCCCAGCTGTTTAAAATTTTTTTTAAAAAACACTTTTATTTATTTATTTATTTATTTATTTATTTGCCTTGGTGTTTGCCTGGAACTGGAACTACAGACAGTTGTTAGTTGCCATGTGGGTGCTGGGAATCGAACCTGGGTCCTCTGGAAGAGCAGACGGTGCTCTTAACCGCTGAGCCATCTCTCCAGCCCCTAAAAATTTATAATATATATTTATTATTGTGTGTACACATGCTCACACAAGTCTCAACACATGTGTGGAGGTCAGAGGATAACTTGTGGGTATTGGTTCTCTCCTATCATGTGGGTCCTGGGATGGAACTCGGCTCATCAGGCTTGGCAGCCATTGCCTTTACCACCAAGCCATTTAATTGGCCTGATTTAGCCTTAAGTAAATGAAACGGTCACAGAGGTCTTTACGGGGCACCTCATGCCCCATTATTTCAGTGTGAAGTGGAGAAGAATTGTATTGTGACCCTGAGAAAACTTGTGTGTCGTTAAGTCGGTTCCTGCACCGCAGTTAATCTGTTTCCCAAAGTGAGTACTTCCAGCTTGTTCATCATTCTGTAGTAAGGGAACAAGGAAGTGAGCCAGCGAGCGCTGAGGTGTGCCTCCTAATGGGCCCCCTCGGAGCCCTTGTTCTGCTTCTCGGGGCCTCTTCTGCTTTTGGTGCCTACGTATGCAACTTCTTCCAAGGGACAATTATCCCTGGCAGCTGTACCTGGAGATAAGCCTTCTGGGCTCTTGCCAAGTGCCCCCGCCTAGAGGTAGATTAGCCTGATTGTCAGAGTGAGCCCAACACTCTGTGAGTCCTGCTTCCCAAATATACTCATCCAGTAGATTCGGAGGTCACAGAATGAGAGATGATACATAAAACTGCTACACTGGGCAGTGGGAAGAAATTACACCCATACAGGAAATGCATTTTCACCTAAAAAGCATTTTCTGGATGCAGGTACCTGCTATAGTTCAATGTGACCTTTCTGAATCCCAGGGACCGGGCTGATTGCTCACCTTGTGTACAAACTGCTCCACTCGGGTCTGAAGACCCCACACCTCGAACTTGACGGTCACCAGCTTGTAGGAGCACATGATGGGTTGATGGCTGTCCCGCCAGCCTTCTCTTAGCTGCCCCCGGCCTGTCTTCTCAGACTTGAAGTGTTTCGGATCCTAGAAAAGATACACCGAACGAACTAATGTATTAAAACATTAGAGCTTTGAGACAGCACAGGCCTACAATCTCAGCTCTTGGCAGGAGGAGGCAGGAGACTCCAAAGTTTAAGATCATCTCAGCTACAGCTTGGGCTACCTCAACTTTGTCTTTATGAAATGTCCAGAATGTCAAAATCTACATAGAAAGTTAATCAATAGTGATTAGGGACTAGAATGGGGGAAGATTGTGTAAATCACTAACAGGGGGACACTGGCACCCAGGAAGAGGAAAAAAAAACCATGCTGGAGAGGCTGAGGAGATGTCTAAGCAGGAACACTTGCTATGCAAGTCTGAGAAGCCAAGTTCCATTCCTGGAACCCACATAAAAAGCCAGATGTGGTGGTGAGCATTTGTAATCCCAGCATACCTGTGGGGAGATGGGAGGGAGGCAGAGTCAGGACCATCAGCTGGAAGGTCCAGAGCTAGTAACCTGGACTATGCTGTGCAGTGGAGAAGCAAGAGACATCCTGCCTTTCAGGAAGGGCAGATAATGGCCTTCTGAACACTGTCCACCGACCTCCATGCTCGCTTGCACACACGCTCACACGCTCACACGACTGCAAAGAGATAGAGGGCTGGGGGTGTCTCTCAATGATAGAGTGCTTGCTTCACACATTTGAGGCCTGACTTTGATCAACACTGAAACAAAAAAGGTGCATTTTATGTCCTCCAATTCTAGAAATGGGAGAATACAATACAATTGGCTTATTTACTAACATTAAATATAAATATTTATTTTTATTTATGTGAATTGGTGTTTTTCCTGCATGTATAACTGTGTAAGTTGTCAAGTCTTGGAATTGCAGACAGTTGTTAGCTGCCATGTGGATGCTGGGAATTGAACTGAGGTCCTCCAGAACAGTCGGTGTTCTTAACCACTGAGCCATCTCTCCAGCTCCGAAACTGTAAAATTTTTTAAAGATTTATTTATTATGTATACAACATTCTGCCTCCACTATGCCTATGTGCCAGAAGAGGGCAACAGATCTTGTTATAGATGGTTGTGAGCCACCATGTGGTTGCTGGGAATTGAACTCAGGACCTCTGGAAGAACAGCCAGTGCTCTTAACCTCTGAGCCATCTCTCCAGCCCCTAATTTTTTTCTTTAAAAGAAAAATTATATTTAAGTAGGGTATGGTGGTGTATGCCTTTAATCCCAGCACTCTGGAGGCAGAGGCAGGCAGAGATTTGTGAGTTTGAGGCCAGCCTGGTCTACATCACACTGCAGGTCAGTGAAGGCTACCAGAGTGAAAGGCCTGTCCGGAAGAGAGAGAAAAAAATTTTCTCTTTATGTATTTCTGGTTTGAGACAGTTTTATGTAGCCCAGGCTGGCCTCACACTCACTAAACCATTTAATTAAGGCCAAATTAGAATTCCTGATTCTCGCTACCTCCTAAGTGCTAGGATAACAGTTTCATTAATTTTTTTTTTCAGTTTTTTGAAATAGGATTTCTCAATGAAATAGTTCTGGCTGTTCAGGAACTCACTCTGTAAACCAGGCTGGCTTCGAACTCTCAGAAATCAAGTGCTGGGATTAAAGAGGTGCACCACCACCACCCAGCTATGTTTAAAAATATGTAATTTTCAAGAACATAAGGAAGAATTGCAGGTTCCCTGGGCTCGTTATGTAGTCTTGGGTCTGGCCAATTCTATGTGAGTCAGGTGTCGGACCTAGAACGGGCAGAGAGCCTCGTACACAGTACAGACTGCAGGATGGAGCAAGGCATGATGGCTTCTCCTCCCCAGAGAGACTTGGGAGTAAAGGCAAATAGGGGCAGGGGATAGATGGCTTAACATCTCAGGAGTCTCATAAAAAGCTGCAGTCCAGCTGGGATGGGGCATAGAGGCAGGAAGATATTGGAAACTCATCCATCCGTTGTCTCAAACTGACATACAGGATTTTCCTCTGACCTCTGTGCACAAGCTCTTGTGCACCCCCACATATGAACACACGAAGGTAGACAGGAGGAGACATGAACCCGGAAGCTGGGTGGTGGCCGTCCAGCCTTTGTAACTCAGATGACAGACAACCCAGGTGTGGCTGAGGTTCTGCAAGGCCACCTAGGGATGCCTTTGAAGAGGGTTCTCAGGCTGCCCTTGACTCCTATAATATACCCACACTTCCCCAGGAAACACAGACTGCCTCTGGGGTCAGGTCCCATACTTGACCTTTACAGTTGAAGCTGTGAACAGAAGTTTTCCCCAGTGCTGAAGATTCCACAGGGCTCAATCACTGCTGAGAACTTTATGATTACAGAGGGTTAGAATGGTGCAGATCAAGAACCACAATTACCTTGGGGTTGTCTTTAGTGTCCTGGATAGATATTAATCACACATTTCTGTGTTTAACGTGCTGTCCTCACACTATCTATCATCCAAAGCCTTTGGAATGCATTTTTAGTCGGCCACTGGTTTCTGTCAACCCCAAAGTTAAGGACATCTTCAGATAGCATCTGAGACCTACAGCAGTGACTTCCTTATTTTGCTGTAACCTGCCTACCTGATGTTGCTCCAGTGTATTTGGAAAATGCTTTAACTTAATGACTTTCCAGGATTATAAACTGTTCATGGAATGGCATCCATGGTGAAAGACTTTTCAAAAAAATTTTTTTAAAATATTTTTATTTTATGTGCACTGGTGTTTTGCATGTGTGTCTGTGTGAGGGAGTCAGACCTCCTGGAATTAGGGTTATAGTTTTGAGCTACTATGTGAGTGCTGGAAATTGAACCTGGGTCTTCTAGTAGAGCAGCCAGTGCTTTTAACCACTGAGACATCTATATCTCTAGCCCCATGGAAGACATATTTTGGCACAATCTGAATTTATACTCCCAAGCACAGCCAATAAGATTCAGCTCAGTTTTTTTGCTTTTGACTCGGGGAGGCCATGGTGCAACTTTCTTCAGTAGTCCCGAATCCGGGTTCATCCGACACCAGCCTCTTCCACCATGCTGCCCAAGTTGGACCCCAACGAGATCAAAGTCCTGTACTTGAGGTGCATCGGAGATGAGGTCAGTGTCACATCCACCTTGGCCCCCAAGATTGGCCCCCTGGATCTGTCTCCAAAAAAAAAAGTTGGGGATGACATTGCCAAGGCAACAGGTGATTGGAAAGGTCTGAGGATTACAGTGAAACTGACCATTCACAACAGACAGGCCCAGACTGAAGTGGTGCCCTCGGCCTCTGCCCTGATCATCAAAGCCCTTAAGGAGCCACCAAAAGACAGAAGAAGAACATTAAACACAGTGGAAACATCACATTTGACAAGATGTCAACATTGCTCATCAGATGCAACACTGGTCTTTAGCCAGAGAACTTTCTGGAAGTATTAAAGAGATCCTGGGTACTGCACAGTCTGTGGGCTGCAATATGGATGGCCGACACCCTCATGACATTATTGACAACATCAACAGTGGTGTGGTGGAATGCCCAGCTAATTAAGAAGCAATAGGAGAAAATATTTCAATAAAAGACCCATCTTATAAAAAAAAAAAAAAAAGATTCCGCTCAGAGCAAATATTCTTCAACTCATTCTGGAGTATGTTTCCCATTGACAGGACAAAGCTTGGGCTTTTCCCTTCAGCGCCTCTCCTGAGAGTCTGTCTGTGGTGCTATCAGCTTAAGAGAAAACAATAGTAGTCTGGGATGTAGTTCAAATAGTAGAGTGCTTGCCAGCATCATGAAGCCTTGGGTTCTCTGCAGGAGCAAGAGCCCTAACCACTGAGCAATCTGGCCAGCTCAAATTCCAAATGTTAGTAATGTCTCCCTAAGCTTTCTTCTCACAGTGGTCCCTTGTCCTGCCTGTCTCTGTTGTCTTTGCTTCAGGACCCAGTTGTGTGTGGCCCAAGGGTTCTGGTAAACCACATATCAGTTGTATCACCCCACAACCATGTGAACCCCCAGGAGCATGGAGGGTCTTATATCCATTGTTCCAGCACACCCTGGATACACATTCCAGACACACAACCCTCAAGAATTAAACAAGATACAGTGATATGAAAGGGGAGAACTCAAAGCATTTGGGACATGAATGGCCTTCCTGCAAGATCCACCCAGTTCAAGTAGGGTAGAGATGTCACACTGCCTTTAATCCCAGCACCAGGAGGCTGAGGCAGGAGGATCTCTGTAAGTTTGGGACCAGCCTGATCTGTAGAGTGAGTTCCAGGACAGCCAGGAGTACACTGAGAAACCATCTTAAAAACCCCTCCCCCCAAATAAAATTAAATAAAATTATAGCAGGCTACTGTGAAGTAAAGTTGCCTAGATGTGAATGAGAAGTTTATGTTTACCAGAGTCAGAAAGGAAGTTTTATAAAAGCTGTGGGAATTTCCGTTTAACTTTTGTTTAATGTGTGTGCATGTGCACACTGTGGTTCAGGTGTGTGGAAGTCCGAAGACAACACAGGAGTTATTTCTTTCCTTCCCCGGTGTGGGTCTGGCGATCAAACTCAGGCCATTAGGCAGGGCGGCGGGTGCTTTGCCTGCTGAGAACCTCATCAATGCAAGAATTGAATTTTTTAAACGGATAGTGAAAATTCGGTTTCAATTTGCTAGATAAAGCTACCTAAAACTTGACAAGCATCAGATATTTCACCTGCAGATCACAGGTCCTTCAGAGCAACTCGCTGTTCTTTCTGCTACATTTACTTTTAAAATTAAACACCAAAAGGATGTTGTTGTTTTACACAGCTCAATGCCAAAGAAGCAATTAACAATGGGGCTTTGTATGGGAACAGTATGTCCCCCACCCTACCTCAAGACTGGTGTCATATTACAGCTGATAATTTCATCTAGTAAATCTCAAACATGGTCTGTAATTAGAGATTCATATAAGTGCTGGAGAGTGGTACAGAAGCAGGGTTTACAGAAAGACCCCTTTAATCCAAACTCTGGATCAGATGTGAATGTCAGCTGAACATGTCCGGATAGCAATGAGTCAAGAAAAGGGTGCTTGTTTGTGTACATGAGTGTGTGCACATATACCCACATAAGCCATCAGGTATTATTATTTGAGACAGGGTTTCTCTGAGTAGCCCTGGCTGTCTTGGAACTCTCTTTGTAGACCAGGCTGGCCTCAAACTCACCGAGATCTGCCTGCCTCTGCCTCTAGAATGCTGGGGTTAAAGGCATCATCAGCTATTACTGGAGATTGAGAACTTCCCTTCTCCACCACCCCCACCCACTCCCAGAGCCCGACCACCTTGGATAACTTTTCTTCCCATTCATATCCATTTTGAAAGCCAAGAATCTAAATTGCTCCAGCAGCTAGTCCCTTTTTTTTTAATTAAAGATTTATTTATTATGTATATAGCATACAGAAGAGGGCACCAGATGTCATCATACATGGCTGTGAGCCACTATGTAGTTGCTGGGAATTGAACTCAGGACCTCTGGAAGAACAGTCAGTGCTCCTAACCCCTGAGCCATCTCTCTAGCCCCGCAGTTAGTCTTTCTTACAACTATTTCTTTTTTTAAAAAAAGGAGTTAGTTTTTAGATATATTCTTGTTTTTTAATTAAAATTATATTTTAGTATATATGCAAATTTATGTGCCTGTGTATTGGGGGAAAATTTATTAGCAAGGTATCATATAAAGATTAATATGTATTAAGGAATTATATAAACACCCATTGCTATAAAAGGAACCTTAGACAATTCTTGGAGAGTGAAACATCCCATGATAGATGGTCCAATCTGCTCCCCAGAAGCAGGGACAAAACAGGGAACAGAGTGCCCAGTGTCTCTATGGGGTCTGACATTCAGACCCCCCCCACACTCCAGAGACACACCTCCAAGCTTTGCCATTGTGTGTGATTACACAGTGGTATCTCACTCACCCCCTCACCCTTTGAGATTACATTTCTCTGGCTACCCTGGTACTCGTTCTGTAGACCAGGCTGGCCCCAAACTCAGAGGTCTACTTGCCCCTGCCTCCCCAGTGCTGGGATTAAAGGTGTGAGCTACTGTAGAAACTAAAGTCCCTCCACTTTGAGGCCTGGAGCTATTTTTGGAGTCCAGAAGGGCTGAGTGCCAAAGGTCCTGGGCAACCAAGGGGCCAGGAGCCCAAGGTCCTGAGACTCCAAGGCTATTCCAACCCAGCTGGGAGGCATTCACTCCCCACCCTAAAACAATCAGCCAGCAGCTGCCAGCCTAATGAAAAGATTGATAACAGCATTCCTATAGCCTTTTGGTCTTTGCTTTAAAAAAGGCTTGCTTGGTGATAGAAAAAGGGCCCTCTGACCAGCTTTTATGGTCAGGGCTTCTGCTGTACAGCTGAACAATAAAAGCCTTGCCTACATTTGTTTGGGTGTTGGTGTGGTTTTGGCAGTTTCTCTGGGGTACAACAACACCACTGCCCGGCTAGGCTGTTAACTTATAAAAGGATCTAATGCTTCCTTGTAGTGTGACCAAGAAGCTATTGTTTTTGTTTTTGATTGTTTTTGTTTTTTTTTTTTTTTGAGACAAAAGTTTCACTTTGTACTCTAGGCTGGCTTTGAACTTGTGGCAATCCTCCTGCCTCAGCTTCCTGACTACTGCAGTCCAATACACTGACAGTTTTGTGCAGTGGCCTGGTGATCCCAGGATTTAAGTAAATGCCTTCGTCCCTGGAAACTATGAGTACGATGTGATTGGAAACCAAGGTCTTGGCAGATGTAATTGTGCCTTAGATGAGATCATCCTGGCTTAAATGGATGGGCCCTAGATCCAATGACAAGTGTCCTTGAAAGAGACAGTTGAGAGAACACAAAGAGACAGTCACTTGGGGACAGATTGGAGTTACCCAGTTTCAACCACAACCTCCTGTACGAACCAGAAACAACCTCCAGAACCCCTTCATGGCCTCAAGAACATGAAAGAAACCTCCAGGGAAGAGGTGCAGCCTGAGCAAGGTCAAGGTCCCAGAGCTTCACTCTAATTGGGCTCTCAGCTTTCGTATAGCCACTGCTACTAGATACAAGCAAATGAGGAACCTGAAACTCAGAAATGATCAGCAATCTATCTAATATTATCTCCCAAACCTCAGTTCTCTATGCATGCCTCCCCTTCCCACCCTTCCTTTCCCACCTATTCTTTCCTTTTTTTATGATTTATTTATTATGTATACAGTATACAGAAGAGAGTACCAGATGTCATTATAGATGGTTATGAGCCACCATGTGGTTGCTGGGAATTGAACTCAGGACCTCTGGAAGAACAGTCAGTGCTCTTAACCTCTGAGCCATCTCTCCAGCCTCCCACCCCATTCTTTAATGAAACATAACCACAGGAAAACATAGGCAATAGATTCTGGGGGGCTCCTCAGTCCCTTCTGCTGTGATGACGGGAAGGCACCATCTAGGAACTAGGAACTGGACCTCTCTCCTCACCTTCTGTGTAGTCATTTCCTCCTAATTGAAACACTCCCTCTTGGAGGGGGAAGTCCAGACAACATACAGAACTCAGGAAATTCAAGAAACTTACAGGGCTCAGGGAATTCAGAAAGTTACAAAATTCTATAAACAGAAACAGTTGTTGCAAAGAGAAGGCATTTCTGCCAGTGGAGCTAAGAGCAAGTTGTGCAGGGTGCAAATGTAGCTTTAGAGAGCCAAGGCAGATCCTAGGAAGGGCTTTTGGGTGATGCAAGCTGCCTTTGAGTCACCCTCTAAGTTTCTCCTCACCTACATGCCCCAAGTAACCCCAGCCAACTAACAGATATGGGTGGATCTTTCTTTGATCTGTCACTGCTGCTCCATCTGGCCTGAGGACACTTTAGTTTTTGTTTCCTCAGGATAAGTCGGCTAGAGTCTTAATTTTCAGCCTCTGTAATTAAGAAAGAAACAATGACTGTTTGAAAGTCATGCCATGCCCAGTGACAACAATTTGGATGAAGAAAGATACAACCCTTACCTCTGGAAGACAGAATATTTCATCTGAAATCCCAGCACAGTCAAAAGAGATCTACACAGTAGAATAGTGTTTGTTAAGTAACTGACCTGTGGTGTCATCTCAAGGCTTAGATTGTAACTTGTCATTTTCAGCATGGAACACAGAAAGTGCCTGATGCTTGGGCAGTGTCACAGAGTGACACGGACATGAAGCCCAAACAGCCCGAGAAAGGTTATCATGAAGTTTACCAGCTCTCGCCAAGGCCTACAGAGGACAGGCAGACAGCTGCTGGCCCATCTGGCTATCCTTAATCCCGTAGTCAAAACTGTGCAGGAAAATGAGCTCAAACATGAACGTGACCACTCGACAGGATGAAAGTTTCCTCTGTGGGAATGACAGGCTGCCTAAACATTTCTGTTTTCTGGAAGCTAGTACCTCTTCCAGCCTATACTTCAAGAGAAGGTTGTATTTTTGTTTTGTTTAGACAGGGTCTCACTATGTAGTCTTGGCCGTCTCTATGTAGACTAGGCTAGTTAGAACTCACAGAGACCTGCTTTCTGAGTGCTGGGATGGGTTACGCCACTGTACACGGCCTCAAGAGAAGGGCTGACAATTGTTACTGCACCACAAGTTCTTACTGGTGAGACATATGGCTCAGTCCTAGGCCAAGGTCATGTGATAGTGCCAGTACCAAGACACAATGTATTTCCCACTTTCTCTCAGGAGAAGCAGAGAGCGAGGCAGATTGTTTAGGAGTGAAAGTCTTCCCTAGACACCTGATGCTGTTCTTCCTGAAATTCCTTAAGTCGGGGCCTAGGGAACTCTTCTCTCGAATGGGGTACTTGGCACTGTTACAATGAAGGACCACAGATTTAGATGGACCACAGACACAGGCTTAGATGACAGAGTTTTGCTGTCTCATAGTGCAGAGGCAGATGTCCAAGATCAAGGTGTCATCCCTGCGGTTTTCTTCCTTCTTAGGATCTAGGGGTTTGCTGGCCATCTTTGACATTCCTTGGCTTATAACACACACCTCCGGAGCAATCACAGGCTATTCCCTTGTGTCCATATCATCTCTTTTCTGTGCTGCTCTGTCTCTGTGTCTTCCTGTGAAGGACATCAGTCATACAGGATAGGGCTCACCTTAGTAACCCTAACCTATTACAGCTCTCTAATCTCAGATCACATACAGAAGCTAATCAGGCAAGACTTTGATGGATTGTTTATTTACTCATTGTATAGGGTCTCTCTTTATATACTTCTAGCCATCCAGGGACTCACAAGGATCTACTTATCTCACAGTCTCGACTTCAGAACTATTTATATGACATCATTAAACTCAAGGATCAGAGAAGAATCTAAATTATTTTTCTTGCCATGTGACACAGTGTCTATTAGAGTGTCTCAGTCATCGTGATGGGAGAGGCCTGGATATGGGAGGTTCTTCCTTGATGGCCAGCCAAGAGGCAGAGAAAGTTATATCCTGACGTGGATATAACGCCAAGGTCCAGACATTAGCCATCTACCTAGATAGGCCAGGCCTCCATGTCCTCAAGATTCCATAACCTCCCCCAGACACTGCCCCCAGTTGAGGGCTAAGCGTTCAATCCCTCAGCAAGCCTGAGAACAACATTTCATGCTTGAAACAGATTAGACAGTTTTGTTTTTAACAAGGCTACTCATCCAGATTTCTGATGCCTCTTTTGCTGCTCACCCACTTGGTCATGGAGCTTCACAAACACCACTCTACACAGCTGGATCTGCTGGGAGACATGGAAATTTTCAGCAAACAAGATTCTTGTCTGGAGGGATGTGCTCAGCCCCTCTAGGCCAGCAGCTGGGTGCCTAGAGATGTGTGAGACTATGTGTTCTGGCCAAGGGCTTTTCCATTTATCCATAGTGAAGTCTCTGGCTCTGGACTCGGCTGGCATTCTCCAGGCCAGGCAAATGGTACACTGAACCCTTACAGTTAAAGCACATCTACATAGGAAGGGCTAAGCTGGTGCCAGTGCTATTTCCCAAGGACTTGGCTGGTCACTTCTTCCTTTTGGCATATCTGTAGAGGGCTTTCCCTCCATTAGGTCAGCAGTACCCGGAGGCACTGCCATCTCACACCAAGACAATCCAAGACTGCTGAGGGATTCGGCATTTTGGTAGATCATGGGAAGCTGTCTCCCTGCATGGCTTACAATCAAACTCACATCTGGAATGTGCAAAGAGAAGCCCACAGGAGATCTTGGCTCAGCAGCAGGAGACCTTGCATCTTGGCAGAAATACTATTATCCATATAAACTGAGATATTAAGTCTCCATGATTAATTACACTTTCAGTTGTCAGAACCATAAAGGACAAAAACCAACTGGGGCTTGCCCCGCTAATTGAAATAAGTTTTTTTTGATAAATGTTAAATATAAGAAAAGGCTAAATGGGAACCCCAGCCAGGAATGCTATATTATGTAATGATAATACTCAGCCCCAAAGCAGAGAGGATCAGACAGGACATAAATCTCGTATTAGATTTTTTTTTTTTCCTACACACTGGAACTTTCCTCCAAGGCCATTCCAAGGTGATGGTTAAGAGTGATGATCAACTTGACAGGCTCTAAAACGACCTTGCAGGTACAGCTCTGGACATATGTGTAAGGAATTTTCTAGAGTAGATTAATTAAGATGGGACTCTAATGGCCAGACTGCATATAAATGAGACTACAAGCTGAGAACTGGCATCCATCTTTCTCTTCTTCCCGGCTGTGAATGCAGTGTGGCCCGCTGCCTCATGTTTCTGCTGCCATCCTTCCCTTCCACGATGGACGGAACCCTCGGATTTTGAGTGCCCTCTAAGGTTGCTCTTCTCAAGTGCTTTTGTCACAGCGACAAGAAAAGTAACTAACACACTTTCCAATGTTGTTGCCTTTGTGCGGTGGGGTCTTGCTGTGTAGCCCGCACTGGGTCTAAAACCTATGATCCTCATGCCCCGGCCTTCAGAATATTGGGATCACTTTCTTCCAATGAATGGTCATTTCAATGGGGAGAGATTTAGCCCATGATTTAGCAAAGAGTTTTCCTGAACTTCAATCCTATAAGATACCATTAACACTTTTAAGGAGCCTTGCCCCAGAAGAGGAATGTTAAGTATCCCATTCATGTGAAATGTCCACGGCAGAGAGCTCTAGGGAGACAGAATGTAGATCAGGGGTTCCCAGGGTTGGGATAGAGGTGGGGGTCAGAATATAGAGTGACAGTTAACATAAACATTTCCTTTTAGAGTGATAAGAATGTTTAAAGTTTGATTGTAGTAACAGTTATACATATCTGTGAATGTACTTTTAAACTACATTTTATCTGTACACACCTGTCCCTCCCTCCCTC